>JAMWET010004799.1:827500-848020 GCA_024036415.1 Prochilodus magdalenae
CACATGAATAACTACAGTTCTCGACTCCGCCCCCTGGTTACTTCTAAAGATGCTGAGATTCTGGTTTGTGCATTCATCACCTCTAGGTTTGATTATTGCAGTTCTCTGTTCTATGGTTTACCCTCCAAAACCCCCATGCCCTCTGCAGTACATTCAAAACTCCGCAGCCAGAGTCTTAGTATGCACCAAGCAGTCTGCATATATCACCCCCATCCTTCATCAGCTACATGGGTACCAGTTACAGAACGAACCTGCTATAAAATCCTGCTACTGACCTTTAAAGCCCAGCACCCACTTATCTGTCAGCTCCGTTACATCCCTGTGCTCCACTCGCAAGCTAAGGTCCTCTGACTCTGGTCTCCTGGCTGTTCCTAGGTTCAGGCTTTCCTCTATGGGATGGCAGGTCCTTTAGATTTGCTGCCCCCACACGCTGGAACTCAGTACCCTCATCTATTCGCTCTTCTCCCTCTCTTACCATCTTTTAAATCATCACTTAAAATTTCAGTAAAAATTTGATTTCCTTCAGTTGTATTCATTTATAAGGATTATTATGATTATTATGATTATGATTATAATTATTAGTAGTAGCAGTAGTAGTAGTATCATTACTATGATTATTATTGTTATTTTTATTATTATTATTATTATTATTATTATTATTATTATTATTATTATTAGTAGTAGTAGTAGTAGTAGTAGTAGTAATAGTAGTAGTAGTAGTATCATTACTATGATTATTAATATTATTATTATTATTATTAGTAGTAGTAGTAATAGTAGTAGTAGTAGTATCATTACTATGATTATTAATATTATTATTATTATTATTATTATTAGTAGTAGTAGTAATAGTAGTAGTAGTAGTATCATTACTATGATGATGATGATTATTATTATTATTATTAGTAGTAGTAGTAATAGTAGTAGTAGTAGTAGTATCATTACTATGATTATTATTGTTATTATTATTATTATTATTATTATTATTATTATTATGTCTAATTTTATGAGAGATTAAGGGTGGTCTCTGCACATTATTGTGTTTTGATGATCCAGTTGACATACAGAGTCTTTTTTCCACCAGATATTCATAATTTCATAACATCATCATCAACACATCGACACACAGAGCTACACCCGGATATGGTGTACGAATGTTTCTCAAAAACATTGTGTAAAAGGGCAGGCAGTGACACGGCAGTCAGAAGAGATTATTAGAAATTGCCTCCACCACATTTTAAAAGCTCAAAAATACACAAACAGATAAATAAATAACTACCAGCGTGGGATGGGTCTCGGGGCTTCAGATTGTCTAAGGATGATAGCTGCTGTGGTAAACAGGTTGAAAGGAAAAAGGAAAAGATTTGTAACATCCTCCGATAAGCTGTGTGTGTGCATATAATCTGTCAGTCAGCGAGGTCATATCACACACGCTTCCACAACATCGAGCTTCTATGAGTGTCATAGCATCTGGAAGCTTTCTTTATCTGTTCAGCAGACTGGGCTCATTGAAAGTGAAAGCATTTTGCAGCTTGCCCTTACGCGGCCGGGCTGTGGCATCAGTGCATCGGTTTATATAGGTCTTATATAGATACCCAAATGTTTGGTATGTTATATCTGGTTAGGAGATAAAAATAAATAAATAAATAAATAAACATATTTCTAAGGCTCTGGTGGCACTGGAACCAGCAACAACAAGTCATTTCAGTAGTGTCGCCATAGAGACATCCAGCTGGGTTTTGTTTTCCGGCTGGATTCAAAGATACAGTGTGGGAGTTGGAACTCGTTGGTAATGACCACACACAGAGATACATGAAGTCAGCTGATGATCAGGTACTGGTGGTGCTCTTGAAGGATGTAGGATATCTCTCATATGGCCCGGTCTTCTTATTGACACTGAGTACTGACCTTTGTGTAAGCCAGGGGCAGGGATGGGCAGTAACTGTCACATTTACTCAGTTGCTGCTACCCAGTACTACTACTGAAAAAGGATGTAGTACTCATGATAAAGCTTCTAGGGGCAATCTTACTGAAAAGGTTCTAAAAAACATTCTGAGGATAGCCAAGGCGCTTTCCTCCAGAAGGCAATTTACATTTACTTTCTAAAGGTGATAAACAAACTTCAGTAACATGTAACTTGAGGGGCAACATCTTAGAACGTCCCTCAGTTAAAATGCAGCTAGAAATGATCTGAAATTATAAACTATAACCCTCTTTAAAACATTCTTTGAACATTAGAATAAAGCATTGCCTGTAAAGCTTAGGTAATGTTAGCCAGAGTTCTAGAAATGTCCCCTGTTAGCTGAGGTCTGTAGCTTAGCATTGGAGCCATCTGTGTTAGCGGGTTGAAAAATTTCACAGTTTTATTCCATTTGAGTTCATCTCTCATCTTTAGTCCATCTTCTCTTACTACAGTTCCCAGCAGGCATCACATAATACATACATACATGAAACTGAATCACCTGGTTTTACATACATCATACCTTTTGCTGGTACAGCGTCACATGTCTTGTCAACCAATACTGGCTCAGAGGGAGTTTAGCCATTCTGCTGCAGGATAGTGGCCAGGCTATATGCTGGTATTCCATTGTGGGGCTAGCTTACCGTGGCTACAAAAGACTTGCTGTTGGTCACAGATGCAGCAAAGCTCATGTCCTCTTTTGAACTGGTATGCTAAAGGCCAGTATTTTGAGCTGAACTGTGCTCTTCTAACTGAACCTTCACTCTGCTCAGGGTGCAATTAATGAAGATTGGCCACCAGGCTTTCTTAGCCATGACACCTCCCACACTCCCACAGTTTCATTGTCCACCCCATTTCATCACAGTACATGATCAACCTGTAAATGTGGTGTCAACGAATCCTGGCTGTTAGCCACAGCTCTATAGGCTACTCCATTGATGGCTAGCTTAGGGCTACAACCTGTTAGCTGCTAAGCTCACACTGTTTACTGCTAGGCCTTGTCTGAAGCTTCCTATAATTACACTCAGCCAGGGTGTTTCTGATCAACCCCCTCCCACCACCACCCCATTTCAAGAGACCCTGTAAAGAACAAGTCTAAGCATTTATAATGAATGAAATATCCTAAACCTAGATAAACAAAGTTTCCCTAGCGAACTGATTAGAGCATAACAAGAAGCCTACTCCGATATCACATCTCATACCGTTACTGCAGCTACACAATCAATTAAACAAACAGCAAGAAAAAAAAAAAAGTTGGTTGTAGTTTGGTAAAAGTCCGCTCCCATTTAAATAAACATCGTCCAAAATTCTTTAAACCAGAGAATCTCTTTCTGAAGACGAGTGTGGGACTTCCGTAGGATTTGAAAAGACACACTTACAACAAATAGAGCCATAGGTTTTTATTTTGGGAGTCCCATTGAACAAGATAGGAGTATTAGCGTACATGGGTCATTGACATGATGTGCTTTTTTGTATTTGTATATTTTTATTTTGCCAAAATAATTTAATAAATTCTATAAATATATAATAAATCTATATACAGTTTTCAGCACATCCATATACAATTCCTTTTAGTTTCTTTTAGACTCTGTAACGGAGCTCTCGTCCGTTCCATGTAGAGAGCAGGTATAATGGATAATGTTGGATATACAGGGCAATGAAACTGAAACACCTGTCATTTTAGTGTGGGAGGTCTCATGGCTAAATTGGACCAGCCTGGTGGCCAATCTTCATTAACTGCACATTGCACCAGTAAGAGCAGAGTGTGAAGGTTCAGTTAGCAGGTAAGAGCACAGTTCTGCTCAAAATACTGCAATGCACACAACATTATGGGTGACATACCAGAGTTCAAAAGAGGACAGATTGTTGGTGCACGTCTTGCTGGCGCATCTGTGACCAAGACAGCAAGTCTTTGTGATGTATCAAGAGCCACGGTATCCAGGGTAATGTCAGCATACCACCAAGAAGGACGAACCTCCACCAGCATCACGTAGTGACCTGGCCACTATCCTGCAAGAAGAATGGCTTAAAATCCCTCTGACCACTGTGCAGGACGCAGTATATGTCATTCCCAAGATGAGCTGACGCTGTATTGGCCGCAAAAGGAGGCTCTACACCATACTAATAAATGATTTTGGTCTAAAACCAGGTGTTTCAGTTTCATTGTCCAACCCCTGTATGTTTGTATGCGCTTGTTTAGTCGACTTGTTCTTTTTCTCTTTTCTTTTAGTTGAGTTTGTTTTTCTGTTTGATTATTTTCTAGGGTTTTGATTACACTGCACTTGGCACCTTGGACAAAATAAACCACCTTGCAGTTTTCTTTAGTTTTTTTCAACTGCCACTCAGCTATCCTGCAACATTTTTATTGTCAGAAGTGGGATTTGAACCCACGCCTCCATGTGGAGACCAGCAACAGACTCTAAAACATATCTAAAAATGTCAGGTGGTACAACCATTGTAAAAAATGCAAAAAAAATATTAAATGCTTATATAATATTATGGTCTAATATTAAATATAATAAATTATATTTATTATAAAAAGGTGACTTTAAAAGTTCTCAACTCACTGGTAAACTTCTTTTCTTGCGTACTCTGATGTCAGGTGGCACAACCAAAAATCATGGCATGCGTTTAGGGGCCAGGATATTGCATCAGAAAGAAGACCCCATGTGACTTTCATGGAGCAATGTCAGAGTCTGTAGCCCTGTAACAAGTATTGGGAAAAATGTGACGTTTGAGTCATTTTGATTAGAATAGTTCAGTTTAGGAAGTCCTGTGCTCCAACCTCCTAACGCCATCTCAGTGTAAGATGCACGTAGGGTGGCATGGTGGCAGAGCGGCACAGTGGGTAGCATGGTTACCTCAGAGCAAGAAGGGCCTGGCTTTAATTCCTGGCTGGCATCTCCGGGGTCCGTTCTCTGTGGAGTTTGTACGCTCTCCATGTGTCTGTGTGTGGGATTCCTTCAGCGCCTGTTCTGGTTTCCTCCCACAGGCCAGGGACCTGCTGTCAGGTGAAATGGAGATGTGTATTGCCCTCCAGGTATAAGTGTGTGTCTGTGTGTCTGGCCTGTGATGAACAGGCGTCCTGTCCAGGGTGTTTTCTGCCTTTGGCCCAAAGAGAGCTGGGATAGGCTCCTCCACCACCCGCTGTGCCCTGGAAGCATAAGCAGCTCAGGAGATGAATGAACTGTAGGTATGGGAATTCAAGTGAATGAAATTTAGTTTGAAAGACAGTAGCTGCCTGCTTAATTTGAAAAGTCAGGCGGTGCAACCAGCAAGTCATATGGTGCAACCAATGCTTCTACTGTTGTTCTTCTTTTGCACTTTGCACTTTTACTTTTCCTTTAGTTATTGTTTCACCGATGCAACATTACTTTTCCTCAGGACTCATTCATTCTACGCACCTCAGGCCAGAGGATTAGAAGCCGAGAGCTTGAATATACCTTAAGGACTTTTTATTGATGTTGATGTGAGTGAGCTGAGATTAGGCGTATGACAGTGCAGCTACCGCTGGGTTGTTTTTTTCCCGTTTCTAAGGGGACTTTTCCGCTGATTGATCGGGATTGACAGGTATTGATTTGTTTGTTTACAAACTACAGGGGTTGGACAATGAAACTGAAACACCTGGTTTTAGACCACAATCATTTATTAGTATGGTGTAGGGCCTCCTTTTGCGGCCAATACAGCGTCAGTTCGTCTTGGGAATGACATATACTGCGTCCTGCACAGTGGTCAGAGGGAGTTTAAGCCATTCTTCTTGCAGGATAGTGGCCAGGTCACTACGTGATGCTGGTGGAGGTTCGTCCTTCTTGGTGGTATGCTGACATTACCCTGGATACCGTGGCTCTTGATACATCACAAAGACTTGCTGTCTTGGTCACAGATGCGCCAGCAAGACGTGCACCAACAGTTTGTCCTCTTTTGAACTCTGGTATGTCCCATAATGTTGTGTGCATTGCAGTATTTTGAGCAGAACTGTGCTCTTACCTGCTAACTGAACCTTCACACTCTGCTCTTACTGGTGCAATGTGCAGTTAATGAAGATTGGCCACCAGGCTGGTCCAATTTAGCCATGAGACCTCCCACACTAAAATGACAGGTGTTTCAGTTTCATTGTCCAACCCCTGTAGGTCTAAATTGTGCTGTTATACGGATCACCACTCTCTCTGCATCTTCACCCCTGTGCGCTGTTTTCCAGCGGACGTTGATACTGGTGTTCTAGATATTAGAACCTCCCTCTATGTGCTGCCGAACATGAGAGCAGTCTGATCCGATTGCTCTACAGCTGGTTGAAAAGCTTGATGGCTTTTGGCTGGCTTTCAGTGGCCAGGCTATTTGGCAGCTCAGTCTGTCTCTGTTACTGACGTGCTACATGAGTGTGATTAACTGCTTGATCTGAAAAATGTACAGATTTGGAAAGTGCTCAGACTCTCAAGTTGGTTTAGCATAACACACTGTCAGCTGCCCTCTCACATGACTGTTCTTTGCGGTGAGTTATGTGCTCCAGTCTTTTTGTGTTGTTATTGTTAGGATTTAGGCCGGGTTTGGCCTCAGTTTACACTACGGGCTTATTGAATAAGTCCTGTTTAGATCAGAGTTAGGTTTTGGTTAAAACACTTTTGATGGCTTCCTATTATGAGCAGCGCTGCTGGAGTTTAATACGCCTCAATGTCACTGACAACTGAAAATTGTCCGTTAACCAAAGCTATCCAGCCAACAGTGTCCTGTGGGCAGCGTCCTGTGTCCCCTGACGAAGAACACAAACTATTCAATGCCTGTCTAAAGTGATTCCTCCCTATTCCGGCTCACAAAGCCTAGCCCCCTATTCGTCCACTTGATCTAGGTGCCATGCCCACCTCCCTCCACCCCAGTATTTTTCTTCCTAAGTTCACCCACGTCACTCCCCTGCTGCGCTCCCTTCACTGGCTTTCTGTTGCTGCCCATATCAGATTTAAACTCTGATGCTCCCCTACAAAGCCAAGAATGGACCAGCCCCTCCATACCTTATGGCAATGGTTAAGAGTCGATCTGCATCTCGAGCCCTTCGAGCTTCAAGTACAGCTCGACTCGACCCACCATCCCTGAGGATGTGTGGAAGACAAGCGTCCAGACCCTTCTCTGTCCTGGCTCCCAGATGGTGGAATGAACTCCCAAATACTTGTGTTGCACTTACAGTATATTCACAATGACCTTTTCGTCTCTATAGGTATGAGCGCGGGGTTGCCAGGTAGTGCACTTTTGCTCTATATATATATATATTTTTTTAATCCCTTGTTGATCCCACGGTGGGGAAATTTAGTCTCCGCATTTAACCCATCCGTGAAGTGAAACACCCACATACACACTCACTAGTAAACACACACACTAGGGGGCAGTGAGCACACTTACCCGGAGCGGTGGGCAGCCATATCCATGGCGCCCGGGGAGCAGTTGGGAGTTAGGTGCCTTGCTCAAGGGCACCTCAGTCGTTACTGTCAGTTCAGGGAATCAAACCCGCCGACCCTCCGGTCACAAGGCTGGTTCCCTAACCTCCAGCCCACGACTGCCCCATATATCTAAATATTGATCTCTCTTGGTATCAGCACTGGTCCTTGTTCAGGCAGTGTCTGAGCTCATGGTGAGTTCTAGGCTCTACACTTCCTGTACTAGCTGGAAATACTATCCAACGGAACACTAAGCACGGTTGTAAGTCGCCCTGGATAAGAGCGTCTGCTAAACGCCTTAAATGTAAATGTATTTTAGACCATACCTTCTGCAGACCTCTACTGTGCAGCAGCAGATGAGCTATCATCTCTGACTCTACATCTACAAGGTGGACCAGCAAGGTAGGAGTGTCTAATAGAGTGGACAGTGAGTGGACACAGTGTCTAAACACTCCAGCAGCACTGCTGTGTCTGATCCCCTCACACCAGCACCACACACACTAACACACCACCACCAAGTCAGTGTCACTGCAGTGCTGAGAATGATCCACCACCCACATAGTACCTGCTCTGTGGTGGTCCTATGGGGGTCCTGACCATTGAGGAAGAGCTTTAAAAGGGAGTAACACACTATGGAGAAAAACCCAGATGGACTTTAGCGCTCTTATACGGGAAGTGGAGCTGATGTACTTAATGTACTCAGTGAAGTGGCTGGTCAGTACATGTATTATGTGAATGTATAAGAGAAGCCGCTTCTGCATTCAGACATTACAGTGTAATATTCCAAACCGCTGTAAACACGTGGCAGAAGGTTTGGGTACAAATGGAGAATATGGAGGAGCAATTCAGTCTGCAGCTGGGATAAAACACTCCAGCAAAATCAAACCTAATAGGTCTTTTGGAATTTTCTTCGCTATGCTAGGCTATGTCTTCGCATCCTGTTGCTATTTCAGGAAACAGAATATCACATATCGTTATTATTGTATATCATGCTTTCCTAAATTCTGCACAGATCAACTGAAGATAAATAGGAACCGTAGACTCAGTAATGCAGTCTGGTGCACGGCTCTATATGTCAGATATGTGTGATCTGTACTACAGGGTCATGTTTACTGGTAAGCCTCCAGTTGTGATGTTTGGACAGTGATGCTTGTCATATTGTGCGCTGTTATTAGTATTGTATCTTAAGGCTAGTATGGTGTACTGTATTGTGATTCTTGTACAGTGATGCATACAGCGTATTAATGTCTGTATAAGGACGTGTAAGGATACATATTACATTTTAAGGCTTGTTCAGTGACATTTTTGTGACACATGTCAATAAAAACACTCAATATTTGATATTTATTATTATTTTTAATATTAAAAAGTATTTTAAAAGTTGCAGATGCAGTAAAATGGCATGTCCCTGGGCTTAAAGTGCCAAGAACTAACCATTTTAACTTTAAATGGACTAATAAATAAATAATTGACACTATAACAATGTAATTCTCATAAAATATTCAAAGATATCGTCGCTGTCCAATGAAAAACATGTATCTCCATTTTTGTTGATTTTTACTTTTATGCCTCATTTGATCACATGAGCTGCTGTTTACACTGTGTGGAAATTTCATGAAGAATGAACCAACAGAAATGGCCCAAAACTGCTTGGAAGGACGTCTGGTTCCATTGACTTCCATTCAAATTAAATGAGGTTTTTGGCCTCTTCTGTAAAGCTGCCATTTTGGAGATACCTGTTTTTCTTTGGGCAGCGACGATATGTAATTCAGTGCACAAATAGTGCAAAATATTATCAGATTAAAACTTGCCCTCAACTTCCTGTCAACCCTGTTATGTTGGGGGGCAGTCCCACTGAAAATGTAATCTGTAGCTTTAAGGGAAGCAACTTAACACTTTCAGACCCGAGTGCTGTTTTCTGTGTGGTGTAAGGAATGGCCTCCCTGTTCTATCCCACTGCTGCTATCCTGCCTTGTGTTGAAGGAAGTGTGGCCGCTGTCCCCTGCCCTATAAGTGGTCTCCAATTCATCGCACTGGCTGTCTCCTGTGTGGTTTTCTCAATGGAGGACAGGGCAAGTAGCGTTTCACCGGTTGCATTTATGGGAGCATTTACCCACAGCAACCGGCTACAACGTGGAGCAAACAACTTGTATGCACACCTGTTCATGCTTCCACTCTCTTTCTCTCACACCCTCTAGAGTGCATGCACCTGACACAGGTACTTAAAGTGACCATTACAGTCTCATGTACTCAAAAACAAGACTCAGTAAAAAAAAAAAAAAAAATTAATTAAATTATTTAATATTGCCTCATATATAATATCGACCTTAATGGTTGTGAAGCAAAGCTATAAAATCTAAACTGACTTTTTTGTTTGTTTGTTTTTCCTTTTTATAACATAAACCTGGATCATAAACTCTCAGTTCTATTATTGATATCCAGGTAGACAGAAGGAGGTGTGGGATTGCAGTGCTGTTGGGAAGGAGGATAAAGGTTACCAGGACGAATAAATGATGATACATTTAAACTGATATGAGTAATATTTATTGAGCTACATGTACCGAAGTCTGTATGGCGTCTGGTCACAACATGCCAGACGTCTCAACATGGAGTTGTAGAGGTTACTAATGGTGTCCTGTGTTAATCCATCCCATGCATCTTGAATATTCTCACACAGTTCCTGCAGATGGTGTGGTAGGGGTGGATGTGATGTGACACCAGGCCTTCTGGGCATGTGACAACATAACACTATGCATGATGTCCAGGTTTTGTTTATATGCCATCATCTGTCACCAAGGAGAAATATGTATGTTTAACAGAAACTCACTTTAATCATATGACGGTACACTACTGAGGAGTGCCAGCCCATCTCAGGGTCGTAGTCTATGGGCGGCTTTGAAACAGCTTTGTTATGGAATGAAGCAGTAGTGGACCTTGTGCTTGCCACAGTACACATCTTGTTTTTCTTTGTCTGGTTAGCATAAAGATCATATTCCCAAAATCAGACTTCACAGGGTCTGAAAGGATTCATTTCAGTGCAAAGATGTTCATACGAAGGGTGTAGTTTCACTATTGTCTGAGTATGTTTTGGTATACTTGAGACACATGAGGGCAAGCATAACTCATAAACCCTGCTACACCTTAATATTTTAAATACAGATCTGGAAAAATGTAAGAGACCACCTCCAAATGATCAGGTGTACCGGTTCTGGGTTTGTGTTGGACCAGAATTCCTCTGGTCTAGTTCTGGTTTATTCTCTACACTACTGGAACCATGTCTCCCAAACTCCAGATCAGATATTGTATTAGATCTGTTTATTTAGAAAATCACTAATGACCTCCAGAAGCCTGTTTTTAGAACCATGCTCGCTGTGCGTCTCACCCCAGCCACCGCTCGCCAGTCTCTCTGTAGGTCACTTGAGGTCATCTTACGGTGGGTAAGGGACATTGGAATGAGGGGGCGCTCATCACGGTCAGTAGAGAGGGGGTTTGGCCCTCTGCCAGTCTGTAGCTGTGTTGTCCTGTGTGTTTGCTGCTGGACCTTGTTCTTATGAACCAGACGCTCACTGTATCTGTCAGTAAAGCTAGAACCCAACCTTCGGTTCCTCACTGAGAACCTGCTGTACATGTGGAGATGCTGATTTAGAAAGAAGCTGGAGGGCTCTCTTATTAATTTCCAGAGCTGTATGCTGTATGGTGACACTTCTATAGTTATATATAGTGATATGCACAGTATTGTACAAATGATATAAATCATAATGCAATGTTTATATACTGATATGTATAATCATAACTCTTGTACAGTGATATGTTTCATGATAGTTGTATAGTGATATGCATCATACCATGATACAGGTGTAGAGGTATGTGTCATATTGTGGCGCTTGTGTAGGTGTCTTGTCATGATGCTTGTAATGAGATGGCTGTATATACTGTATCACTAAGGATCATATTATGGATAGTAATGCATTTGGTGTAGCAATAGTTCAGTAGTGGCATGTTTCATATCACAGTGCTGGTCCTGCATTTCCAATACCGGTGTGTTTGGAGCAGAGTAGCAGTTTGGTAGGAGTGGATCCCGCTGTGGGGGTGGACTGAGCCCCAGGCACATCGTATGGCCACAGGCTGCACCATACACTGCCTGACAGATTTAAGCAGCCCAAATTTCCCCCACCCCGTTTCGTTCCTTGCTACTTTCTGTTGCATGCGGTATTTATAGACGCGCCTGGAGTAGCTGCGCACTCCGTAATGGCTTTATCACTAATAATTATCCGGTGCCTCTGCTTCTCGGAACAAACCTTTTGATTGGCCCGAAAAGTCGAACTCCAACTATGTAGTGTTTTGAAAAGCCATTTAAAGCCCCAATTAAGAATTACTGCAGCTTGCGGGTCAATCCTAAGTGCTTAAGAAACAAAGTCTTCCAGGCAATAAATAATAACACGACTCCTACATACAATATATACAATTACCACGCGGTCTGTGGGGGAGCTCTGAGGGGTGGTGTAGCAGAATTTCAGCTGCTGCAGTCTTTAAGCTTAGTTAACGTTGAGATGATGTTCCTGTATTGGTTCCTTTTAAGATCAACATCATTGTGTAATATACACTCATCATCAGAAGAGTGGTTGAACAAGTAGCGGCACTCAAAAGCCATGGTTGCCCTCCATGGGTCATCCTGTTAGTGCCAGCGCCATGGGTAGACAGCTGCACAACACAGGACTACAAGCACACAGGCTGTTCACCACGTCAACGTCGCCAAAGACTGCAATGGTGTCGTGCCACACAGTAATGGAGTGACTCAGAATGGCAGCGGGTCATCTTCAGTGCCGAGTCCCGCTTTAGTCTCGGACCAACAAATCCGTGTGTGGTGGCACCGTGGTCAGCACCAAGCTGAACGCTTTCTTGTCATGTCACACGTCCAGAAGGCCTGGTGTCACTCCACCTCCACCCTTACCACACCATCTGCAGGAACTGTGTGAGAATATCCAAGCTGCATGGGATGGATTATCACAGGACACCATTAGGAACCTCTACAGCTAGCAAACCAGTTAGCAAACATGGCGGCATGATGCTAGACTGAAAGACAGACTTCTGTATGTGTAGCTCAATAAATATTCCCCATATCAGTCTAAATCTATCATCAGTTATTGTTCCTGGTAACCTCTATCTTCCTTCCCAACAGCACCGCACTCCCACACCTCCTTCTGGGTGCAGCTGTTCTTTAATGATGAGTGTGCTTTGAGTTTTCCTGATGTGAGGTATTTTCTGTGATACTGCCTGCTGCTCAGATCCTGATTATTGTTGTCTAACTTACAACCTTGATATCCTCTACTGTAACAGAGAATGGTGAATTTCAAATTAAAAGCCTTTTGGTGTTACAAGCTACTTAAAAGACAACAACCGCAGTTCTAATTTTAGAGCACTTGATCTCCAACTCCTGAAACAGGTAAAACTCTCTTTATGATTAGATTGTACTTTTCGGTGCTACATCACAGGAATGGTAATCAAGCCCACACGCATCTCTGTTCAGAGAATGTATTCTGCAGGAAGCAACTGCATGCCATATAGAGGCACTTTGTATTCCTACAACTACAGACTGTAGTCCATCTGATTCTCTGTATACTTTATTTACTTCCTCTTTTACCCTGACCGCTAATGGTCAGGACCCCCACAGTACCACCACAGAGCAGCTACTACTCATGCTGGTGAATGGATACAGCCCCATTTCCAAAAAAAGTTGGTACATTGTGCCCCAAAAAAATTATGTTTCTCTCTGTCTGTCTGTCTGTCTGTCCGTCCGTCCATCCATCCATCCATCCATCCATCCATCCATCCATCCATCGATCCATCTATCTATCTATCTATCTATCTATCTATCTATCTATCTGTCTGTCTGTCTGTCTGTCTGTCTGTCTGTCTGTCTGTCTGTCTGTCTGTCTGTCTGTCCGTCCGTCCATCCGTCCATCCATGCATCCGTCCGTCCGTCCGTCCATCCATCCATCCGTCCATCCATCTATCTATCTACTGTGTTACTATGCTGCTACTAAGTGGAGATACTGCCCCATCCCTCCCCACCATTACCCAGGACTTCCACCGTCCACCATGTGTTTCCCATCGTCCTTGTCCATAGAAAATCTCAACATGTAGAAGAACAGGCTGCACCTACTGTCACTGTAATACAGTTACATGTGTTTTAAAGTTTCACTGTGTGCCTGTCATTGACGGGTCCCAGGTCTTATTTCATCTTTTCATTCTCCTAAGAAAAGCACAGGCTGGTTTATGCTAAAATGCTTTGTGTTCGTGAGTCTTATCCAGTATCTGATACCTACCTGGTATCCGATGCATTCAGAACAGCAGTGATCTGTTATTGTGTGAATAACACTACCATAATCAGCCACCCTCGAAATCCTCCCTGAACTGAATGAGTCACTGTGACTTCACATACGAGCTTAGAAATGTGTTATTTGAACAAAGGACACTCAAGCTCTTCTGATTTTATGACTGTATATGTCACAGATAATGCAGGTGTTGTAAGGTAAATGATGATAAGTGAACTTTATCCGTCTGAAAGCATTCCAAACGCCTTTTATATCTTCCTCCTACTTTTCTGTCGACCCTGAGGCCACACCTGGGGCCTTGCAAGGAGGTATCAACCCTTAGCTCTGAGGTTAGCTTAGCGCTAGCCATAAAATACATGTTTTGTAAAACATAATTTGTTTGATATGATGGAGCTGAGCAAGTTAACCCAGAATGACCCCCCACCTTCTCTGCTACTCCCCTGATATTGTATCACAGTGCATTGCATTGAATCATATTGTACTGTGTTGGCTTCTGGCTAGTGCATTAGCTCAGGGTTAACTTATTACCTTGTGGCCTGTGTGATAGAGGCACTACAACACAGCTCTACTTAGTGTTTCTGTGCTCCTAAGAAACCAGCTTCAGTTTGGCCATGTAAAGCATTTAACAGTGTTCAATACTTCAAAACTGACAAACAGTAAAACAAACAAGGCATGTGTTCATGTGTGTGTGTGTGTGTGTGTAAAATCTTAATTGTGAAAATGTCAGCACATAAAAATATAAAATATATAATATTGATATATTAATATATAAAATCTATTAAAATTCAGACTAGTTGACTAGTCACCTTTACAGCGCAGCAATGATGCTTGAAGATTTATTTATTTAATTTTTTTTACAATTGATTCAGTGTCATGTGATTATGACACTAACAGCATAGGTGTCTCAGAGAAGATAACAGGTGAGGAGCCTATTAAATATGGGGTCCATATTTTAGGTTTCTCAAACACTACAATAAAACGTTATGTGGCATAATTCCCTGAGTTATTATTGAGTATAATTCTAGCTGAGTTATGGACCAGATCTTCAGCTTGTCTGGGTTCTTTGCAGATAACCCCTATGCTACATTGGTGTCAGAAGTGGAATAGCACCCCCAGGGGCCTGGAGAGGAATGGTGGTTAACAGCAGTACTTTCTGCCCATTCAGTAAAAGAGCAATGTTACTCTACACAGACGCACACTATGTGTGTTATTGTTCTAGATTCCTCTTTGCCAATAATTAGTCAGTTGACACAATATTAGGGAATTAAGACATGAAATTCAGAGCTCTCGTGTGCGTCTAGTAAATCTGCTTCCTTAAACAGGAATTATTAGTCCGAGTGGAAGTACAGGTCACGTCAGAAACAATGACATTCTTTCAGTTAAACCATGGGGCAGTAGGACCCAGGGAGAGCTTCTGCCTTCATCTCCAAGCTCGCTTAGTTCCACAGCTCAGAGAGAGAGGCTCACAGAGTGCAGAGAGAGAGAGGGGGGAAACAGTGAGAGAAAGAGGGAGGGAGAGAGAGAGAGAGGGCGAACGCTGAAGTGAATGTGCGAGCCCACTGTGGTCCCTGCTAGAATACTGACTGCGAGAGGAATGGAGGGATTAACCAGTAGGATTTAAACATCTGAAGCAGGAGCTGAAGCTCATGAGGACGCAGCCAATCAGGAGAAGATCGGGATTAAAAGGTTGTGTGTGTTATGGTTCCTTCCTGCTGTAATCTGTGGGCTCCTCCTGTATGGAGAGAGTGTGTGTGTGTTTGTGTTTGTTTGCGAGAGCCTGCGCTGGAAGCCTTTGGCTTGCGAGCGTGTTACGTGTGGGACATGTGCTGCCTCCACCGGGTGAAATATTGTGACAGCCGCGAGGGACAGGGGGCACGCTCCTGTCACCGTGGAGCGGTACAGGGGAAATGTAGCCACTGCATTTGTAAACAGCGGGCGACTCTGAGCTCCCGACCGCCTCTGCATGTGAAGAACTGCTCGGTCTACGTCCGCCCCCCACCCTCTCCCACCCCACCACCTTCTTTTTCCTCTTTTTTTTTTCTTCCTCTCTCTTTTCCTACGGCGAGATCCTTTACCCTGTGGTGTCCCTCCCTCCTGGGGGTCATGGACTCTTTCTGCTTGTTAGTGTTTGGATTGAACATGCTCAAGGTCAGCAGCTGCAGAACTTTGCTCCGAGTGTTGTCAACAAATGCAACGCCGGGTTAAATAAAGAAGCCCTGGAGTGAAGTTTCATTAGGGGTCCGGGTCCATCCCCGCAGTCTCAGCCAGGGGCTGAATGGGAAACTGGGCAGAGTGGCTGTATGTGTGTGTGCACAGTGTGGTTCTAGATACTCCAGATACTGTCAAAGTAGTGCCCATCGCTCCTAGTGTGTGTTACCCCTGTCTTGTTCGCTTGCTCCATGAAGTGCAGGGCTTGTTCCCTTCCAGAGCACTTTGGTGCTGCTCCTGCTGCTGACTCGGCTGAGTTTGCGTAAAGCTCTTCTGGTTGTGGTCAGGGAGCGCTTGCACTTATTCAGGAGTTCCACTTTTCTCTCTCTCTCTCTCTCTCTCTCTCTCTCTCTCTCTCTCTCTCTCTCTCTCTCTCTCTCTCTCTCTCTCTGTTGCCCTCTCTCAGCATGTCTTCAGGAGGCTCTTGCTGAAAAGCTGCCTCTGTTGTTTGCCTGCGTTCCCTCCATTCTCTCTGCTCTGCTAATCCCGGGCTTTCTCTGTCACTTGTTAGCATTCAGCAGCATTAAGCGCCGCGCTCAGTCCTAAGCCTGCCAGTGTCTGCCTCTTAACTCGAGTGCAGGAATGTGTGAATACATGGCAGGAGCCGTCAGGGCTTTAACGCCAGCAGGGCTGGACTCTTCTCCCCTTGCTCTTTGCTCAGCTCCCTGCCTCCCTGACTCTCACCCTCCCCTCTCCCAGCATCTTTCTCTTTCCCTCAGTCTGCCTGCCTTTCCTGTCTTTCCATCCCTCTTGCTCTCTCTTTCTCTCTTCTCTCTCTCTCTCTCTCTCTCTCTCTCTCTCTCTCTCTCTTTCTCTCTCTCTCAGTGTTCTTCTACATTCTGCCTCTCTCTTCCCTTTCTCTGTCCATCTCCCTCTCAGATTCCCTCTACTTGTTCTTATGCTCCATTCTCTCTCTTTCTCTCTCTCTCTCTCTCTCTCTCTCTCTCTCTCTCTCTCTCTCTCTCTCTCTCTCTCTCTCTCTCAGTGTTCTTCTACATTCTGCCTCTCTCTTCCCTTTCTCTGTCCATCTCCCTCTCAGATTCCCTCTACTTGTTCCTGTGCTCCTTTCTCTCTCTGTCTCTCTCTCTTTCTCTCTCTCTCTCTTTCTCTCTCTCTCTCTCTCTCTCTCTCTCTCTCTCTCTCGCTCTCTCTCTCCGTCTCCTCTTCTACGTGTTCTGCCTCTCTCTTCTCTCTTCCCTTTCTCTGTCCTTCTCCCTCTCAGATTCCCTCTACTTGTTCCTATGCTCCATTCTCTCTCACTCTCTCTCAGTCTCTGAGTGTCTCTCTCTCTCTCTCTCTCTCTCTCTCTCTCTCTCTCTCCGTGTTCTACTACATTCTGCCTCTCTTCCCTTTCTCTCTCCGTCTCCCTCTCAGATTCCCTCTACTTGTTCCTATGCTCCATTCTCTCTCACTCTCTCTCAGTGTCTGAGTGTCTCTCTCTCTCTCTCTCTCTCTCTCTCTCTCTCTCTCTCTCTCTGAGAGAGACTCTGGCTGTCTATCTCTGACCCTTTAAACCACTCCACTGGCTGTTTTCTTGGAATATGAGTTGCTGATCTTGTATTTTCCAAGACTTTCCTGTAATGATTCCACCCCCCCCCCCAAAAAAAGAGCAGTGTCCCTCTGGAAAAAGTGAGCCTGTCTTCGCAGCACGGATGATCTTATTTTTCTATAAATAGGCCCATAAAAGCGCTCGCCAGCGGTTGAGGATTTTTATTCTGTTCGGAAAGTTCCTTCACGGACAGCTCTGGTGTTCTGGTACGGCGAGGAGCCGTCTGCCTCTGTCTGGCTGTTTGTTTTGCCTGGGCAGAGGCGGTGTTGCTCTCTTTTGTGTTTGCGCCGTTTGGGAGAAGTCTGCATTTTTCTCCTCCCCGGCAATAAGTTTTTTCCTGACCCTCTGTTTCTATGGCCCCCTCATGTGGCCGCTCCTCCGCTGCCTATAGCAGAGCCCTCCGCGCCTGTGAGGAACGCAGTCTCCGATTGGCTGATTCCGCAGAAGCACAGGAAGTTCAGGGTTTCTAATAACCACCCAGAGACACAGTTACCATAGAGACAAAGATAAGCCCCTCTTACTAAAAAAAAAAAGAAGGAAAGAAAGAAAGAAAGCGCCTGCATGTCATCACAGCAGCCTGCAGAAACCGCCTGCTCTTTCTCTCTCTCTCTCTCTCTCTCTTACTGTCTCCCTCTCCCTCTCTCTCCTGCCAGTTCTCCCATTAGCAGCTGCTCACACAGCACAGCTTCGGCCTCACGAAGGTCAACCTCAGCTTCTCTCTTCGTCTTCCTCCTCTTCCCTGCTCCTTCAGTGTCCTCTGCACTTACAGCGAGTTTGTAGCGCTCGTCCAAACTTTCCAGCTGCCTCTGTTTTAGGTGCTGGAGTAATCTCATGTGCAGATAGGCACAGCTAAGACGTCTGGCTGAATGGTGGAGCTGGCGGCTTGTACCATGACTTCAGGCAGTGACCCGTGCCAAACGCCAGTGCATCTGTGTGTGTGCTGGGGCGATGTTAGCATTGTCCACCGGCTCTGGTCAGAGTTATTTCTGTGCGCTGAGGTAATAGGAGGCCGTGCGTAATGCTGATACCAGTGACTGCACGCTAATTGATTTCAGGAGTGTTGTGCAAGCTTTTTAAAAGCCCTGCCTCCTCCAACCAAGAGCGTTTGAAGGTCTCCCGCTCACACACAGTCACTCAGCTGCGAGGCACGGGCGGCAAAGTCCTCGTCCTCGTCCTCGTCCTCTACCCCCCGCCACCCCCACAGTCACTCTCGTTTTTAAGTGCACGTCTAGGTCACGCTTGCCCCGGGCCTTTCAGGACAGCGTGGGCTGAAGTTGTAGGCTATGTGTGGAGCAGAGGCAGCCTGCTGCTGAAGGGACTTCCTGTTGACAGGAGCGGCGTGTTATCTGAGGAAGGGCCTGTTGGTAGGAAATGTGTCGGTCTCTTGTTTGTCTTTAAACTGGGAGGACGTGTGGTGAATCGCTTCTTGCGTCTTCTGGGAAAGGGTCGAGGGGGTGTTGGGAGGTGGACAGGAGCTTAGTCCTTTTTGTTCACCACTTCGGCCCACAAGATGCATGAGTAATATCTGATGGAGGCAGATGTAAACACGATCGCATTTTTATGCTGATGTTATTGCACAGTTATTTGTATATGCCAAGTTTTGCACAGGCCATATTTATTTTGCATGTTTTCTTTTACCTCCAGTATGGTAAATAAACAACAGCTGTGCATTAGAATGCTCCGAAGTGTGTTTTATGTAGATGCCATCAACAAAATATTACAAAAATGCATAACAGTCACTTTATGGCTAATAAATGCTTGTGATTTTACTCACGTTAAAGCGATGCATGCATCCAGGTCAGGTAGATCTCAGTGTGCATATAGCATAAAGCAATGAGCAACAAGAGCCAGCACTTTGCAGTGATAGTACTCAACTTGGTTGGTGTAGCTCAGTGGGTTACACCACTACTCAGGGTGCCACCTCTACATGTGGGAGACTGGGGTTTGAATCCCAGTCTGGGTGACTATGCTGAGCTACACCAATAAGAGTCCTTGGGCAAGACTCCTAACACTATGTTGACCTACCTGTAATCACTAACCTTGTAAGTCGCTCTGGATAGGAGCGTCAGCTAAATGCCATAAATGTAAACATATTTACATTCCTGAGCAGCTTATTCCTTTCATAAATGGTCATTAACATGCATATAATGCTGTTATATAGCCTGTACGTGTATATATATACGATATATACGTACAGGCTATATAACAGCATTATATGCGCGTTATTATATGTATATTATGCGTATATATTATGTATTATATTTATGCGTATATACATGTATATAAAACGCAGAAACCTTCACAATGTAAATCCCATATCATTATCAAATGATAGCACAAATCTATAATTCCAAAATCCCAGGCTTCTGAAGCTTGGGTGAACCCTCTATAATATACTGTGGCAACTTGCCAAAGAAGGTGGTGCAAGAAACCTGACTCTTTTATTCAGATGCTCTTTGTTTATTATAGTATGAATATAGCGCTCCTGAGTGACTGGAACGCAGGGTAGACCACTCTCAGCCAGACTTTTCCCATACATGGTAGACAGCAAGCCCAACACAGTCCAACACAGAACACAGCAAACCACACACATCCATTCACTCAAGCAAAAACAGCAACAACTATAACCAAGGCATGCTTCACAGTCTGTCTTACTGGGTGTCCTGCATTCGGGGGTCTCCCAAAGCTGAACCAGCCATTAGTGAGTCACTACAATGCTATCTACTTTGTGTGCTGTGGTTTTACAGTCAAGCCTTCAGTAAACACGTCCCTAGACAGCCTAACACATTACCAGAGAACTCTGGTAGGCTGTTTAGAGTTGCTCAGCAACAACAACATAGCCAAAGCCAGGGTCTTCGGTTGGGTAGGTTTGGCACCGGTTCAGGCTGTTTATGGTGGATTCTTGCAGATGCCTGGTCCCATCCATCAGTACGCTTGGTGGCTCTTGCAGGGAATGTAATGTCATGTTAATGCATAACAGTTTCATTGTTGTATGGTGTGCATATGTTGTAAGTGTGCATGTATTGAATTTTTCATAATGGCTCC
>JAMWET010004800.1:0-7500 GCA_024036415.1 Prochilodus magdalenae
GGGTTTAATACGGTTCTAATAAGGGTTTAATACAGTTCTAATAAGGGTTTAATACAACTCTAATAATGGTTTAATACAGTTCTAATAAGGGTTTAATACAACTCTAATAATGGTTTAATACGGTTCTAATAAGGGTTTAATACAACTCTAATAATGGTTTAATACAGTTCTAATAAGGGTTTAATACAGTTCTAATAAGGGTTTAATACAGTTCTAATAAGGGTTTAATACGGTTCTAATAAGGGTTTAATACAACTCTAATAATGGTTTAATACAGTTCTAATAAGGGTTTAATACGGTTCTAATAAGGGTTTAATACAGTTCTAATAAGGTTTTAATACAGTTCTAATAAGGGTTTAATACAGTTCTAATAAGGGTTTAATACAGTTCTAATAAGGGTTTAATACAGTTCTAATACGGGTTTAATACAGTTCTAATAAGGGTTTAATACAGTTCTAATACGGGTTTAATACAGTTCTAATAAGGGTTTAATACAGTTCTAATAAGGTTTTAATACAGTTCTAATAAGGGTTTAATACAGTTCTAATAAGGGTGTAATACAGTTCTAATACGGGTTTAATACAGTTCTAATAAGGTTTTAATACAGTTCTAATACGGGTTTAATACAGTTCCAATTAGGTTTTGAAGAAAATGTTTTAGTCTAATGTTCAAAGAAGCGTTTTAGGGATGTTCATAATTATAAATGATGTTCCTACAAGGCTAAATGTTAAATAAGACTTGTACAAGTTTTGGGAATTCAAATAGAGCACCGAACCTAAGGTTCTGTTCAGTCCATGTTTATGTTAAAGTTTGAAAAGGCAGCGTTCAGAAAACGTTTTACACTTTTTAGAAGAATCTGGAATAATAAATCACTAAATAATAATCACTAACAGAAACACCACCAGTGCTTGTTTATTAAATATTTTAAATTACTCTTTCAAAGCTCCAGGTTGAGCTCATACGTCCTGCTTTAAATATGCTCATTAGACAAACTCTAAAGAGGAATTCAGTAACTGGACTGAGTAAACTGATAAATCAGTGTGATGATCAGTTATTAATCTCAGTGTTACTGAGCTCTGCTAAAGCCTGAGTAGACTGATAAATCAGTGTGATGATCAGTTATTAATCTCAGTGTTACTGAGCTCTGCTAAAGTCTGAGTAGACTGATAAATCAGTGTGATGGTCAGTTATTAATCTCAGTGTTACTGAGCTCTGCTAAAGTCTGAGTAGACTGATAAATCAGTGTGATGATCAGTTATTAATCTCAGTGTTACTGAGCTCTGCTAAAGCCTGAGTAGACTGATAAATCAGTGTGATGATCAGTTATTAATCTCAGTGTTACTGAGCTCTGCTAAAGCCTGAGTAGACTGATAAATCAGTGTGATGGTCAGTTATTAATCTCAGTGTTACTGAGCTCTGCTAAAGCCTGAGTAGACTGATAAATCAGTGTGATGATCAGTTATTAATCTCAGTGTTACTGAGCTCTGCTAAAGTCTGAGTAGACTGATAAATCAGTGTGATGATCAGTTATTAATCTCAGTGTTACTGAGCTCTGCTAAAGCCTGAGTAGACTGATAAATCAGTGTGATGATCAGTTATTAATCTCACTGTTACTCTGTAAAGCCTACATATTTGCAAGTGATAAATTACAGAGGTGTTATGGGCTTATTAGTCCTTCAAGGTACATGCTTTTGAAAACAGTAAGCCAGATCAGTCATGATTTTTATTCATTCAACCCAATGTGATGGAATGTCTTGATGCTAAAAGTTGAGAGGCAAAACAGCACGAATCTGTGTTCTATAGTCTTCATTGTTTAAACATATTTAAAATGTAAAAGGTTTGTGACAGCTAGTAAGCATTTAGCTTTATCTGCTGGGGGGTCCTTTGACTAAAGCAGGTAATGGAAGTAAATATAAACACTGAGAACTTGTGTATTTGTACGTTGAGACCTGTAAACTGGTAAAAGTGACCAACAAAAAGTACTAAAAGTTACAGCAGAGTTTTAAGACGGGCCTTCTAAATGTGTTCTGAATGTGCTACTGTTTTCTATATTGCTATACAACACATTAGTAGCTAGGCAGTGTATTCCTTCACACATCCGCTGCTCTCCAATGCTTTGCTGCACCTTTGGGCAGCAATGATCAACGTGCATATAACACACTTAAACAAACCTGCAGGTCTCCTTAAAATTGAGACATTGCTTTAAGTTCTGCTGCTGGTCTATAAAGCTCTGAGTAATCTAGCACCTGCTTACATCACAGAACGTCTCTCTGTTTATGTTCCAGCTTGTGATCTTAGATCTACAGATGCTGGCCTTCTGCATACACCTTCTGTAAAATACAGAAAACATGGAGAGACTTCTTTTAGTTATTATTATTCTAACCTGTGGAACTCTGTTCCAACTTCTATTAGACAGTCGGGCTCAGTGCTCAAGTTTAGGAAACGCTTAGAAATGTATCGTTAACATTAGCATAATGTACCATATACATTACATGGTAGTTATGCATTTTATTTGGGTCTTTATCTAAAAAACATTACTGTAACTAATGTCAACTGTCTGTAAAGTACTTTGAAATGTGTGCTATAAATAAAAAATATTGTTATTATTGTTCTTATTGTTATTATTATTATTATTATTATTATTTTATTTTATATTATTTTATTTTATTTTTATGAAGAAGGAATATTTCCAAATCACAAAAGTAATTTTTTTTTCCAGGTTAAAAGGCCACTGGGTTTACAAACAGCATTTATGTTCCATTGAAAACTTTCCAAAGGTCCCTCTGGAGATGTGATGCTGTTTCCAGTCACTTCTAGGTTTCTGAACTGCACACATTAGATTTTGACTATCAAATAGAGCTGCACCTCAATTTGCTCACTAGTTTTATATGTAGTAAACTAGTGCATAGTAAATATCAGGCTCTGGTTAGGTACAGAGATTCTCTTATATACGGGTTATATACTATAATATCTGATCTATTGGCTAAAGAAGGGATATTTCTGAATGAAAAAACTGTCACACTTTTGTTGTTTTTCCAGGTGATGGAAATTACCAACTGACACTGTTCTCTCTGTGTAGCGGTGTTCACTGTACTACACATGCTAAACTAATGAATGGCTTCTAAAGTGGGTGCACTAGTTTTGACATACTCTTTAGTGTGCTAGTATGTGGTTTTGGACACAGCATATGTGTCAGCATCAGTGAGAAATTAATAGGGAGGGGTCTAGTGCTGGTTTAGCTACTCACCTAAGCTAAACCAGCTAAACAACACATATGCTGGTTTTACTGGTGACCAATTGTGCAGGCTTTTCATGCTGGATCATTTACAATAGCCCAAAAAACAGAATAAACACATTACAAGCATTTTGATGTTGATCACACGGCATACCCATCTAAGTCCAGTTCAAGACTAGGTTTCTACACTGTACACATTTTCAGTGAAATATGTTCCATCAATATTACAGTGTAGTTCTTTTTCAATGCAGGAGGAATTGGTTGGTTTAAAGAACAGGTGTGTGGCCAACCTACTGGTAAGAACACAAAAACGGCCCTAATAACGCTGCATTATTAACCTTACATAGAGCGAGAAGTGCCTAGCGCACAGACAGATACCTGTTTCAGATTGAGCAAAGCCCCAGCCGGGTCACACTCCAGACACGGGTGCAGGTAAACATAATCCCAGCCTCCGTCTGAGGCTCTGTAGGAGGTCACAGTGACCAAGTTCCCCATCGTACATGAGCCAAGGGTATCAGTCACTCTGGCTGCTCATGTTTCGCTGGCCCTGCGCAGAGTGTCTCATGTAAAGACATAGGCATAATGCTTAATTAAGCTTCTGGAGAACAAAGCATCATGTTGACACCTCCACTCAGAACAAAGGGGCCTAGAGATTCCGGTTTGACTGGGACACAACCCTGCACATGACATTATCTGTCACAAGGTAAAGCAGACTTTGAACCCTTTGCTGGTTTATGGCCACAGGCAGCAGGAAAACCAGTGCGTAAAGGCCTGATACATGCTGAAGGCAGCTTCCTGTAAGACGTCTAATAAGGGAACATTAAAGGGCCCATATCCTGTATCTGTCTTACACTGCAGCTCCGCACATGAACACAAAACCGACAGGCTGAAAGTCTTCAGATGCACTTTGGATCTCATTTGCTCTGCACAAACCGAGAGAAAGGCTCCACGTCATGCTGAAGCTGTGTGCTTTTACATGGGCTATAACTCAAATGAAAGTTGGCTTCTGTCATGCCGACAACAGAGACGACATAACATCAGAAAATGTCTAAGTATGCAACATACCATCAGTTATACACCTGGTCAAATGAATTACCTGACAACTGATTAGTGTGTAAAGCCTTTAACCTGAAATATGTAAATGAGCTCTGCTGTAATTGGTTGCTCTGTTCCTCCCTCAAAAAGCAGTCCGAGCTGAAACACTCCTCAGTGGGCCTGTTGGCTAGACAGGTGGATCTATGTAAATGGGTTGGATCCTGTGACGTCATAAACATTACATAATGTTATCTTCAGACTCCTAAGAGGGAAAGCGAGGAAAAGACGGTTTTCCATGCTACGGGCCCTTTAATGGAATAAATCTATGAACCCTGAACCTTATGAATGACACCCTTCAGTGTTCAAGAGATCATCCCATATCTGATTACTGAGTACTGGACACTTAGGCTTGAGTCATGATCATCTAAATGATAATCACGTGTGCATCATCTACAAACAGAGTCTGGAGAGAGTGTGTGATTAGTGTGTTGATTGATTACTAGTCTGTATTTGAGAGACAGGAAATCCATACAATCAAAACATCATGTATGTGTGTGTGTATGTGTGCATGTGTGTGTAGTGTATGTGTGTGTGTGTGCGGTGTGTGTGTGTAGTGTATGTATGTGTGTGTGTGTGTGTGTGTGTGTGTATGTGTGTACTTGTGTGTAGGTGTGTGTGTGCTTGTGTGTGTGTGTAGTGTAGTGTATGTGTGTGTAGTGTATTGTGTGTGTGTGTGTATGTGCGTGTAGTGTATTGTATGTGTGTGTGTGTGTGTGTGTAGTGTATTGTGTGTGTGTGTGTATGTGCGTGTAGTGTATTGTGTGTGTGTGTAGTGTAGTGTGTGTGTGTGTGTGTGTGTGTGTGTAGTGTATTGTGTGTGTGTGTGTGTGTGTATGTGCGTGTAGTGTATTGTGTGTGTGTGTGTAGTGTAGTGTATGTGTAGTGTGTGTGTAGTGTGTGTTTGTGTGTGTGTGCGTGTGTGTGTTTGTGTGCGCGTGTGTGTGTGTTTGTGTGTGTGCGTGTGTGTGTGTGTGTGTGTGAGTGTGTGTGTGTGTGCGCGTGTGTGTGTGTGCGTGTGTGTGTGTGCGCGTGCGTGTGCGTGTGTGTAGTGTATTGTGTGTGTGTGTGTGTGTGTGCGTATGTGTGTGTAGTGTATTGTGTGTGTGTGTGTGTGTGTATGTGTGTAGCGTATTGTGTGTGTGTATGTGCGTGTAGTGTATTGTGTGTGTAGTGTATGTGTGTGTGTGTATTGTGTGTGTGTAGTGTAGTGTATGTGTGTGTGTGGGTGGTTTGTCTGGATGTTTGGCCAGGGAGTGCTTGAAGAGCAGGTCTCTGGTCATACAGCCTCCGTCGCTGGAGTTTTGAGTGGGCACTGTCCGTCTCCTGTTGTGTACGCGCTGCTGCTCTGTATCTCCTCTATTGTGGCGCTGCTCTGCTATATTTAGAAAGCGTTTGTGTCGCCACGGGTTTGGTTTTTCCGTTACCACCCGTTTTCTGACAAACCCCGCCCCCCTGCGCTAAGATTGGCTACTGGGCGCCCACTCTCTTAGGCTGGGATTGGCTAGTCAGAAACAGAATCTAATATTATTTCTAATAAATAAATAATAAATATCTTATAAAATATGTAACATAGACCAACATTCTGTTTAAGTGTACGATAGAGGTATAATGTGTACACAGGCTTATGTTAATATTTTTAATCACTTTTAAAAAATGCAAAAACAAAGCTCACCTGGATGCATCAGCCTTAAAGTCACAGTGAACAAAATAACCTGTTTAAAGGAGCAATATGCAAGATGACATCGTATAGAGAGGTTGTAAATGGCCATGAAAAAGTAAATGACGAGTGTTCTGGTACATAAAACTGGACAATGTAGGCTATGGGTCCTTCATAATCACACACACACACACACACACACACACACACACACACACACACACACACACACACACACACACACACGCACACACGCACAGACACACACACGTCTTTGATGCTCTACCTTGACTGTCTGGAACATTGCTGCTAACATTTCTACTCTACATTGCTATTCTACCTCAGTAACTGCTGTGTGTATATATGTTATCACATGCAGTCAGCTGAACTTGAGATGCCTACTTGCCCCCTAGGTGTGGGTGTGTGTGAGAGTAAATGTATGCATATGTGTATCTGTCCTGTGATGGACTGACGGCCTGTCCAGTGTGCTTTCCTCCCCTCTGTCCAGTGAGTTTAGAAGACGAACGCGTGAATGAATATAAGGATACATGAGGGAATGTAAGGATAGTGATTTTACATGTAGGTGTATTTTTGGCAAAACATTTTTGGAGGTTTTTTACTTGAATAGGTTTTAGTCATTTATTTAATCAGTCCCTAATTATTTTCTGTGAATATTGTTCTTTAATCAGCACCCACACCGCCTAACTGGTTAATCTCTTATTTTGAGGTTTATAATTATTTTAGACTGAAAGTGTAGCAAGAAGAAACAAACAGAACCTAGCAAACTTCCTGGGGAAAGTTCTTATGCTGATAGACACACTAAGAATTTAAAAATTACACTAAGCAATTACTCAGCACTTAAAGGGGAATTCCACCCATATGATGTAAGCCAGGGGTCACTCAGAGTGGTTCAGTGTAGAGAGAATTACAGGGTCTGATGTTTTTACAGTGATGGTGATTAGAACTGGGAGTCACAGCATCCAAAATACTCCAATAACACAAATACAGCCATTAAACGTACACATGAGGCCAGTGTAGGTTCACTGGCGGTACTGGATGGTAAATAGACTTTGTGATTTCAGTGCAGAGAAAGCATTTGCCATCAAACTACTCTGAAAGGCTTTGCTGACTTTCAAAAATGGGTGGAATCCCCCCCTTTAGTACTGAGTAACTGATCCAGCTGCAGTGATAACACTGACAGCACCTCTGTCCTCACAGGAGCTGAGGTTTGCGCAGCTCTGTCCTGTTCTTCTGAATTTTGCTAAAATTCGAAAACTCGGTGGAATTCCCCTTTAGCTAGGCGGAGACGTTTAGTTTAATCATTCTCCCTGAGTATCCAGTTCTTCATTTCAGTCATCATGTAGTTGTTCTGGACAATCACATCTGAGGAGGCAGGACTCTCCTAGCCAATCCCATCGCAGGAGGCGGGGCGACGGAAACGGGTGGGAAAAGAAGAACGCCTTCACCACAGTCAGCATGAAGATTACAGCGGCGCTGCGGGTCGAGAGATAGC
>JAMWET010004800.1:10000-132500 GCA_024036415.1 Prochilodus magdalenae
TGGCCTGCTCTGTAGATCCTGCTCCATGCTTTGTGCTTTATTGGCATCGTTGCTCCTCAGTCTTCCAAGCGTGTGGGTGTCTTACAAATGACGGCTAAGCCAAAAAATCTCGTTTATCCTCTTACCCCACATTTAGTCGATCAGCCAGGCATGTGTGAAGTCTTTAGATTTAGAATGAATCTGTATTTCATTTACATAAATACAGGTTATTCTTATGTTTGTGAGATTTTTATTGAGGATTCAAATTTACAGAGAAAATGTGACTCCTATCAACTTATATGTCTAGCAGCGCCATGCTGAGTTCTTAATTAAGCTCTAATATATTTGCATAAAAAGCTTCTGACATGTAAGACATGCTGTTATTAGTTTATATTAATAATAATAATCTATCTATAACTTATATGCTCTATCTATCTATATGTAATTAGTCACTGTGTGTGTTTAAGGTGGTAGTAACGTCAGACTCCTGCAGATTGCATTGCAGGAGGATGATAGGGTGTGAGTGATGGGATTCATAGATTGAGAAGAGGTGGTACAGTGCAGTGAATGTCTCCTTCCATGTGTGAGGGATCCAAAGCAGATGATTGGCTAAAAGGAGTGAGTGAATAGTGTGTAGCTGAATCTGCAGGCGTATGGAAGCGTACGCTTATACGGGTCTACCAGCACTGGCTAAAATCCCAGTCTATAGGAAACTCTCCTCAGAACTGAACCAGGGAAGACAGCCACCAAATCTGACCCAACTGCACAATTCTTTGACTACTTAGTGTTTGGTTAGTGTTGTTGTGACGTAACGACTCTCTGGTGCTCATCACAGCGATGTGTTTATCATGGAAACTCATTAAATCGCTGCAGAAGTAGGATTTGTTGTGTGATTGACTCTGTTTGAGCTAAAGTGAAAAAGAATTTTGGTTTTCGGCCGAACTATCGCTTTAAGGGCAGCGTAAGCCGGGGCTGCAGGTTGAAAGAGGCCTCCCGTGGGCAGGCTGAGAGTAGAGGTGTATATTTAGCCCACGCTTGCTGTGCGCCTGAGGCGCTCCTGCGCTCTGGATGTGTTCTTGGCAGGGGAAGGCGAGCAGATGGAGACCCCGCTGACAGGTGGCTTAGAGGGGGCTACTTTCATCAGACCACTGCAGACACACTCTCGCTCTCAAGGATGCCTGGCGTTGGATGTATTGCAGGCTTGATTTTAAACGGCGAATAACACTCACCTTCCCTGCGTGCAGTACTCTGATTTTTTCCAGTCGGAGCCGGTGCAGCATCTCAGTGTGGAGGTGCCATTCAGAGAGCTCCTAAATAGCATACATCCCCATGACCATTACAGCCAACATAACTAGTACAAATTAGAGCTGCACTGGGTATTATTTATGCATCGTTGTTGCATTATTGGCCTTAGCAATGGTGATATCGCAGAGGATGCAGGATGCACATGACTTCATTGTTTCAAACTGTGTGATTAGGTAGTCCGGGTCACTCGTGTTACTAACAGCATCGAATTCCAGCTTAAAACTATCATTTCACAGAAACATACACTAATCATCAACAGAGTAAGTGCACCCAGAAGGAGGTGTTGGATTGCAGGGCTATTGGGATGGTAAATATAAACTGATATGATCAATATTTACTGAGCTACACATACAGAAGTAGTGTCTCTCAGTATAGCTGAGTTGTAGAGGTTCCTGATGGTGTCCTGTGATAATCCATTCCATGTAGCTTGAATATTCTCACACACTTCCAGCAGATTTTGCAGTGGGGGTGGAGGTTGAGTGACACCAGGCCTTCTGGATGCATGCTAAAGAGCAGAGATTCATTGGTGGGGCTCATCACTGAAGATGACCCGCTGCCATTCTGAGTCCCGTCATGACACTCTGGCATGACACCATTGCAGTGTTTGGTGACACTGATGTGGGGTTAAGTGCAGTCGTTATGATGGTCTTGCATCTAGTCCTGCATCACAATGGTGCTGGCACTAACGGCATGACTCATGGAGGCATCACTGCTCGCTTAATGTCTGCAGTCGGCTGTTGGGTCAGTCCGGTACAGTGATAAGGCTTATCCTTGCAGAACTTGAACCATTTGCATGTCTCATGATGTACCCACCTAGTACCCATTCCTGTGGGTTGATTCCGATTGGCAGCTATTCTTTTGATGATAAGTGTGTATGTCCATTTTCGTCAGTTTTTGTTTTTAAAGATGAATTGAGCAGGGTGGTGGTCCTTTTTGAGGATTGAAAATTGCATGGTGATTGGATCAATGGAAGTGCTCAAAAACAACTAGCAATATATGCTTAAGCTCGGAAGTGGACTCTAAAGTTATTCAAAGTTGTTGAGTGTCTTAATCTGGACAAGTTTTGAAACCAGGGCAGCCAATCAGAACAGAGATAATTAACATGCATCATTCTTAAAGGCACAGTAACAAAAACAGCCTGTTTTAATGTAGGGGATAAGGAGAGGTTGGAGGATGATTGTGTAAAAATGACGTACGACTGTTTCGGGTCCATAAACCCACAAACCCTTCAGGGGGAAAACATAAAATCCGAGTAACAATGTAAGAAATGGGCGCCTAAAACCGGCAAGCCTCACAAACTTTTATACGCATGAGGAGGTGAAGATGGAGAGCTTTGTTTCCTCCTTCGTGCACATTTTGATGACCTCAGCCTCGAAAACTTCAGATTTAAGATTTGTCATCCCTCGGGTCTTGAAGGGTGGAAACTCGTTACATTCCTGACACTGTAGACGAAATGCAAGCACACATGCACGCAAATCTATAAAGCTGGGAGGGGACCAACCCCAGTGGACCTCCACCCAAAAGCTTCCTGCTTAGGAGATACGGAGAGGGGATTTTGAAATATTGAAATAACTCCAGAGGATACAGTCCAGTCCGTTAATGACAACAAACTCATAAATCAGAACCTACGCACTGTTAGCTGATAGCACTCTTTGCACTTTTTCCATTAGGCCCAAAGGGGGAGCTGTTGATTTAAGCAAGATAATAGGAAGAGAGAGAAAGAGAGGGAGAGAGAGACGGGAGTATCTGTCCTGTGCTTTTCAGCAGTGATTGATCAGTAAAGGTTACTGTAGGTTAGCCTGCTCCTCTTTGAGCATGAAGCTATGACCATTCGACTAGCGTGGAGATTTTTCTCCATCTGAAAGCAGCTGTTTTGACACCTACTCTGTCTGAGTCGAGGTGTTGCTTCTGAAGAAGCATAAATGAGCTGTACTTACATTCAGTTCCTCTGCACTGCATTGTTGTTATATTTATATGTGTGTGTGGGTGTATATACACACACACATATATATATATATATATATATATATATATATATATATATATATATATATATATACAGTATATATGTATGTATGTATATATAATTAGTCACCTTGCATGTGTGAGGTGGTATTAACTTCAGGCTCCTGCACTTTGCATGAGGATGATCACGCTATGAATACCTGTGGGGTGTGTGATGGGATTCATAGATGGAGAAGAGGTGGTACAGTGGAGTGAATGCATGGAGCTTTCAGATAAACAGACAGCACTTAAAGCTTTCATATCTGAGAGAGAGGAGAACATCAAGCTCTACTCTTGCTTTGGAAATATCCTTAGGTGTTTCTGTCTATCCTTCCACTGTGAGAAGACATCTCAATGCCATGGGTCTGAAAAGATGTGTAGCTGTCCAGAGGCCCTAACTGAGAAAAGAAGACAGACAACAAACCAAGATCAAAGGTGCCACAGTTCTCAAAACAGTGGACTTACTGCACTGAGTCCAGACCCCAACATCACTGACTATGTTTGGGATTATTTGGATTTTAAATAAACAGAACCAACTTGTAAGACTGAACTTTAGAGAAGTTTGGGGATTTCTTTGAAACGGAAAGCAAGTCTCCTGGAAACAGTGGACGTAGTAAATACAGAGAAAAGGGATTATATTTACTTACTGAGGCTTCTGGGAAATAAATGTATAAAATACATATGTTGTGTTGTATTTTTTCCCTGATGCTGTTAAATAAATACACACTGGTCTCTGACCTGTAATTAGAGAGGTAACAGGTGACCTCACTAATGCCCTATCAAATCCTCACAGCAATGTTCCAGCATCTAGTCTAGAGCCGTCTCCAGACGAGCAGTGTGAGCTCTTTTGTATTCCTGTATGAATTCCTTCAGTGGAACCGTTTTTAAACTACTCTTGCTTCACCTTGGGAATGTCTTTTTTCCCATACCAGGAAAAGGCCTATGCAGATGACCTATTTTTTGCAGCCGCATTTATTTTGTCTGGAGAGGAAAACCTGGGCAGCAGGAGACCGTGTGACCCGGGGTTTCTCCGGTAGCATTGTGTCCGTCGGAGTGGGACGTGTCTGGGGAACTCCGCGGGGAAGTAAACAATGCGATGACACTTTAAGCAACAATAGCGGCAGAGAAAACCTGTCGCTCTCACATATTAAGAGTGACTTTCTCCTGGGGATTGGGCCGCCTCCGCTGCACACAGACAGCTTTTCCTCTCTCTAATTCATTCAGCAGGCACGGCCGTGCTTTTTCACATCCACAGACTGGGCTCTTTCCTCATAATCTGGCCGTGGTCCAGGTCAGCGTACTACGCTACAGCGATGGCCTTTAATTTACTTGATTTAAATGTGTGCGTTATTTCCACACGAATTAAATATGGCAGCACGGCATCGGGCACTGGTAGTAAACTGAAACACATGTTTGTGTAATGTGTTTTATTGATGTTATTATGAGGTATGCATTTGAATTGGAGTAAATTGAATGCATCACATCATAGTTAGAGGAAGCGATGGTACTCTGTTATAGGATTGACCTGCCGTCATTTAAATCTCTGGAATCACTGTGATATAAAAACAAGCGTGCTAAGTAGTTCCATAATAATGTCAGGGATTAAGTTGTAATCAACAGTAATATTCAGAATCAAATGTCCACAAGGTATATCAACTCTCCAGGCGCACAACCTTTCCTGTTTGAAATATTGGTAATATTTACACATGTTTAAGTTATTGTTGTTATAGAACAGTTAGTTCTGATGGCACTGTGTGACTTGTGGTCAAGAAGTGTTTTACCCAAAGGTGATGCCACACCTCTAAATGTGGTGAGAGAAAACCGATAACAAACAAACAGACAGACAGACAGACAGACAGACAGACAGACAGACAGACAGACAGACAGACAGACAGACAGACAGACAGACAGACATACAGACATACAGGCAGGCAGACAGACAGACAGACAGACAGACAAACAAACAAACAAACAGACAAACAGACAGACAGACAGACAAACAAACAAACAGACAAACAGACAGACAGACAGACAGACAGACAGACAGACAGACAAACAAACAAACAAACAAACAAACAAACAAACAGACAGACAGACAGACAGACAGACAGACAGACAGACAGACAGACAGACAGACAGACAGACAGACAAACAGACAAACAGACAGACAGACAGACAGACAGACAGACAGACAGACAGACAGACAGACAGACAGACAGACAGACAGACAGACAGACAGACAGACAGACAAACAGACAGACAGACAGACAGACAGACAGACAGACAGACAGACAGACAGACAGACAGACAGACAGACAGACAGACAAACAGACAGACAGACAAACAAACAGACAAACAGACAGACAGACAGACAGACAGACAGACAGACAGACAGACAAACAAACAAACAGACAGACAGACAGACAGACAAACAAACAATACCTAACAATTACCTATAAACACAGTCTGTGTTTATTTTGACGTGTCACTGGTCTTAAATTATAAATGGAAATATATATTCAAAAACTCACTGTATGTTATTAACAACAGCTTGTGCAGACAGTACAGGCCTGAGGTACACTAAGGTAGACATGCTCTGGTGTTACATCCCCCTCCCTGAATTAACACGGCTCAGTTCTTCGGTGTGAACCTGAATACAGCTGGAATATTTACATGCTAAACCCGACAGTGTATAGAGTAAAGCTCTGCACTGCACACTGGTTCTGTGCCGCTTTAATGCCCCTGACTATGGCTGTTTGTGGGGGGATGCGAATTTGAGGAGGAACCGAATCAGATATATAACGTCGGTCATGTATGTACACGTGCTGAACCCAGTCAGACAGTGGTTATTGCCTGTTGCTCTGTGTGGTTCCCATGGCTTTTATTCTACCACCCATATTTTACAGTTACTGTGCCATGAGCACCGTGGTTGAGTAACAGCTCACTTTATCCTTCAGTGAAAGTTACTGATGGACACATTATATAACTCACATGATAAGCTGTGTGACCAGCAGCCTGTTTGCTCAGATCCTGAAGGAGAACATCCACAGACCTACACCCAGACTTGCTTTTGCTCTCAAGTAAGCTTTTCAGTTGACAGCTGGGAAGGAATAACTGAACAAACTGCAATTAGCAGAACGGAATCAATTTCAGCAAATAAGATCAGATGTGACATGCAGAAACAATGAACAACACCACCGGCAATCAGACGGACTGTTATGACAGCTCAATGGCTCTGTCTGTCATGCAACAGAGCACTACTTTTTGTGGGGGAAGGAATAAAGCACTTTTGATACTGTGTGCTTTGGTTTGTTCTTTGGTTTTACAGAGCTGGTGTATAACAGCATCAGAACGCTTGATGTTGGATGTTACTGATGTGATGATCTACTGTACTTGCCTTGGGGCTGGGCATGTGACTCACAGCCATGAAGTTATTCATGTACAGATGCTCCCTCTCTTACTTAAACAGGATAAATAAATAAAGAGAAATAATATGTTAAGTGATTCCAGAGGCTGTAAAAGTCAATAGCGCATGACCAATGATCAACACATATGTATTGGCACTTGTTGTTCCTGCTGGGCTCTTGGCCTGGTGTGTGTGGGAGAGTGTTGAGTGTTGTGTGTTGTACTGTTAGTATTTCCTCTTTGCTGAGTCTTGAGTGAAGGACGAGTGGGCAGTTAGATGGAAAAATCTTACACTATTTACTGGAGATGGAGGGAGTGGACTAGTCACACAAATAGGCCATAGGTGTTGCAATCACCAGCCGACAGCTTGTGTTTTTTTTTAGGTTGTCTCATTTTGTAGCATTTTTAGGGATTTCCCATAATACAGACTGGGTCAAAATCGCTGTCGAGGCTTCTCTAGAACGAGCAGCAGATATGGAAAAATACGACGGGTCGCCTGCACTGCGATCTTAGTTTAAAAAAACAGTTACAGTTTTTGGTCGCATCTCATTTCTCAGGAATGATAACACTAATGCAGTATTTACTGAAAGTCAAAACGTCTCAATATTTGGATCGTCCATTTGCCTTTATTCCAGCTTGAACTGTGTCCAGTCCCGAACTTACAAAGTTCTACAAAAATGAAAGCCTCTGACTTTCTTCCAGCTTTCTAAGCCGCCCAAGGGATTGGTTGGGATGCTTTTCAGATGTTCCCAAATAAAAGAAAGGAAAAAAGGAATTTCTCAACCAGCTCAAATATATAACACTAAACAATATAAACAATATGAAACAAAGCGTCAATATTTATTGATGCATCAACTAAATAGGAAAAATCCCCAAATTCCCCAAATGTGCATAATAGGAATAGGACCTAGGACGACGTCCCTACTATCACACCCATCCTATACAGTATAATGTGTTCCTTTATATCATTAGCTTATGCCAGGCTTGTAGCTTCTGTCTGCAGGCCCCCAGATATTTGTACTTCCAGAAACACAAATGAACATTTCAGAAAACAAAATTAAAAAAATAAAAGCTAATCTACAAGACGTAAAACACTTTTACGAACTGTGAATTTAGACGGGAAGGGAGGGTCCAACACAGTTAGACGTGCTTGCTGCGGACACTTGTCAATCAAACTGTTTTGCGCTGATAGAGTGAGTGGAGTTTGGGATGGTGATGATGCTAAAGCATGTTGTGTCCATGTTGTGGCACATATTTTAGCCAGCTGGCATGCTTTTGTTTTTCCTGTGGAAGGACTTTAGAGTTTTTTAAAGAGCAGATGGAAGGAAAGGTAATGAAAAACAAAAGAGGTTCGGGACTGGTAAAAGTGCTTTACCTTGTAAATGTGTAATTTTATATTTTTAATGTATTTTTTGTTTGTAAATTAGTTTTTATTTTTGTAATTTGGTTTTCTGAAATGTTCATTTGTTGTGCACTTCTCGGGCCACTGTATCTAGGACACTGTGGGCTCACTATGTGTGAAATGTGGCTTTCCATTGACCTGCTGGTGAACAATGAGGGCAGAACGGGGGAGACAGGGGGAGGGGGAATCCCCAGCTATTAAAAGAGTTCAAGCCAATATACATCACAGAAAGCACAACGGCAGCTTCTTCACATCTGCTCCAATAAAATACAGCATGTCATAAACAGCATCATGGAAAATATTCATCTTGACTTACTTGCTCAGCTACAAAGATGGAAATATCCAGTTTGCTCCTAAATTTTGTAAACTCTGCACATTTCCCTTAGAGTATAAAGATTACTGCAGGAAAAATCAGGGCTCTAAAGCTGTAAATAGTTCTTGTAGCTTATTTGATTCTGCAGCTGGAGATGAGCATCAGTTTACTGTGTTGCGAGTCTGACTGATGACTATGAAAAGTGCCAGTTAGTAAGATTAAGCTAATGAATGACTGCACTGGACGTAATAGCGACTGCACTGATTTGTGACCGTAAAGAAGCAAGGCCAAAAGATGCACCAGAAAATGCACCCTTGTGGTCACTGTGTCTTTAAACAGCATCACTGCTGGAACATTTCCAAATAACAATTGCATATTTAAAATTTCCCTGCTGCTGTATGATGTATGGACTGTTTCCACAGAGTGTTATATATTCAGGACTATGTTTAGTTTTAGGGGCCTGAGAAAGTTAGATTTAAGAAGCTGTTCATCTGGCCATTAAGATATTATGTAGTAAACAACCTACAGATGTTACAATAAAAACAAACATCATTAATAGACTGAGCAGTGACTGATGCTATATACATATACATATATCCAGTGAAATATCTCCAAAATTGTAACTTTACAGTTTCTATATTTTTAGTGTAATAGGTTTATTCCCAGCAATTTTGGACCATTTTTATTGCCCCATTTAAAATGAAATGTGGTGCTTAAATGATGTAGAAATGTCGAAATTGTCCAAAATGGACAACTTTTGAGCCAGCACAGTCAGTGTAATAACTACATAATAATTAGGTACAAAGGTCTGAATATTTTCTGAGGCCACTGTATGTGTACATACATTACTGCTCAAACTTTTCAATAACCTAAGAATGGAAAAGCTAAATAATACTTTGTTGCATGTACAAGTGTGATTCTAATGTTCCATATGTCTCAGACAATCTGTAGGAAGCTGCAAAAACGAAGAAAAGCTGTAAGACATTATCAGTGATGAGTGGAGCTGACAGCGAGCATCAGGAACCAAAGTATAAATACATGTATATAAGTTTTTTATCTAGGAGGCCTCAAAATGTAAACAGCAGTGAGGATATTATAGAGATTTTGTAAAGACAAATTACGCTAAACAGATAATAACAAATCAGGTTTATTATTTAATATCTTTTGCGTTTTTACTGTCGTAAGTTCTTGTTGTTCCTTATATACTTTAAATGACAGCCAAAGCACTGTTACTGCAAAATGACTTCTCCAGCTGTATGGCCTGTTATTTAACAGTCAGTATTATAAAGCAGATGATATACAGTAGCATGCAAAAATACATGTTTTGTTTAGAATTCTTTGTGGTAATAAGGTACACATCCTCTACATATTTTAATACATGTACTGTGTATTTATGCTCAGGTACTCAGGTGTGAATAAGTCAATCAATCAATCAATCAACATTTATTTTTATAGCGCTTTTTACAACAGATGTTGTCACAAAGCAGCTTTACAAAGAATCTTTACAAAGAATCTGGTGTTCGAGCCCCCAATGAGCAAGCCGACAGTGGCAAGGAAAAACTCCCTTAGTTAGGAAGGAAGAAACCTCAAGAGGAACCAAGACTCAAAGGGGGAACCCATCCTCCTCGAGTCAACACCAGATACTAGACAGCACTAGAAAGGAGAGTGTAATGTCTGATTAGTCTGTAATCATGTTGGTGGTTCAGTCTAGATCAGTGGAGTGCAGCACAGTTTAGTGCTGACATATACCAGGTTCAGCTCACCGTACTGTGCTAGACCATGCTAAGGTCCATCTACATGCTCCTGTTTCTCACCCTCTGCTTTATTGCTCCTTTATCTGCCTGGATTTTTGTGGTTGACAAAGGACTTGGATATTTGCAGAACTGAACACATCAGGTCTTTTTAAAAATCTGATTAATTGTCAGTGTAAATGATACGTTATGTACAGCAGATAGTGAGGCCTTAATTCCGTGTGCTGTACACTGTCAGTGTTCTCTAATGGCTGTAACACTTGGCTTCCATTCACCCTGAGAAGACGTGTCGGAGGTGGCAGGGCATGGTGACGAATGGGGGCAGAAAGCAGAGAGAAATGGACTATGTTTTTAAAGCCTGTGTTCATTCATTCTCCGAATCAATCGAGCGGCTGATTGGAAAGCGGAGAACGGCTTATCACTCAACTGGTGTTTGAAGATACCAGAGCACAGAAATAAAGAGAAAACCCCCCAGAATTTTAGAGTGAAAAAGAGGGGGGAGATAAGGGACGACTGAGAGAAGGAGATAAAGAGGAGCGAGGGAGCTTGGGGGGGAAGGATGAAGGCAGACAGCTGTGTTTTTGTGCTGCTATTTTGAGCGGCTAGCCGCTGCTCCACTCCCCTGGTTTGGCCCGGCCTATTTCTGTCCTGGGCTGGCCCTGTTGCTATTCCTGGCACCTGGGAGCGAGGGAGCAAGAGAGGGAGGGAGGCAGGGAGGGAGGGAGAGAGAAGTGGCGTACATTCACATGGTAATGATGGGGAGAGAGAGAGAGGTTGAGGCAGAGAGAGAGAGTGCTGTAGAGCTTTAGAGTGGATATAGTGCTGTGCTGTATGAGTGAAAGTACAGGAGGCATCGCTTCAGTTAGTGCTGCAGGAGAGAACGCTCTGAAATAGCAGTTATAACACAGATGTGCGAACCCGGCCAGCGAAAAGGCGCACACCGCAACCACTGACTCTTTCTCTGTGGCTGAAATACGCTGCGGTGGACTGACTGAGGAAAGAGCTGGGGGAGCGTGTGAAAGGGTGACAAGGAAGTGCGAGGAAGAGGACTGGGTCGCCTCGAGAATGCTGCAGACCATCTATGAGAGCGACACCCGCATCCCCGCTGAGTGGCTGAGGACCATACTGGACACGCATAGCATCTCCAGCTCTGTGATCAGCTCAGGTACTCGTGTGAAGAAGTCTAGATCAGTACAGCTTAGTTCTGACATATACCAGGTTCAGCTCACCAAGCTGTGCTGGACTAAGCCGAGGTCCATCTACTTGCTCTTATTTCTCATCCTCTGCTTTAGTGCTCCTTTATCTGTTGAAATTTCTGTGGTTGATGAAAGACTTGTCGCATGGTCGTATGTATACGTTTGAACAATCTCTTTAGGGAACACACTCACATATGAATCATTTATGCACAATTATTATATCCACACATATATTATACCAACAAGGCACAGTTAAGGTTTTAATTGTGTTGTCTAATATGTTCAGCTAATAAAGTATGATGGGTTATTAAAATGTGCAGAAGTGTGTTCTCAGTAGATGATGTCATAACTTATTTTCATTTAGCAAATCAACAACACATGACGTTTGATCAGGGAAGCCTGAACTTTTGCATGAATACTTTTTTTGGTCATCAGGAAATGTGTTTGATAGAAATATTTCTATATCTTTATATTCTATATATTTCCAATCCATTGCTAAGTGACATATGTCCGACAGCTGATGGGATTCATTTTCAGAGATGTATTCTCCATTTTTGTTGATGTTTGTTTTTCTGCAGCTGCCCTTTATAATGTGTGGAAATGTGTGGAAATGAATGGACCTATAGAAAAGCTTTAAAACCTCTCAGAATAAATCCGTATATATCACCTTACAGTCACAGTTAAAAGCGTTTTTGCCCTCTCCTGGAAAGTTTCTGTTTTAGAGGGACATGTTTCTCTTTGGACAGTGACGCTATGCTTACAGTATTGCACAACGTACTGGACTGTGCAAAAGTAAGGGACCACACTTACTTATTTGGTGTCTAGTCTTAACACTCATCAATTACAACACTGTAAAGAAAAACAAAAAGTTACCCCCCAAAAAAGGATCTTTATTTTCCCCACAGTTCTATTTTATCTTGAGCTTTACTACATTGTTTGGGTTCAGTAGCGTTACTTTACTGTCGATGAATTCATTTATTTGTGATGAATGAACCAATAGAAAAACCCTAAACTAGCTTGGAGTAAAATCTATTTACATCAACTTCCACTGAATTTGATAAAAGTTTTACGGTCTGTTGTGAATTTACCATTTTGGAGACACTTGTTTTTCTTTGGACAGCCATGCTATAACAAACAGGAAACTAAACAGAAACACACACACACACACACACACACACACACACACACACATATATATATATATATTTTTGTTTTTTTTAAACATAAATTTTTTTATAATATAGCAAAGACTTTTAGCCTCCATTCCTTTCAGGAGCTTTGCTTTTGTGTTTTAAAGAAATCTGTGGGGATTTTTTCCACACCTCCAAACTTCAGTCGTAGAAGTAGATTACATTTTTTCCTTTTTACCATCTAAGTAGTGCCAAACACAGTTAGTGATATTGAGGGGGTGGACTCGGGGGTGGTCTGTATAAAGAAAACCAGCAGCTTATTTGTGTGTTTGGGTTTTTTTCCTTTTCTCAGTGACAGCAACATGTCCTTTCAGACCCATAGCATTAAAATAAAGCTATGTTTGTTTTCAGATCTGAAGCAAAAGTGGAGCTTGATGTTATCCTGTCCATCAAAGACGAAAGCTTTGTTTAATGATTCGCTGAGAGGACAGTGTGGTAGTCTGACGGGTCTTTTAGAGTTCCAGTTCCAAGTCTTTCCCCTTTCTTGTGCAAATCTGGTTAAAAAAAGGCTGTATTTGCACAGTACTGGATACATTTCAGATGCAGATGTTCTAAATAGGTTGCAGAGAATAAATAGGATAAACCGTATTGAAAACTGCTAAAAATTGCTTCCAAACATTTGAATGGAACTGAGTGATGTAGCAACAGTATGTCGTCATTTGCATACACTTACATAAAAGCTTGCCCACCTCCAGTCCATCGGCATGTCTTGTTGGTTTAGAGGACACAAACTGTAACGTGGCATTTCCCCACAGATTTTAGTGCACATTTCTAAGTAGCTAGCGCGTTTAACATATTGGGAAAAAGTCCAAATAAAAACAGTGCCAATTATTTTGCACAGGTCGCATTTTTAGTTTATTTTCCCTCCAAATGTTACATTTAGCATATAAACTGTAATTATGCATTAATACATGCAGAAGTACGTTCTCTTAAATGAACCCAGAGAATAAACAAGGCATGTCATTTGACCGGGGGGCTCTAGTACATGACTAGAGCCCACAGGTATGTGCAAGTCTTTCCGTGGTTGTTAGGAAGGATGTAGAAAGCATGCGTTTGCGTTGTGGTGACGTGGGCCTGTCGTCTGATGTATTGTCTCGGTGCACTTGTCATTTAAGAATGTGCTTGTTTTTGTGTATTCCATAATGCAGTGATTAGCAAGCTCATCTCCGTTCATTGTTATGGATTCTTTCATGTTGCGTATAGTATGCGCTCGGATGAGGTGGCAATTTTTCACCGGACGTGTACAAAAGCAGCCAAAACGTGTGATCCTGTGCTGCAAGATGCACGAGCACCGCTCATTAGCCCGGTCAGGGCCACATGAGCAGCAGGCTGTTGATAATTGGCTTTAGGAAACTTTACATTCAGTTCAACTTATCAGAGCACATTTCAACCCACCTCAACGTCCTCAGCCCAAAGACACTTATCACATACAGACCAAAGTGGGTGCAGTTCTAGGATCAGATTTTAGATTACATACTGCAGCTAAAAATAAGTTACATGGACAAGGAGAGACTAACTTTGGATCTGCATTTGGAGATGCGTAATGCATATGGGCTCAAATGCCAGTAACTAAACTACTGTTACTTTCACTCAGGCTAATAATTGTTTATGTTACGTTATTTTACATACATGTAAGCTTTGTAAAGACACACCAAAAGGCATTTTAGAAAAGAACATTAAAAGGATAGTTTTTAGCATAAGTCATCCAGAGTGGTTTGATGTGTAATGATGCATCATAGAGAAACTTACTGGCTTTTTTTCCCCAAAGGTTTCTATACACTGGTGTTGCCAGTAAACAGGACGTGCAATGTGTTGTCATTTTATTATTTTATCCAAAATGACCAATAAGCCTATATGTGTCCTCTGGGAATGGAATGTGTATGTATATAATGCTTATACTAGTGGATAATAATTCAATCGCAAAATGAATCCTAAAATAATGGCATCAGGCAGCAAATTCATAGCTACTTGGTATAGTGACCAGAGATAAGTCCAAATTTGAATGCATGTTGTATGTTTTATTATGGCGTTAATCTAAAATACACTCAGTATCAAAAGGATACTTGCAGAAATAGTTGCACTCAGAAGGAATCAACCAACTGGGATGAAATTCGGTGGGTTGGATTGACGATGAATTTTCATGCTCAGCCACACATGTGACGTAAATAAGGACACATCTGGTATATCGCTGTATCTGACTGACCCAACAGCCATGATTGCAGACATTCACAGAGCAGTGATGTCCTCCATGAGTCATCCGGTTAGTGTCAGCACCACTGGCAGACGGCTGCATGACGCAGGACTGTATGCACCCAGACCGATACGATGACTGGCATTAACGCCACATCAGCATTGCCAAAGACTGCAATGGTGTCGTGGCAGACTGTCATGGAGTGATTCTGAATGGCAGCGAATCATCTTCAGTAATGAGTCCCACTTTTGTCTAGATGGAGAAGATAATGAATCTGTGTGTGGGTGCTCCGTGGTCATCACCAAGATGAGCGGTTTGTTGTCACACGTCATACGTCCAGAAGGCCTGGTGTCACTTCACCTCCACCCCTACCGCACCATCTGCAGGAACTGTGTGAGGATATTCAAGCTGCATGGGATGGATTATCAGAGGACACCATTAGGAACCTCTACAACTCCATGCCAGAACCTCTAACATGCTGCATTAGCAAATGCAGCGGCCTGATGATGTACTGAGAGACACAACTTCTGTATGTGTAGCTCTATGAATATTGTCCATATCAGTCTGAACTTATCATCATGTATCGATCCTGGTATCCTTCATCTTCCTTCCCAATAGCATTGCGATTGCACGCTTCCTTCTGGGTGCAGCTATTGTTTTGATGATGAGTGTAGAATATGAGCAATAACATGCAGAGAATGGGGTTTGAAGTGTGTTCTCTGGTATTTTCGTTTAGAACGAGGGCTCAACCTTTTGCCTATTACACATGCACACAAACCTGTGCACACTAGCGTACATATAAATGTACTAGCGTTCAAGTATCAGGCGAATGACATTAATGGCAGGTTTATAAGGACGAGCTGCCAAACCTAGGCCAGGAGCTCTCATGCGACTTCTTGCCTGTTGCTTGATGCAGAACATTTCAATTCAAAAAATGTCATCCAGCATTTCCATTTTTAGCCCTGCTGTTTTGTAACGCTGGCAGAGAGATTCTGTTTATTTTAGATCTATCTGTTTCTCATCAGCTCTGACTCACTCTGGCCACCGAGCGACTTCTCGGAGTTCTCATGCAGCTGAGGAGGGTGAGTCAGTGCCTGTAGCTACGTCTGACCAGGCCACTGTACACAACTTGCTACTCGGAGGATAAGAGGCTCGTAGGCTGAGTGGAAATAATGGCTCTCCATGCCGATGAATAAAAGATGGAGGTCGAGACGTGGCTGTGCGGGTCCCTGACACTGCTAAGAGCAGAGTCTGCCCACGTATCTGGTGTTTTCCATTATCAAAATGATTCCGCAGATTATGCGAGAACTAGCTGACTGTTTCTGAACAGCAGATTCAGATCATGTTTCATTTGAGGTCAGTTGTTTTTGGCAGGCAGACTTGCATTCTCCTGGAGAGACTTGACCCGTGGACACATGGACACATGAGACAGAAAAATCTTCAGGGACTGTTTTTTCATTTTCCATCTGCCTCCTGGACCACAGAATGTATTTTTAAAGAGGAATTCCACTGACATGTTTTCTGAATAATTAAATAGGTAAAAGCAGTCACTTTGAGTGGTTTGATATGAATTGCTCTGTTGTATAGAAACTACATGCGCATACATATACATATATATATCGTCGCTGTCCAGAGAAAAACAGAAATATCCAAAATGGCAACTTTACAGGAGAGGCCAAAAACCTAATTTAATTTGAATAGAAGTCAATAGAACCAGACGTCTTTCCAAGCAGTTTTGGGCCATTTCTGTCAGTGCATTCTTCATGAAATTCACAGCCAGTGTAAACAGCAGCTCATGTGATCCAATGAAGCATAAAAGTAAAAATCAACAAAAATGGAGATAGATGTTTTTCTTTGGACAGCGACAATATAATTGTGCAGATTTGTTGAATGCCTTCCCTGGCACAATTCTGAGTAGAGTGTCCTGCAGACTGGGATTTTTGCCACTGCTGGTAGACCGTACACTTCCATACACCTGCAGATTCAGCTACTTCCTTAACACTACGGTCTTTGGCACACTCAACTGCAGTCTCTCTTTTTAGCCAGTCATTAACATCTGCTCTGTAGCCATTTTCCATACATGGAACAAGACATTCACTGTACTGTAGCACCTCTTCTCAAACTACGAGTCCCATCACTCACACCCCACAGGTATTTACATCCCTGTGCAGCTCCATCTGCAGGACCCTGAAGTTACTACCACCTTAAACATGCAAGGCGACTAATTATGTATATACAGTGTACAGCTATTCTGTCTCACTGTTGTCAGAACAAAACCTTGTATCTCTATTTCTGTTGTTTGTTTTTGACCTTAGAGAGTGCCTGCTGCCCTTTACACACCCCCACCTTGACATACACAAAAAAATGACTTTCTCCTGAAACAGTCACGACTAAAATGACTGCTGTATGGCAGACTTGCCTTTAGTTGGCCTTTCTTCAGAGCACTTTACTTGGCAGAGGTTGACTGAGTGCAGCACAGTAAAGCAGTTCATGTGTTGTTCGCTTGATTGGTTGCTTTGCGGCTATTTAGAATTAGTTTATTACATACTTACTGATTATTTAGCTGTTGTCCTGTTATGTAATATGGGGGTGCCATTATGAATACTCAATATTCATGTTCGGGGTCGTTATACATAGACTTGCTGGATTTTCTACATGTATATGCTGTCCAGATCCTGCACACAATGGACTGACTAACCGCCCGCTCATGTGCTTGCAAGGAATGCAGGCTTCCACTCTAAATGTTTATATTGTATAAATGTCAGTGCATCATTATTAACTAATACGAGGTATCGATATTAACCAAGATTATTTGTGGGGCATAGATACCAAAGAAGTCAAGTGGTCTTTATTGCCATACTGTCATATTGAGGCCTCAAGGTACAACACGGCAGATACATGACCGCTTAAAGTAATATTGATTTCATACAGTGTTAGGGTACCAAGATTTCATTGGCCCACCTTAAAAATAGGCCCTCAGAGCTTTTCTAGCAGCCCTGAAGGTAGTGACCAGGTCAGTCTGACAGGTTAAGGATTGGCTTGACTGGCATGCTGTTTACCCCTCTCTGCCTCACAGGGCTGCCGGAGCACGAGGTCCAGTTGAATATTCTGGCCTCTTAGCGTTTAGGCGCGGCTATTCCTGGCCTCGTTATTTCGGGCTTAAGGCATTAGGGGTCTAAGATTAGCCTCGGTTATCATTCCGTCTGAGTTAACTCCTAATAAAACCGCCCACCGGAAGGCTTTATTTATAAACCTCACTCATCCTGTACTGCCGCACTTTCCACAGAACACCACTTTCATCCACTGTACGGAAACATCCTTTGTGGCTGCTGTATATCTATCTGCTATTTTATGTTTTGCCTGGGTACAGATATATATTGCGGGGTACTTGTCGCAGGAAAGCGGAATGCTGGAACGTTCCGTGGTTTATGATCCAGTGTTGAGGAGATCGGCCCACCTGCCCACAGTGGCGAAGTGCCCTTTCCCTTTAGCTGTCATTTTGTTATGATTGGAACAGATGCTGGGCGCTATTAGTTGTGATTGACACTTTAGAGCGTGTTGTGCTTCTGTTTTGGTGGCCGATGCTTTTTGTGGAGCGTGTATTTAGGGGTGAGGGGCCCCAAGGAGTCAGAGTGACTAGCGCGCGTTTCACAACATACACTTTTAGTTTGGCCTCTTAGGGGGTGCCAAGAGACTCGAATGGATTGGCTCTCAGCTCACAGTCAGTCACCTACAACAAGCGCTATATATACTGTTAGGTAATATACATAGTACAGAAATACAGTACTGTGCAAATGTCAGAGAGCACCCCTCGTTTGTCCGATTGGCTATATCCCCGATAGGGATACACTTGGGTATAGCAATATTATGCTATAATGTTAATAGTATATTAGTACTGTGCTTCCGATAAATAGTTTACCTGCAAAGACCCCTGAAAAGCTAGATAGCGGTGCTATAATCTGTCTTTATCCATTAGACTCTAAAACTCCAATGTAAACAAGTAGTGTAAGTGCACCGCTAATGTTAGCATTAGCATGTCTATGCATATGGTGGGGTGTTTTTTATGCTATGGCAGATTTAGAATTATAAATTACAATATATTTCCTTTTTTACAATGTCGCAATATATCACAATATATTAAATCGTAACCCCTGTATCATGATATGTATCTTATTGCCAGGTTCTTGCTAATACACAGCCCACTGAGGAAATCAGACATGAGAAAATCTGCTCAAATCAGTAAAAGCAAGCCAAATAGAAATAAAGGAGTGGTACTACAGTAAGGGAGCGGGGCGAGCGGAAAAAATCTAGCGTCAAGTTCATTTTAGCACTCCACTCATATACACGGAATGAAATAAAGCATTTAGCATCACTTATCATGTTTAGCATCAGTGCACTACCTCTTCATAAGCTCCCTGGTGTAATAGGCTTGGAAGGTAACTTACCATTAGCGTTTGTCTGTTTAGCTTAGCTAATGTTACCATATGGCTTTAATTCAATATAGTAATGATAGAGCGCTGCATGCTAGTGCACTGTGACAAGCTGATATAGCTGGATAGTCCTGGGAGTTGCTGGTGTGCATATCTCCATGACTAAGACAATGGTAATGAATTGAAACTAAACTGGTTTTACATTATAGGAAACAGTAATGGACGTTTCGTGTCCCGTGTGCTCTGGGCTTTACTTCTCTGTCACTGTTTTCTATAATGGAAAACCAGTTTTGTTGCAGATGCATGTGTAACATACTGTAGTTCTGATATCCTGCTAATGTTGTTTCATTTATACATACATACATTTAGCAGCTGAAATGAAATCAGTTTTGATGATACACAGAGCTGCATGATTTCACAGATGGTACACATAGAGCTTTATATGATTCATTTATATAGCTGAAAACTATATAATATTAGTGTACATATTTAATACATATACTACATAATTTATATTATATTATATTATATTATTCATTTTATTTCTAAAAATATGCTGAATGTATCATTATAGGGTGGGGTGGGGTGCTGTTCCCATTTTATATTTAGGGTTTAATTTTCCCAATATATTATACTATTATATTATAATAAATTCAACATGTAATTTGCAGAAAAGGTTTTCACTGGAGGCTCTGTTAAGTTTTCCTTTTACTTAGTGAGTCAGGGTGTTTAGACCTTGGCACATGACCGTACCTGTCAAAAATTGTCACATCATTTTTGTGCCTAGTTCATGTATTTTGTCTATAAATAACATTTTTTGGGGATGAAAGTCCTTATTTTGTCTTGATAGCTCTTTCGAGTGCGTATGCCAACCCTGCGTGTGTAAGATCCTGAAGAGCGGGTGCGAAGAGAGAAGAGTATGTATGACTTGTTGCAGTGTTGAAAGCGTGTGGGTGTTGAGCGAGTCTAAAACTATGCAGTCTGTTCAGCTGCATATTCAGGTCATGTTTACGGTGTGTTTGTATGTGCATATAATGCTCATTTTTTGGCCCGAGTCCAGAACAATCTCTTGTCGATTACACACTTGCTGATGCCTGCCATCCCACGCACACCGAACACCCTTCTTTTCTCTGCCGTTTTTGTTCACACGTGTAAAAATAGTTGGACTGCATCTCATACATGACAGTCAGATGGTCGTCTGTCTTTAGATTGAGCTTTAAAAAGCTTTCAGTCTCTGGTCAGAATATCTTTATGTGTGTTCCCTCCCAGCAGCTCCAGATAGCACCATTTGAGCAGGTTATATTTGTATGATTAGCTACTGCTGTAGCACTTAAGTCCAGAAGAAAGTCCAGAATTCGTCTGTAGCTTTGCCTGGCTTCACTACTTTGACTTAAATCAGTTGTTGGGTTTGAGTCACTTCTAAGCACTGAGGCCCATGCTCTTGAGAAAACAGGATATGAACAGTGAATAGATCCAGGACAGTAATTTTTTCAAGTTCAGCCAAAATAATATTTGATTTATTGGGCCAAAGGTATAATTACATTACACGGTATATTCACTGTGTTCAGTGTAACACATTCTCTGTGCAGAAGTAGAGTTTTAATGTTAAAGAGATGAAGCTATCAGCGCAGCATGAGAACAGCACAGTATAGAACATTTATCCAGACTAAGAAACATCTGGGATGCTGTTCCGAAGCACGTGTTAAGGCAGAAATGTCCTCGTTGGATTTGATTATTTCATTACAGTATATAATATGTTTATTGTTGTATATTTTATTTATCCATGCTCTAAAGGTAAAGGCTAATATTGTCATTACATGGTAACAGACGTTGCCATGATGGATTGTATTGTACACGGTTTCAAACAGTGGTTTTTCTTTGGACTCAAAATGTCTTTTCCTGTCTTCTTCTGTGACGGATGATGACCTTACATGGTGTAATATGTTCTTTGACTTTTTTCTAATGACCAGAAAACATAAAAGGTTGGGAGGGGTTTCCTTCCAACTCTTCAGTCTTAACTTTTCAGCGCCCCTCGCCCACCCCAAGTCAATTTGTGTTTAAAGTAGCCAGATGGCATTGGCATTGGTCGGACTCATTCAGAACAGGCACTGAACTGTGAGACCACTAAGAAAACTTTCCATATCTGTTTGTAAATAGAGGAGGGGATACTTTGTTATGATTTGAATTTGGTGAATTTGTGTATACAGTCTTTTTTGTGGTAAAAAACATTGTTATGTTAAGGATGGGCATTTCAGTCACATTTTATAAAGATATTTGAATAATACGTGCCTCCACCAACACCACATCACCCCCTCCTGCCTGCCTGTTGCTTCAATTGGACAACAACCAATTCATCATTGACATACTGTATCAAATGTAAACCGAAACTGCATAGCATCTGCAGCAGGTTACTACAAGTCTGTGAAGAGTTAGCTAAAGGGTTCATTTTGTTAAATGTGTGCATGTAGAATGTAAATTGAGTTTGATGTTGATCAGCGCTTCTCTGGTGCCACTCCTCTTATCATTGTGTGGTAGGCTTTAGCTGGCTGTAGTAGTCTGTCTGTATGACCTTCTTAGAATACTCAGATCACAAACTATGGCCAGAATGATAGAAACAGACTGTTAACTGCCCTCTGGTGGAAGATGAAGTGTAGACTCTTGGGTCTTAAATATGAGAATGTACTGTATGAATGTAAGTGAAAAGCTAATTTGCTAATCAAAAATGCTAATTTGCTATTATTTATTTATTTCGTGGTTGTCGACAAATCTAAATAAATGGAACGGAGGCTCATACTGAGTCAGAAGATATTGAATGCAAATGTAATTTATTATGTAAGAGTGGAATTAATTGTGGAATTATGTCACTTCATTTCAACAATATAGTAAATCGAAAGCAATTGACAGAGGGATGTGGACTGGAAGGAGTTAAAGTCCAGTTACTGTCATCTTCGAGGTCTTAACTTTTTGGGGTCTTTTCCTTTTGAGCCAGATTTGACTAGTAAGAGTATTTGTGCAACAAAGGTGGTCTTGACTACAGTCCTATATAATTAGCTCTAATGGTCCTAAGATAATTAGTGTGTGTGTTTGTGTGTGTGTTTGTGTGTGTGTGTGTGCGTGTGTTTGTGTGTGTGTGTGTGCGTGTGTGTGTGTGTGTGTGTGTGTGTGCGTGTGTTTGTGTGTGTGTGTGTGTGCGTGTGTGTGTGTATGATTCAGGCAAACCTTTTAGAAAAAGCTCACAAACTCAGACAAGTGTTACATCACTGAAAGTTGTGCCTTTGCTATTTCGAGCAGCTGTGGAACTTTGACAAAATGAGAGGTTTTCATTGTTCTTTTTTTTTTCAGGCACTTAAGCTTGCTTTGCAGTGCTTTCCGCCGTCTCCGCCACCCACATGCTCTTTACTTGCATAAGACTTCACATAAGCAGAGTAGTTTCATAGGTTTTACTTCATCACTCATGCACAGGCCTATAAATAACTATTATCTCACTCTGCTGGTTGCTGCCTTACTGTGATGCTGTATGGTATTTTCAGGACAAGCTCTACACACTGACAGTTCAGGGGTCAAAACATCCGGAGTCATGCTCGTTAGTGTTGTGTCGTCATGTACAGTTCAACATTTTCCAACTCAAGACATTTTCTAAAGCCCTTTCTAAAGTACCACTTTACTGGAACCCTGTTATGTAACATTAACATGACAGTGTTTCAAACATGTCACAGCAGATCTCATATGTTGTTCAGTAATGTAACAGTTATACTGTCGTGATTGATGCCATGAAATTTAATGCATCAGCAGTCTATGTTCCTAATCGCTGGAAATATGAAATATGTGATATTACTAGACATAATCTGTCAACTACTCATGACAGCATATTACTTCTGTCATGACATGTTTTTGGAATGGTTATGGAAATGATGTGCTGGAAGATTTAATAGTATTCTTGCCCATTTCTTTTCATGAACAGACTGTTGGCCTTTTTAACTTTAAACCTGCTTGTTTAAAGTGTTGTATAATAAATGTGGACCTACAGGAGGTAGCGGTGTTATGTAAACACACAGTCTAAGGTCCATATCATGTGTTTTTCCTGCATTTTATTTCCCCACCAAAGTCCAATAACAATCCTTTTTGTGGGTTTATGCACCAGAAACAGTCAGAACTGAGCTGTCATTTTTACAATGTCTTTACCAGATAAATGTAAAAATGTTCTGATTGGCTGTCCTCATTTAAACAGTATTTCGGGCTGAAACACTATTAATGGACAAGACTGAACTGTTGTAGGCTGAATATACAGGACTAAACAATTGTAGGCTGAATGGATAGGGCTAAACTGTTGTAGGCTAAATGGATAGGGCTAAACTGTTGTAGGCTAAATGGATAGGGCTAAACTGTTGTAGGCTAAATGGATAGGGCTAAACTGTTGTAGGCTAAATGGATAGAGATAAACTGTTGTAGGCTAAATGGATAGGGCTAAACTGTTGTAGGCTGTCTAGATAGGGATAAACTGTTGTAGGCTAAATGGACAGGGCTAAACTGTTGTAGGCTAAATGGATAGGGCTAAACTGTTGTAGGCTGTCTAGATAGGGCTAAACTGTTGTAGGCTAAATGGACAGGGCTAAACTGTTGTAGGCTAAATGGATAGAGATAAACTGTTGTAGGCTGAATGGATAGGGCTAAACTGTTGTAGGCTAAATGGATAGGGCTAAACTGTTGTAGGCTAAATGGATAGAGATAAACTGTTGTAGGCTAAATGGATAGGGCTAAACTGTTGTAGGCTAAATGGATAGAGATAAACTGTTGTAGGCTAAATGGATAGGGCTAAACTGTTGTAGGCTGTCTAGATAGGGCTAAACTGTTGTAGGCTAAATGGACAGGGCTAAACTGTTGTAGGCTGAATGGATAGGGCTAAACTGTTGTAGGCTAAATGGATAGGGCTAAACTGTTGTAGGCTGTCTAGATAGGGCTAAACTGTTGTAGGATGAATGGATAGGGCTAAACTGTTGTAGGATGAATGGATAGGGCTAAACTGTTGTAGGCTGTCTAGCTAGGGCTAAACTGTTGTAGGATGAATGGATAGGGCTAAACTGTTGTAGGCTGTCTAGCTAGGGCTAAACTGTTGTAGGATGAATGGATAGGGCTAAACTGTTGTAGGCTGTCTAGATAGGGATAAACTGCTGTAGGCTAAATGAATGGGAATAAACTGTTGTAGGCTGAATATACAGGGATAAACTGTTGTAGGCTAAATGAATGGGAATAAACTGTTGTAGGCTGAATATACAGGGATAAACTGTTGTAGGCTAAATGAATGGGAATAAACTGTTGTAGGCTGAATATACAGGGATAAACTGTTGTAGGCTAAATGAATGGGAATAAACTGTTGTAGGCTGAATATACAGGGATAAACTGTTGTAGGCTAAATGAATGGGAATAAACTGTTGTAGGCTGAATATACAGGGATAAACTGTTGTAGGCTGTCTAGATAGGGATAAACTGCTGTAGGCTAAATGAATGGGAATAAACTGTTGTAGGCTGAATATACAGGGATAAACTGTTGTAGGCTGTCTAGATAGGGCTAAACTGTTGTAGGCTAAATGGATGGGGCTAAACTGCTGTAGGCTAAATGGATAGGGCTAAACTGTTGTAGGCTGAATGGATAGGGATAAACTGTTGTAGGCTAAATGAATGGGGATAAACTGTTGTAGGCTGTCTAGATAGGGATAAACTGTTGTAGGCTGAATGGACAGGGCTAAACTGTTGTAGGCTGTCTAGATAGGGCTAAACTGTTGTGGGCTAAATGAATGGGGATAAACTGTTGTAGGCTGTCTAGATAGGGATAAACTGTTGTAGGCTGAATGGACAGGGCTAAACTGTTGTAGGTTGTCTAGATAGGGATAAACTGTTGTAGGCTGAATGGACAGGGCTAAACTGTTGTAGGTTGTCTAGATAGGGATAAACTGTTGTAGGCTAAATGAATGGGGATAAACTGTTGTAGGCTGTCTAGATAGGGATAAACTGTTGTAGGCTAAATGAATGGGGATAAACTGTTGTAGGCTGTCTAGATAGGGATAAACTGTTGTAGGCTAAATGAATGGGGATAAACTGTTGTAGGCTGTCTAGATAGGGATAAACTGTTGTAGGCTGAAAGGATGGGGCTAAACTGTTGTAGGGTGAACAGACAGGCCGAAACTGCAGGAGGTTGGGTAGGTGGATGTATGTATTGCTTCGACATGTTTTCTGCAGAACGTTTTGCGGTAAGGGAACTTTGTGTTTGTTTTTAAAGGAATATATTTATATATATTTCTTCAATGATATGGAAGAGAAGTACTGAGTTTGTTTAAATAGCTCACTGCTAGTATGTCAGTGTGCATTAAATCACAGATCACAGTAGTAAAAAAGGGGGACATTCATTTAAAACAAAACTCTTTAATTATCAAAAAGCCACAGCAGGGTTTTTCCCGACCTCCCACTGCTTCACCCAGTTAAACTACGTGTCCCTCTTCATTTGACATAAAGGTGCTTCCTCCTGTAATTACTCTGAATGTCTTTCACCTGTGAGGCCTTCTTAAAAGAGGAGTCTGCATCCTGTTTCCTTGGTATGAAGGCCATGTTGTCCAAAGGCCATGGCTATTTCGGTATGATAATTAAAGAGCTTCTAAATGAAGCGATTGAGGTGCGTTTCTGTTGCTGTGGGTTTTCTGCAGGCATCACCTCAACTGTTTGTGCAAAATCATCAGGGGAGAGCTCCTAAAAAGGTCCATATCATATCTTCTTTATTTTATTTAAGCAGAATACAATACAGCCAGTCAGAGCAGAGGTCAATTACATGCTTGCAGATCAATAAATATTTGCATATGAACTGTGTATCGCAACATAATAGATCTGAAAAGACACAAGCCTTCAGTGGGTGATAGGCTTGCTGGATTGAGTTCAGAGTACTGACTTGGCTGTTTCTTTTCTTTGCCTTAAAAAAGTCTCGGTTTGCTTTCACAGTATGTTCTGGGTAATTTGCACTGTGAAGGCTTGTCCAACCGGCATCTAGCTGGATCTGAGTGGTAATATAGATCTGAGTGATAATATCATCCTGCCACTTTGGCCAGCAATCACATCATCAGTAAATACAAGGAAGGCAGTTTCATTGCCCACACCACAATACTACCTCCACCATGCTTTATGGATGAGATGTTCTGCTTTGAACCATCAGCAGTTCCTTTGCCTTTCCTCTCTGCCCTCTTCCCATAATTCTGGTACAAGTTGTCTCCTAAGTTGTTCCAGAACTGTACATGCTTATTTAGACATTTTTTTGGCAAACTCTGATCTAGTCTTACCACTGGTTTACATCTTGTGGTAAACCCTCTGTATTTGCTCTACTAAAGTTGACTGTTGACACAGATATGCGAACCACTTGGAGTATGTTCTTGATCTGGCTAACGGTTATGAAGGCCCTTTTCTCTTCACCAGGGTAATCATTCACAGCCACGATTGTTTTCTGTGGTCTTCTGGGCCTTTTGAAGTTTCTGAGCTCACCAGCATGCTCTTTATTTTTATGAATGTACTAGACAGTTGATTTGGCCACAGTTTATGATTTATAATTTATGATCATGCTAGGTTGCCCAATTGAGATGGAGCCCCTAAATCTGGAGCGGGGTTGTAATTCTTATCCCATTCACTCGATGTGGATGTGAATTCTCCTTCAATTAAAGTTGAGAGTCTACACTTTATGTTCATGTTCGTTATTTCAATTTGCCTCCAGTATACTGCGCTTGACAACTAAAACAACACTAGTGTCGTTGGATGTAGACATTCAAATATTTATGGAGTGTACAACAGCCTGTGCTAATTCAAGGGAATAGAAAGGGATTATAAAATGGTCATATAGGTATGGATTAGCACTGTTTGGGGACATAAACTCAGCCAGAGATTATAAGTGGACCTCAGGGGAAAAAAATAAATGGCTAGTATTATGTAGGACATGGGCTTTTTATGTCTATTACTGATTATACAGTGCATATAATCAAGTGTGGTACTATTAGACTGTCTGCTTTGTCATGAAGGCAGGTAGCCGAGTAGAGGGATTAGGGAGTGGAGTCAGTTTTGGCCTGAGCTTCAGAGAACACCCACTCTGCTATGGGATGTGGTGGAAATGGCATTGATAATGAAAAACACCGAGTAGGCGTCCAGCAAGCATCCTGGAGTAGGTCGCACTTAAGGCTTGGCATTTCTTGGGACGGAGCTTCATGTTGCCAGGAGTCCTGGCCACAACAACACAGGTCAGAAATGCAAGAGCACCTGACAGCCCTGGCAGAGATGCCTCTGAGTAATGTGATCAGTCACAGGCCAGCCTTGCGGTTGACCTGTCTGGGCTCGGTACACCATACACATGGACCTTATAAAGGCTGAGTAATGCTCAAAAAAGGCTTCAGAATTGCTTGGCTACTTCAAGGGGCCTGGCTTGTGCCTGGAGTGCGATGGCAAAGTGTACAGACCATTCGGAAAGGCGGCTGGAGTAGCGCTCTTGAGTTTTTTCTCTAATTGGTACTTTGAGGTGTTTGCTTGTTTCTTCTATCCTCCTGGAGATTTTTGTTTGTCTCACTGAAGTGTTTACTGAAAGGTTCTGCTAGAATAAGATTTTAATGGTTCCAGGGCAGCAGTGTGGTTGGTTTAGCGTGTGAGCACTCTCCGAAGGAAAAACATTCTTATAATGGAAGTTAATGTAACCAGATTTCTTCCTGGGTTCAAACTGAAGGACATTATTGCAAACTGCTGCACTGTTTAAGTGCTGTAGCTGGTCTAATATTTCAGCTTAAGACAAACACTGGAAAGACGTTTAGATCACAATGTTCTGTCACTTTTTAAAGGGCTGGTGAGAAAGGCTAGCACTAGAGTATAAGCGTTCCCACTCAGTGGGAGACTTGGCAAGCTGCGGTGCTCTAAGGGGGGAGCTATTCTGAGCGACTGTGTTTTTTTTAGAGGAGTTACAAACCAATAAAGCAAAAACAAAAAAAAGCCCTCTTGATTTGTGAGTGAGGAATGTGCAGCTGCTGCTCACATGACTAAATGACCTTCTATAATAAAGTATATTCTGAAAATTCATATCCCTCCTCCCTACTCTCTCTCTCTCCCCTTCTCTATCTCTCTCTCTCTCTCCCCTTCTCTCTCTCTGTCTCTCTCTCTCTCTCTCAGGATCGGAGGTGTTGTCACCGGTGAGCAGGCCCGAGGTCAGCATGCCGGAGTGGGAGCGGGACTCGGAAGAGTGGGAGAGGCAGCTGCAGAGGGAGCTGTTACTGATCCAGAGGCAGCAGCAGATCCAGAAGCAGCTGCTCATCTCCGAATTCCAGAAGCAGCACCAGGCCCTGCTGCGGCAACACCAGGCTCAGCTGCAGGAGCACATCAAGGTCCGCGCCCTGCAGCCCTGCTTACGCTAAACCATCGAATACTAGGATAAACTACTGATTTGGTGTGATTCAATAAGAGCTAATGGCTGGACCTACATCACTTAATTAAATCTCATTTCATTCTTGATTTATTGGACTGTGTCCTGAAGAATCATTATGAGATCAGAAATATGCCCCACTAATATGATCACCCATTTACTCATGTCCATCAGCTCCAGCAGGCTCTGCTGACCCTTCGGCAGCAGCAGGAAGCACTGGCTGAAGAGCGCAGGCCGGAAGAGGAGGCAGAAGAGACAGAGGAGGTGCGGGGAGAGGAGCAGGAGCGCAGCCGGAAAGAGCAGCAGCATCTTAACCAGCGAAAGAAGGAGCGCTCCAAAGAGAGTAAGACCACTGCATAAGTTTGGTAACAGTTTGCTGTAGGGTAGAGTTCATGAAACCTACATGCATAAGCTTGTCATGACAACTGACATAACCCTACATAAGTGTTTATGAATGCTTATTCTAACAGACACCATTCACTATAAAGGTTAGCTTTGGTTTAGCAGTGTGTTTTAACTTCCCTGAAGTTGCCTTTGAAACAGAGGAGGCCTAGAATTAACATTTATAAATAGTTCTGTAAGGTTAAGTCAGTAATTATGACATGCATATCATCGCTGTCCAATGAAAAATATGTATCTCCATTTTTCTCGATTTTTAATTTTATCATTTGATCACATGAGCTGCTGTTTACACTGTGTGTGTGAACTTCATGATTATTGGCCCAACAGTAATGGCCCAAGAATTGCGTGGAAAAAATCTGGTTCTATTGACTTATATTAGAATTAAATTGGGCTTTGGCTTCTCCTTTAAAGTTGCTATTTTGGAGATACTTGTTTTTCTTTGGACAGTGACGATATATAGGTGTCATGTAGCTTCATGAACTCTACTACTATACTAAATGTCATGTAGCTTTATAAACACTAATACTCTACTCTACTAAATGTCATGTAGCTTTATGAACACTAATACTCTACTATACTAAATGTCATGTAGCTTTATGAACACTAATACTCTACTCTACTAATGTCATGTAGCTTTATGAACACTAATACTCTACTACTGTACTAAATGTTATGTCGCTTTATGAACACTAATACTCTACTCTACTAAACGTCATATAGCTTTATGAACACTAATACTCTACTCTACTAAATGTCATGTAGCTTTATGAACACTAATACTCTACTAAATGTCATGTAGCTTTATGAACACTAATACTCTACTATACTAAATGTCATGTAGCTTTATGAACACTAATACTCTACTATACTAAATGTCATGTAGCTTTATGAACACTAATACTCTACTATACTAAATGTGATGTAGCTTTATGAACACTAATACTCTACTATACTAAATGTCATGTAGCTTTATGAACACTAATACTCTACTCTACTAAATGTCATGTAGCTTAATGAACACTAATACTCTACTTATACTAAAGGTCATGTAGCTTTATGAACACTAATACTCTACTCTACTAAATGTCATGTAGCTTTATGAACACTAATACTCTACTTATGTCATGTAGCTTTATGAACACTAATACTCTACTACTGTACTAAATGTTATGTTGCTTTATGAACACTAATACTCTACTCTACTAAATGTCATGTAGCTTTATGAACACTAATACTCTACTAAATGTCATGTAGCTTTATGAACACTAATACTCTACTAAATGTCATGTAGCTTTATGAACACTAATACTCTACTATACTAAATGTCATGTAGCCTTATGAACTCTACTACTGTTGTGCTCTACTACTATTAAGATTAGTATGTAGTGTATGCCATGTAATAGCAGTGTTGAGATGCAGCCTATGCCTTTCCAGTATCAAGTCAGACTGTGTCTGGAAGTATGTGTCACTATGCTAATGTTTACAGTTTAACCAGAACTACATCTTCATAACATGTGCTGGAAAGACTCCACCTGGGCTTGGCAGCTAAATGGAACAGCATGCCGAGAGAATAATTACACTCATCCTTGTTAGGATGCATTACACTAGCAAAACTCTGTCGCTGTGATGCAGCAGCAGCTGCGGGATCACCAATGATGAAAAAATATAATATAAAATAAAAAAAGAAATATATTCTACTTCATAATGTTTTATTTGTTAGCATTTTTAATACATCTAGTCCAGTTCGGCATGATGTGCATTATCACTAAATTTCCCTTGTCTTTTGGGGAACCACTGGGGAAATTCCAAACTTTATTTTGGAATGTGTTGGAAACCTGAATGACTGGAAAGGATGTAGCATCTATACTCATTGTCAAGTTATCAGCCCCACTGACCATATAGGAGCACTTTGTAGTTCAACTGTTACAGACGGTAGTCCATCTGTTTCTCTGCTTACTTTGTTACCTTTTACCTTGTTCTTCCATGGTCAGGACCCCCATGTGACCACCACAGAGCTGGTGCTATGTGTGTGGTGGATCATTTTCAGCACTGCAGTGACACTAACGTGGTGGTGGTGTGTTGGTGTGTGTTGTGCAGGTGTGAGTTTAAACACCTCAGTGTCTCTGCTGGACTGAGAATCATCAACCAACCAATACTATCCAGCCAACAGCGTCCTGTGTACAGCGTCCTGTGGGCAGTGTTCTGTGGTCAGTGTTCTGGGGGCAGTGTCCTGTGACCACTGATGAAAGACTAGCAAAAGACGAGCTATCGTCTCCGACTTTACCTCTACAAGGTGGACCAACAATGTAGCAGTATCTAATAGAGAAGATAGTGAGTGGACACTGTTTAAAACTCCCCTCAGCAGGACGTTAATGTCACTGCAGTGCTGAGAATGATCCACCACCCATATAATGTTCTGTTCTGTGGTGGTCCTGTGGGGACGCTGAAGAACAGAGTGAAAGGGGGGCAAACTGTAGAACTGTAGAAGCAGTGTGTAGCTGTAGAACTACAACATGCTCCTATATGGTAAGTGAAGCAGACACAGACTATAGATACATAGAACAGACATCAGTGTAATATTGTCAGTTTGAGCTCTATTACCCTACTGCAGTAGTAAATAGGGCTGTGTCTGAGAATATGTGTCACCACGCGTATGTTTACAGTTTTACCAGAACTATATCATCATAACATGTGCTGGAAAGACTCCACCTGGGCTTGGCAGCTAAGCGGAACAGCATGCCGAGAGAATAATTACACTCATCCTTGTTAGGTTGCACCGACCTCAGATCATATCGGTGCAATTCGTAATTTGTTAATCTCCAGCACCTTTACTGCTCATATGGCTCATTTGCTGTAAACCCAGGAACGTGTCCTGCAGAATGCTGTTGGTACCACAAGGTGGCACTGTTTGTACACTAGTCTCTCTGTTTCTAGCAGAGCTGGAACAGACAGAAAGAGAACTGGTGCAGGGACAGAACAATGCTTCTGGGCTGTTATGTGCAATCTTGTTCTTGATTTTAAAGTGACAGTTTGGTGAAAAATCAATTGTATTTGGAAACGTGTTTTAAAGCTACATAGTTTGCACAAGAGCCACAAAAGTAGTAACTAGAAGCAAGTAAAAAAGCTTATACTGCACCAGTTAGCACTGTGCAAGACTAAACTGCATATGAGGACATAAATCACAAATAGGCATAAACATATTTTTATGTTCTATAAAGGTTTTCCAGCAGGTTTTCTAGACTCCTGTCACTCAGAGTGGTTCGACTGAAAAATGCTTTGTTCTCAAGAAACCCACTGAGTGAGAACTGTTCACTGTGGTGATGATAGGAACCAGACGTCCGCTTTGCTGCTGTTTTGAGTTTTGAGATTTTGCCCATTGTAGGTTTTTGATCTAGCCATGGCAGAGTGCTGCATGTAGGCTGCAGCGGAGTACCCAGGTTCACTGGTGGTTTCGTATAATAAATAAATGGCTTGTTTCTGGTGTAGATATCATAACTACTGGTTCCTAACACCACTGTAGAGAAATTTGGGTGGGCATGTTTTTCCACTAACAGACCGTTTCACATCCAACCACTCTGTATGACTGTGTTTACATATGAACCACATAATTATTCAGGAAATAACAGGATGTATTTCTTCATGTAAGTAGTTTAAACTAACATGGAGTGCACTGTACAATAGACTGTACTGAAAAAGGACTTGCCTCGCTTTAACTGATACATTACATAGATCTATCATCAAAAGAGTAGCTGCCGGATTGCAGTGCTATGGGGAAGGAAGATAAAGCTCACCATGAGCGATAAATGATGCATTTAGACTGATATGGGTAATATTTACTGAGCTACACATACAGAAGTAGTGTCTCAGTATGGCGTCAGGCCTCCATGTTTGCTAATGCAACATGCCATGCGTCTCAGGATGGAGTTGTAGAGGTTCCTAATGGTGTCCTGTGATAATCCATCCCATGCAGCTTGAATATTCTCACAAAGTTCCTGCACATTTTATGATAGCGGTGATGGGGGAGTTACACCAGGCCTTCTGGAGGTGTGACGCGTGACAACAAACTGTTTATCTTGGCACTGACCACAGTGCCTCTACACACAGAGTCTTTGGACGTCTCCACCCAGACAAAAGCGTGACTCGTCCCTGGAGATGACCCGCTGCCATTCTGAGTCACTCCATGACAGTCTGGCACAACACTGCAGCCATCTTTGGGAGGCAGTCGTCTGCATTCATGTAGTCTTGCATCATGCAACCATCTGCCAATGGTGCTGGCACTTACAGGATGACCCATGGAGGGCATCACTGCTCACTGAATGTCCACAATCATGGCTGTTGGGTCAGCCAGGTACATCGATAAGGCCCATCATCGCTTACACAACCCAGCGTGAAACTCGGATCATTTGCATGTCTCACAATGTCAAACCTACCCACCAAGTTTCATTTCTATGGGTTGATTCCTTCTGGGTGCAACTCTGTGTCTATTTGTGCATCTATTCTTTTGATGGATGTATGAAAACTCAGAAGACATGTGCGCACTGGTGGTTTTGGATGTGTTCAGAGTTCACTGGTGGTTTTGGATCATAAAAATAAAAGCTGTATTTGTGCTGTAAACATTACGACCCCCTGGCTCCTGTCACCGCCACTGTAAAGAAATATGAGTCAGTGATTTTTTAAAGTGGCTCCAATGCTATTTCTTTTTCCTATAGGTGCTATGGCCAGCTCAGAGGTACGGCAGAAACTGCACGACTTTCTGTTGAGCAAATCGGCTAAAGACGGACCTCCTACCGGCCATCCGCTTAACCAGCACTCCAAACTGTGGTACATGTACGTGACTGTCCTACATGCTTTAATATACCTCCAACAGAGACCTGCACACCTTTCATAGTCTTATCCATGCTCCGGCTTTGATGCCTCTTATATCATCACATGCTGATGTCCTCTTGGGCCGCTACATTATTTATTTGGCCTTACACAATATGAAGGAAGTAGGGCAGAACTAAATAGCGATCTGCGCTGAATCAAAAAGCAGGGCTTATGAAATGTGTGTTACTGTGTTTAGCTCAATATAGCCATGACACAGTGTTTGCGGTCTTTTCTGCTTGAGAGCTTGTCTAATTAAAGAGCTTATATAATGATGTTTAAAACATGGATTTCATGAATAATTGATGTACTTATGTAAAGGTTGCATTTAGCCACCTGTTCTCTCCTCAGTCCATGCAGGATGTATATGGAAACGAAGCCTTACAAATTTGTTATGCTTGTGATGTCACAGGCATGAATGCATTTACATGCGCTCGCCTGTTCAGCCTACAGCAGATTAGACACCCTTTCGTGAGGCTGACTGTTGTTCCCTGGAAGACGTGATAACAAGTGTTTAAACGTGTGCTGTCCATGGTGGTCCGGGAAGCAGCGTCCACATCCGAAACTAGTGGCTGAAGTACACTGTTGTAGTCTTCCCAAGGGATGTCAGCCTGAACCTAACAGTTTGGTCCAGGCATCTCAGCCAGGACCTCTTTTGTGACAAGAGATGATACATGGCAGCCCAATCAAAGTTATTTAATATACACCAGACTGACGGGCACCGTAAAACCAGCAGGCAGATATTTAATTCTAAAGGATAAGGGTTTTAGGAAGATGATGATGCTGCAGCACCTAAATGTCAGAACTGGACTCCAAGGGGAAACTAAAATGCAGGAAACATGTGGAACATGACATTTTAATTCCATGCTCTTTTACTTGCAGCGCCAGCCAGCACATGTCCATGGAGCAGAATTCACCTCCCTTAGGAGAGACACCCCCCAAATTTAAATCCCCTCTGCCCTCTGGCCTGGACACCCGGGAGGACTTCCCCCTCAGGAAGACGGGTAGGTCACAGTGCGGAGGTCGCTGCCAGGAAAATGCTGCCAGTGTGCGGCTATGTCTGACCGGTTAACACTGATAGGTCACGATCATTAAAGTTTAGTGGGCAGGTAATTAATGTATAGATCGTTTTAAACTAACAGTGTTACATAGACAGCCTACAAAAAGGGTGACTGTATTCAGTGACTGTATGGTGACAGTAATCAGATCACAGGTACATAGTAAAACCAGGAAGTACTATCAGGATTAGGTAACGTTAGAAACGCATACATGCAAACTGTGAGAAATCTCAGATTTGGAATGCTATGAATGAGAGCGGTGTAGCCAAACAGAGAACAGAGGAAGAGAACCACCCTCCTCAGGAGCAGCTTAGAGGCCAACCTATAGAAATTAAGCCAGATCTATAGCCAGAATTGAATTTCTCTTATTAGATGCTTCAGCAGCAAAGTGGTCTGGACTGTTAGTGTTGTTTGTTGTCACATCAAACTTGCTATGAATCTGACTTGCTGGTCTGGTTTCTTCTTCTTCTAACTTCTTATCTTTCACCGATCACTAGAATGCATGCCAGAGCTTAAGTGCACTCTAGTCTTCATCTCTAAAATGGTTCCATATATTCTTTGACTTGGATTTGACTTGGACCTGGATTTGGGCTGATCTTACTAGGTTTGGCCAGATTTCACTGAATGGGAGATACGTGCCTGTGTCTGATTACATTGCATAATACCCCCTCCCAACCATGACATGTTATATTAATTGGACTCTATTGTAGAGCATGTGTAAACATCACCACTTACTTTTATATATTTGGCCTATAGTGCTGGGTTTCTATAACTTTATGGAGAAATTAGATTTCCTTGCAATGTTGTTAAGTGTGTTGTAAAGTCTGGTGTCTGCAAGTGGTAAAGCAATACTTGTGGTATTTAGAATAGGACATTAAACAAGTCTACTTCTGCTTCCTCCTTAATTGCCTTGGCCAGCTGTGGAAATGTGCAGACGAATTCACAATATATATATATATATATATATTATACCTGTATATTTATATATATATATATATACACACACACACATATATATATATACACACATACTTATACGTATATATATAAGTATATATACATATACATATACATATATATATATATATATATATATATATATATATATATATATATATATATACCTGATTATATAAGTATATATATCTGAACTTTGTTCATGGGAGCATTGCATAATCCTAATTATGCAGCTGATGTGGGAAACAAGCTAAAGGAACAAATTCATCTGATGTCTGTTAAAGAAAGGGTTAATTAAATATGACAGATCATTTTAGATAAATTAGCTGTGTCAAAGCACAAAATTAGATTATTGGACATATAGGCATCTTGTTAGGTTGAGATTTATGTAGACATTATAACATATTTCAGGTTCAGTTTGATTATGTCATAGGGTTTTGTGTGAGTTGCAGTGCTCCCCTACTGTAACCAAGCCTCATTAAGCGCGTGTCACCGGGCCTCCGTACTGGTGACACTGCCTAAATGTTAGCAGATGAGCCTGAGCGATATTTAATCATGAAGGTCAAAGGTTGGCAGCACGTGTCATAGAGCCCGTCGCCCTGCGGCCACAGCTAATGAGGCCTGCGAGTGGCCCTGTTTACCTTCAGGGTCAGCATGGTGAGAATGCCTGCCTGTGTCCCCAAACCACCGCTCCAGGGCACCCGGTGCAGGCTTTTGCAAACAATTACCCAGAGGAGAGGTTAAAGGCAGTGGGTCCAGGCCGGGCTGAGGGCCAGTGCTGGTTTGGCCCCTAATCAGGGCAAGGAAAGGGTGAATGGAGGGGATAGGGATGGGGGCGGGGTCACCTCCTGGGTGGGAGGGTGCTGTGGAAGGGCAGAGGGGAGCTAGCTTTAGGCCGTGTGCTCGAACTGGGTCAACAATAGGGTTGTATCTTGGTTATTTATGCTGAGGCCGGTCAAAACCTCTGAAAGTCCAATGGGCCTATAAATGGGCCCTTCTGTTCCTTACTCTTATATTCCATAGCTTGTATATTCGTTGCTGAATAATTCATGGGAAAAAGTTTTTATGGAATGTTATGGTGAAGAATCAAATGTATCCAAGTTTCCCACTGGATGTAGTCGACTAGCCGAGATTTTTAGGAGTCAATATTTTTGACTGGAATCCTCCTCCAGGTCTTTATTAAGGTTGCTGATGTGGCCTACAGCGCAGCTGACTTGCTGCATGCTAATGAAATGAGCAGAACTTGTTCTATAGGCAGCCATTTCAGACTTAAACAGGGCTGGTATTTACAAACTAGCACTGATCTTAAATCAGATTACTCTAAGTATTTATCTAAGTATTAGTATTATCTAATACTTGGTTGGGGTAGCTTAGTGGGTAACACCACTACTCAGGGTGCCACCTCTACATGTGGGAGACTGGGGTTTGAATCCTGGTCTGGGTGACTATGCTGAGCTACACCAATAAGAGTCCTTGGGCAAGACTCCTAACACTATGTTGGCCTACCTGTAATCATTAACCTTGTAAGTCGCTCTGGATAAGAGCGTCAGCTAAATGCCGTAAATGTAAGTGCCGTAAACGTAAATGGTTATTGTCATAAATGCTCATTGTACTGAGTACTGAGCTTAGTACTGAGGTGGTTTGTAAATACAGACTCTGTTGTCTAAAGACAGTTTTGGGTTTTATCAATTTTTATAGTTCACAGCAAGTCATGATGCTCTAAACCAACAACGCCAACAAGTCTGTACAACCTGACGGAAGACCTGGATCCGGTTTGGAAATTTTGGTGGAAAGTCATTTGGTATTTTTAGGTGACTGTTGAGTTTTATTGTTTGTTCCTGGAGTTGGCCTCGTAAAACCGTGCAGGTTACATATTCTGCCGAGCCATTCTTTTAAGATTAGTAACTAAATAACAAGCCTGCAGTTTAAGGGGTTAATATAGGCATTTGACCTCTGGTCTTCCATTTGACCTCTGGTCTTCCTCTTGTCCTCAGGACACCGGTACCACCTCCACCGGAGAAGGATGGCATAGCTTTATTTCTCCTCCTATTTTAAGATAAGCATATTATTCAAGTATTGCTGGGAACTCTCATCTAACAACGCCAAGTTACTGGAAGAATGGCCAGCTCTGACCGTTCCTTGAATATTTCTGAGGTCCCTGCCACAACGTTAGGCCCACAGGCTCATCCAGCCGCATTTCAAAGCCGCTTCTTTCCTTCTTTTTTTTTTTGCAGAGGAAGGCAATACTGCGGCCACAGGCGCGATAAGAGCGGGATCCTTTTCAGTGCCACTTTAAAAATAGGCCTGGTTTCCATCCAGGCACTTTTTTGGAGGAATTTCCAGCAAAGCAAAAAAACCCTCGTCCTAGCAGGAACAGCGCAATCCTCCTGGGAGGCGTTTCCGGAGCGCCGGGCCTGCGCCGCCTCAGACTGCATCTCTAGTCGGCCCCCCTTACACCCCCTTTCGCCTTTCATCCTTTCTCAATAACTCAGGTAACAGCTTTTTAAAGGGGGCCGGTCGCACACATTAGAAGATACAAAAACAACAGGAACAAGAAGAAAAGAAAAACAGTCTCCTTCTTTTTTTTGTGTCGGCGGAATAATTTGTCTGTGCTGACAAGAAGGTCTGCAGGACCACTTCCTGTGGCTCCGGTTTCAGGCCATAGATCAGAAAATAGAAAAGATAGAGGCAATACGCGGCCAATTAAAACACCAAAAAAACTTCCCCGGCGCGCTAAGTGGTCGGCTTTTTACGAGGGCAATCAAATTCCTAGAAAAGGCTTACTCCTGACCCTGCCGGGTCTAACGCAATCAAAAGGCGTGCTGACCAAAGCTGGACAGTCTTTACTTTGCACGATATATGCAAAGTTTGAAGAAATGGGGGTCGTTCTATATCTGTTACTTTTGTGAGGACCCCTCCCCCTCTTCCTGTCCGTCCTCATTCAGGCTGGCAGGGGGTGAGGTGGCTGAAAGGGGGAGGCAGGGTGCAGCGGGGTGTGCGTGGAGGGGGGCTAATAAAGGTAGCGTTTGTTCTCTGCCCTGGTCAGGACCTTATGTAGATGAGTGATTGACAGGTTGGTGGGCGGGGTGCTAGGAGATCCAGGAGTGAGGGCGACGGGCGTGTTTGTTTAAGGAGAGGTGACAGCAAAGAGGAGAAAGTGGACGACCTCATCAGAGCCACACAGAGAAGGAGATATGAACGTGTGAGTGAGAAAGAGAGAGAGAGACATTGAGAGGGGGAGCTTCAAGCACATGAATCAACCATGGCTCTTTGATGGATTACACTAACTTGGCAGCGCTCTGCACATACAGGGATTCTGTATTTTGGACTAACTTTAAAGCAAGAGTCTTTTGACCAGTGAAACTTACACTGTCTCACCACCCCCCATCGGCCCCCCTTAGCCAAAATATAGTCCAACAGCCTAGACGTGTTAGGTGTACAGAGCTATGATGCTAATGCATCTAACAAGTACCAGCGTTGAACCTGCTGGTAGCAAAGTGAAGACTGCGGCTCAGTAATTTCTACATGTGCCTGTGTGATTTCTGACATTGCATCATGTACTGTGGTCTGCACTCATCATCAAAAGAATAGTTGCACCCGGAAGGAATCAACCCACAGAAAATAAACTTGGTGGGTAGATCTGACATTGTGAGACATGGGAATGATAAAGGTTTCACACTCAGCCATGCCATGTGACGTAAGCAAGAGTTAGCCATATCACTGTACCTGACTAACATGGACATTCAGTGAGCAGTGATGCCCTCCAGTGAGTCCTGTTGGTGCCAGCACCATTGGCAGACAACTGCACTATGCAAGATTACACACACAGACTGTTACGACACCGGCCCTAAACACGTCAGCGTCGCCAAGGATATTGTCGCCAAGGACAGCGTCACCAACAACACTCGGGTTATCCAACTTCTAGACCTCTTTAGGGATGGATTTACCAAAAAGACCCATGATACAAAATTATCCCCATAAAATATCGCAATGCAAAATATCATGATACTATGCTGTATCGATTCCCCCCCATCCCTAGCCTTCTCCTTCTGCTCTGTTAATGGATGGAGCCTTTTACATCAAGCACACAGGTCAGGCGCCTCTGTAAAGGTATGCAGAGTAAGCAGCGGGAGTAGTGGGGAACAATGATTGGCTGAAAGGACATTGTCCCACTGCTTGTCACCTCCCTCTCTCCAGTTCCCAGCTTTGCTTAACATGTGGCACCAGTCAAGAATAGCCCAAATGAATAACGCAGGTGCACGTGGCACAGCCCACCGGGCTTTAATTCACGCCCCCTCTCCCTGTCCGCGCGACCATGCCCAGGGAGCTCAGTCCAGGCTCGTGTTTGCGCAGGGAAGTTGGAGTCGGGGTCGCGCTCAAAACGCGCTTTAATGACGCGCCCCAACGTCAACAGGCGGCGTGTTTTCCCTCCGAATTAAAGACGTGTAAATCCTCCCCGCTAATTCCTGCGCAAATATTTTGGGTGCTGTTTTCTCTAATAGCCCTTATTCGTCATGTGTCAAAGAGGCCAAATAACAATATTAAGGCGCAGCGATGGCTCGTCCTCACAGCGTCCTTTTGATTGCGTCCTGCGCGCTTTCTGTCCGTGCCGTCCAGCTTCGCTCGCTCTCGTGTGCGGCTGCGTTTAATCAGATGGAACATTTCCTCCGGGGTAATAGGGCCGGCTAATGGTGGTTTCCCCCTAAACGAGCGCGAGCTCCGGAGAGACTGGCCTTTTACAGTGGCAGTAAATCTCCCGGGCCCAGCGCGGCTTTGATTTGGGTTCCGTTATGTCGGTGTAAAACCTGAACGAATGTTTAAAGCCAGGCGCTCGTTCATTCAGCCGGAAACGAACGCTCTTGCCTTTCTGTGTGTTCTTGTGAATGAAGGAGAGAGCGCGGGAAAAGACGCCAGCATAGCGGTTGGCCTGCGTGCGCATGCGTGTGACGCAAAAGTGGACGCACAGAGAATGACCTAAGATGTGGACTCACCTGATTGACTCTATGTTTTAACAACAACAACAACAACAACAACAACAACAACAACAACATAGTTATAATATAATAATAATAATAATAATAATAATAATAATAATAATAATAATAATAACAATAATAATAACAATAACAATAATAATAACAATAATAATAACAACAACAACAACAATAATAATAATAATAATAATTATAATAATTATTATTATATAGTATAATAACATAGTATTAATTTATTATTTTACATGATTCTTTTCTATTAATATTATTATCATTATTATTATTATTATTACTATTATTATTACTATTATTATTATTATTATTATTATTATTATTATTATTATTATTATTATTATTATTATTATTATTATCCAGTGTAACTGAGTAACAGAGTAAGGGTGATATGAGCTGTCTTTCAGAGTGAGAATGTTTTCTAGCAGCTGAGTTTTGTAGATCCGTTCCCTGTCCTAGAAATGGATGACATCAGGAAAGAGGGCCTGCCCAGGTGGAGGAGTCTTGCTCAGGAGTGACGGGAAGAGGGATCATGAGACCGACTGCAGGCTGGGACAGGCAGAATCAGTAATGCTGTTGCTGTATCAGACTGTAATAGTGAAGAGGGAGTTGGACCATAAGGCAAAGCCCTTTGTTTACTAGTCACTCGACATCCCCACCCTCACCTGTGGTCCTGAGCTTTGGGTAGTGACTGAAAGAATGAGATCATGAACACAAGCAGCACAAATGAGTTTTTTCCTCGTAGGGTGGCAGGCTGCGCTCTTAGGGTGAGGAACTCAGTCCTCCTGGAGGATCTCCAAGCAGAGTCGCTAATCCTTCTCACTGAAAGGAGTCAGAGGCATCTGATTGGGATGCACTGTGGGCCACTCTTGTTGGAGGTTTACCAGGCACCTCTGACTGGGATGAGACTCAGAGGTCATTCCAGGAACCGCTGAAGGGACGATATCTCCAAGCTGGCCTGTAAATGACTGCGTATCCCCCCTAACGGGAGAGTCTATAAAGATGCTGATTTAATGTAAACTCCCATCACTGACTGATGTGTACTGAAACACGTGTAATCACTCGGTACGATGAAAGTTTGTGTTATTATCATATACGGTGCTGTGGCAAGACCACCCTTTACATTCGTTTCATTTTTCAGTCCGAATGGCAGTTTAGTTTCTCATTTCTCCCAAAAAGCGAATATAAACATTTAACATGCTGACCTTTTCTCAGGAGTCCCCCTTTCAGTTTTTCCAAAGAAATCCGCAGGGTTATTTTTCCACACCTTTGAAGTTCAGTCTCAGAAGTTGCTGCCAATAACAAATTTAGACTCCTCACTCCATAAAACTCTCCACCTCTCAGGTTTCCTCCTTTTTCTCAGTGCAGAGCTTCTTGACTGCTATTCATCCTTTCAGACCCATAACGTTGAGTTGTCTTCTCACAGTGGAAGGATGGACAGAAGCACCTGTGGATGCTTTTAGATCTGGAGCAAGAGTGGAGCTTGATTTTCTCCTCTCCCTCAAAAGATGAAAGTTTTACGTGCTGTCTATCTGCGGGGGGACCGTTCTGGTGGTCTACCAGATCTAGTCCTGATTTCTCTGCAGCTTTTAATACGTTTTTGGACCCAAGTTTTGGAAACTCCTGTTGAAACTCAAGCAGGTAGATTGTGTTCTATTTCTTCTCCTCAGAAATATCTCTGACTTCTGCACAGTAGTGAAGCTGAAGAAACCCCCTGCACATGTGGGTGTATTCGAACTATCAGTACTGTATGTATGTGGGTGGATTGCTTAAGCACTTCCTCAGCCTGAGCATTAGGCTTTTTGTAGACCTACAAGTGCTGCTCATGTCACATCCCCTATCATCTCTCTATTGCTCAGAAAAACACGCACAGCTCACAGTAGGTGGGTAGAACATGTTGTAATCACGGTCTCCCGATGTTTGTGCTGGTGCTTGTGTCTTTGATGCCCACCCACTGCTCTCCGTGGCTAAAGGTGGCGTCTGCGAGGCTGCTGCCTTGCGTGCCTGCGCTGATTCAACAGCACAGACTTCAGGGAATAGGAGGTCAGGAGTGGAGCTGGGGGCACTGTGTGTGACGAAAATGGAAAAAGGGGGGGATTCCCTTCTTTCAGGCCAACACACACAAACACACACGTTCACATGCACGCACACACTGCGACCCTGTGTTAGTTTAAGAGCCGCTACTGTAGCCTGGCTGTGGTCGCCTGGCCGGCAGGTAGCGGACTCTTTCACTTAGAGCGCTGTTGCTGCGGCCTAATCTGCTCCAGATGAGGGAGAGAAACGATCCTTCTGTTCTGACTTCATTACAGCTGGGAGGTATCCCAGAATGCCTCGGTGGGCCTGCGTGTCCTTCACTGTAGCCTGCGGGCTGTCATGTATGATTTAGCAGAGGCTGTACCTATGCTGGATTCGCTACGTGGTGCATGTATACGGATGTCTATGGTTGTGTCAGAAGAGGGAATATTGCTTTGCTGCTCTGACTAAACATGGTGCACTGCCAAATACAGCTGAGGTGGAGTGATTCTATGCATTGGGTTCATCAAATAACACTGGAAAACAGTGACCATTAAGCCTAGGCCAGACTGCCAAGCTAAATCTGATGTTTGGCATATCCAGATTGTCTGGGCAGCAAAAACAAAACAAAAAAAAAAGACATGAAATTTTCCCAAATCGGATCCAAACTACATTTAGAGGTGGTTTGAAATGTGATTCCAATCGGATTTTTACAGATCAGACTTCAAAGTGTCACAGTGCAACAAACGCTAAGTGCTGGATTTGCCACGTAGTTACCGACGCCTATGTTATTCCCACAACAGCCCATGCAGACTGTCAGTGCAGGTCAAATGTAAATACGATTCCATAAATGACCTACTGGGTAATTACATTTAAAGCCAAGTAAGTAATAACTCCAGAGCGGAGCTAACTGAGTTTAAATATCAGTGTTATGTATGTGTGTATGGCAGACTGAGTCATGTACTGTCAGAGTTGCATGACTGATTGGTAACCCGAGCAGTGTTTAGAACAGTTAACACAAACACCTCTCTGCCATGCCGGTGCCTGAGTTATGAACACGTATACGTGAAATCTGTCTCTGTCTCAGGGCTCATTTACATCTCTTTCTTTCTGTCTTTTAGCATCAGAGCCCAATCTCAAAGTGCGCTCCCGGCTGAAGCAGAAGGTTTCGGAGAGGAGGAACGGCCCCATGCAGCGCCGCAGAGATGGCAGTGTGCTTGTCACGCCACCCAAGAAACGCTCACTGGAGCCCAGTGGTGAGGAAACCCCACTAGACGTTGATTAATTCTGCTTATACATGGTATTTATTGAGTATAAATTTGGGAGATTATGCGTTAGAATCTTCTGTAGCTGATCAGTAATCCAGCCAGGACATGTTTGTTGTCTGACGTTTCCATAGTTTTGCACTATTTCTGAGAAGCTAATCTAGCTAACATGGAAGGGTCTTGCCAGTTAGCATTTGCTAACTGTTGATCACCAGTTTAGCCCATTGATACACCCATCATCAAAAGATTAGTTAAGTTAGCCTTATTGCTGTACCTGACTGACCCAACGGCCACGATTGTGGACATGCAGCGAGCAGTGATGCCCTCGAGTCCTGATTTAGTGCCATTTGCAGGCGGATGTATGACGCTGGACTACATGCACCCATGAGGTCACCATGACTGCCCTTAACACCACATCAGCGTCGCCAAACTTGTGCTAGACTGTCATGGAGTAACTCTGAATGTCAGATGGACATCTTCAGTGACTAGTCCTTGGTGGAGATAACCAAAGAATCCGTGTTTGGAGGTGGGGTGGTCCGTGCCAAGATGAACAGTTTGCTGTCACACCTCCACCCCTACCATAAAGCTACAGGAACCGCCATTAGGAACTTCTACAGCTTCATAGACGTCTGGCATTACATCTGTGTTAGCGAACGTGGCGGCTCTACACCATACTGAGAGACACTTCTTCTGTATGTGTAGCTCTATTAATATTAAATTGAATAAATTTATCATATATCGCCCCTGGTAACCTCTATCTTCCTTCCCAACAGCACTGTATTCCCACACTTCCTTCTGGGTGCAGCTATTCTTTTGATGATGGGTGTATATAAAATGATATTGGGTGGTGTTATGGTTTTTTTGGTATTTTGAAAGTGTATATGCCCGAAGTTTGTAAATCAGATGGGTCCTATTCATCATGAGTAATCTCAAATAGATTTAGGCATCATTAGGCATGAAACTGTTTTTCATTAGACACAAACATCTGTGATTAGCTGGTCATTATCCTGCTGTCCGTGTCCACTAACTCAAAAACCCTCCCTGGCTCTCACACAGATTCCTCAGCCAATGACAGCTCTCCCAGCTCTGGCCCCAGCTCTCCCATTGGCTTATGCAGTAACGAGAACGGAGCACCCTATAGGCCCAGTGCTGCCCAGTTAGAGGTAACATGAGTACTGTACACTCACTCCCCATTGAAAACCCCTGTATTGTGCTTCCACCTACTCTCTGTTTCACGAGCTCCACTTATCCTTTAGATCTAGCATGTGGACTGTTACAGATTCTAGCCTACGTATGGCTACCCGATATTATTTGGGGAGTGGATCTTTCCTAGCACAGTAGTGATAGTGACCTGGCAGGGTGTGTGGCACTGTTTTAAGGGTATGTGGCATGTTTTGGGCACGTCAGTGTCACTGCTAGGTTAAGAGTGGACTACTGCCCAAATCTGCCCATCTTAGAGCAGCTCTGTGGTCAGAAATGAGATAGATATCCACAGATGTGATACAGTCCGTTTTAATTATGCGTGATGCATTTACAGCATGTGTTTAATGAGGCTGGGGTCAGGACTCGGTGCAGACCACTGGAGCTGCGCCACACCAAACTAGTTAAACCCCTTATTTATGGCACATGCTTTGTGTTGTGGGTCTTATTGCAACAGTTCCTCAAACTGAGAAAACATTTATGCTTCTACATACTTTACACAAATTCAGCCAGTGCTTGGCTAAGCCTATATTGATCTTAGGCTTGTACGCAGCCATGTAAATGCCTTCCATGAAGCTCCGGATGCACTTGCAATTGACTGGCAGATCTAATAGGGCAGATATATTTATCTGACTTGTGGTAGAGGTGTCATCCTATAACACTGTCAGTGAGTCACTGAGCTCTTTAGTACGACACGTTCTGCTGCCAGTGTTTGTCTATGGAGACTGTAAGTCTGTGTACTTTGTTAGTAATGGGTTTCATTTGTTTACTGTGTTTTTCAGCTAGTACAGATTCAGTTAGGTTTATGTGGGCAGGGCAAGAGACTTCTGCCTTAGGATTGATTAGGATATGCTTAAGATTAGGACTGCTGAGTTTAGCTGCGAGGGACAAAGTATAGTGAACTATGTCCCTTAGTCATCGGTCCTATGGAGCATTATTGAAAGGGTACACTTAGTACATGTTTACTGGTTGCCTGTACGACCCTGATTAGCCTAATTGGAAAGAAAAGACAGATTTGGGCTCCCTGGGTCTTTAAAGCAGTAAAGACCTGGAACAGTGGACTTGCACAAAACAGGTTCAGTTCTTGGCTACTGTACTCTTTGGTTTGACACCCCAAAAGGTCCCTGGTTGAGATCCATGATGCTTAAGCACGCAATGTGTTGTTTACGCGTGTTGGCTAGTGGCTCTGCGCCCCAGCAAATGTTCCATTGTTCAGAACGCGTGTGAAAACCTGCTGAAAGAGTGCGAGCATGTTCCTCCAGGCCCTCATAACAGTGTACTGTTAAACAGAGCAGTGTCATAAACAACACTCTTAAAATCTCATTCTGCTGCACAGCATGATTACATCAGTCCCTAGAGCAACTACACACACTCCCTCACTCTTTTCCCCCCTCTACCTTCCTCTCTTCCTCTCTCTACCTCTCTCTCTCTCTCTCTCTCTCTCTCTCTCTCTCTCACTCTCTCTCTAGTCCTCCTATGATTGCATTGCACGTTTTTTTATTTTCTGCATAAACCAAACATTAACACTGCTTTTTAAACATTTCTGCACACGTTCCATGTGCTGTGATGTGAACAAAGTCATTCAGAGAGGTTCAATTTGAAATGGTTCGCTGTGGAGAAACCCATATGTCTTCACTGGCAAATTTCTTTACAGTGTTGCGGAAAGGAACCGGAGGAGGCTGTATCTACAACACAGATATCCCACAAATATAGCCATTTATTTACTAACCAAACCCAGCAGTGTACATATACATGCCTTATACACAATACTGATAATAAAATAATAAAATGAAACTAAATTTATTAAATTATGAACTACATTTCGTTGAAGATTATTTTGCCTTATAATGCCTTCCATGTAACTCTCCACCATGAATGGATTAAAAAATTACATTGCAGCCTAAAGCTTTGGCCAAAACAACCACAATTCTGTCTCTGTTTCTCTATCATTTCACAATAGACCACTGTGAACGACTGATATTTATCCTAACCCTTTAATTATGCAGATGTTTGAAATACTGGTTCGCCTTTCAGCTTGGTTCCAATGTCATTCTGAGCAGTTTGGTGGGAAATGTTGTAGAGTAACAAATTCAGAGTTGTTCATGGTGGTGGAGGGAATAGAAAGATTGCTTTGGACAGTTAGCTGTTGAGCATTTAAGACTGTAGCTCTTTGTCTGTCAACAAACAAAGCAATGCAATAAAAGGATTGCTACTCGTAGCTCTTTCTATAGCAAAGCTCATTTCCATCACTTTAGAAACGATATCTTTGGAAACACGGATGGCAATCAAACCTTACATTTTGCAGCTATGGGATGGATTTGTTATGTACTTTGTGGTCCATATCTCTAAGTTTGAGAATAAATGAACAACACTGAAGATCACACATGCACAATTAAGCTCACCAGACAACAATTAGTCACCTTGCCTGTTTAGGGTGCTAGTAATGATGTTGCACAAGCATGATTGGGCTATAAATGCCTGCAGGGTGTGTGACAGGATTCATAGATTGGGAAGGGATGGTACAATGCAGTGAAAGTCGTTCAATGTGTGGAAAATGGGATGCAAAGAAGATGGTGATGAAGAGGAGTGATTGTATTTGGGCGTGCCAAGGGCTGTAGCGTGAAGGAAGTAGCTAAAAAGCATTGTTCTGTGTGGCAGAACAATTAAAACCACTACCTGCCAGAGAGACGCTACACCATGTGCGAGAGCTGGGTTTGATTCCAGGTCTGGGTGACTGTGCGGTGTTACACCAGTAAGAGTGCGTAGGCAGGACTAACTCTAGGTAACACTACATTGGCCTGAAATACGGTTGACTTTGTAAATCTATATATGAGCATCAAATGCTATAAATGTAAGCATGTGGACATACGGGTCTACCAGCAGTGGCAAAAATCCCAGTCTATAGGAAACTCTCCTCAGAATTGTGCCAGGGAAGCATCCACCAAATCTGGCCCAACTGTGGAATTCTGTGATGAAGAGTGGCTGGACTTTGATGTGACAGTCTATTCCAAATCAAACTGCAGGTGTTATTTGTGCCCATGGAGGTATTACATGCTATTAGGCATAGATCTTTTGTCTGCTGAGCTTATGATTATGTATAGTATGAGCATGGTAGTTATTAGCTGTAATTACTTTGATCAAAAATATTGATCTGAAAAAAAAAAAAAACTCACAATAACAATAATATATTCTAATATATCATTCACTAATTGTAGTTTGCTGAAACAATATAGAGCACCAAAAAAAACCCCAAAATGCTATTACCATCTGTCGAGTGTGCTGCTGCTTAAAACTAGGCTTCTGAGATCTGGAGTCTGAGGGGTTAAGGCCGAGCCTCTGCTTCACAGTGACTGGCAGGTCTTTTCCGCTCTGTGCTGCGGTTTTTGGCTGAAACTCCTGGTATGAGGCTGGAGGCGGGAGGTGTGTGTGTGTGGGGGGGTGTGCTGTGAAGTTCTGCCCGAGCATTTCCTCATTGGGCTGCGGTCCAGTGTACGGGGGCAGCGAAGCCCCCCCTTCTCCTCCTGTGGGACCCCCGGACACAATGGAGCTCTTTCTGCAGCTCATCTTCACACACGGCCCCCAGAGAGCCTGTTTGTGTTTGTCTACCAAAACTCTCCAGTGAAATCCACAGAGGGGTGAGCTGAAGACACACTTGGTGTATGTGTGTGTGTGTGTGTGTGTGTGTGTGTGTGCATATGTGTTAGGGCTTAATTACTATCCCAGGCGTTGAGATCTGTGGACCCCCCACACAGAGCTTGAGCTAAAAGTGTGCACACATAGACACACACACATTTACACACATTTTGTACAATGTCAGGACAACAGAAATGTTCAAAAGCAGCTTCATGCAAGTCCAAGCTGAGCTGGTAGTTTCTGGGGTGCAAGTCCGGTCTCATGTTTCATAGGCATGTGAGTCCTGAGTGTCTGAAGTGTGAGCCTGAGTCAAGTCTCGTGTCTTTGGCATGAGAGTCTTGAGTCTCTGATGTGCAAGCCTGAGTCGGTTCTAATGTTTAAGGGCTGCATGTATTTGGGATGTGAGTCTAAATGAGTTGAATCTTGAGTATCTGGCATTTGAGTCTGACTTGGGTCTGACTTTCAGGTCTCTTTGGTGCTAGACAAAAAAAGAGTTTTGAGTCTCTGGGGTCTGAGTCCATTTTGAGTTTCAAGCCTCTGGGGTGCAAGTCCGAGTTGTGTTGTGAGTCTGTGGGGTGTGAGTCTCTTAGTTGTGTCTTAGGTGCAGATTTAAGTCAAGTTTATGATGTGCAGCTCTTGAGTTTCTGAGGGTGTAAGTCCAAGTTAAGTTTTTAATCTTTGGGGTTGGAGTCCAAGTTAAGGTGCTAGCCTGAGTTGAGGGTCTCATGTCTTTAAGTCTCAGTTGAGTTTTTGCTGTTTAACCCTTGAGCCTCTGGAATATAAATCTGATCTGATTCTCTGGGCTGCCAATCAAATTCGAGCCTTGGTTTCTAGTCTTGATTTCTGATTGGAGTCCTGAGGTGCTATGTGTATTAATATCAGGTCTCATATGTATTACATATATGTAAGTACCTCTGTAGAGTAGTATAGCCCATTTGTGTTATAAATGTGAATACCTATATGTATTAAAATGATGTCTCATATGTGTTATAAATTTAAGTATCTATATGTCGTTTTCAGCCCCACCTTTAAGCCTAAACCTAACATCATTCTGATTTATAAAATAAGACATGGAGCTTTGGTCAGAACTAATTGGTTGGACCCTTATAGGCCAGTTTTTCTGTGTTCATGTTTTCTGGGTTATCTTACAGAGTCAGAGCATTTTTTGTTCTGAAAATGTACAAAAACAAACACATGCATGCACACAAACCTTCGCTGTGATATTGACACAACCTCAGTCCCATTGCAGAGGCTGTAGACACTGAACTTCCTGTTTGTCTAGTGGAGGCTTGGTGTGGTGTTTTCAGGGCTTTGTTACATTAAGCTTTCCCTTTCAGCGCCCCCAGGGGTGTAATAAGAAGGTGAAAACCTGGTGGGAGAGAGTGTGTGTATGTGTTTCTGTATTGGTGGTCAGATGTCTTGTTTGGAAGTGAGCTCCAGTGACCCTATTCATAACACATTCACACATGCATGCAAGCACGCACACACATCTTCAAGCCGAGAAGAGAAAGTCAGGATGAGGAGGCTAATTTAATCATCTTACCTCAGAGGCTAAATCTATCACGCATATAGCATGACTTGGGTTATGTCATTCTCAGGAAAGAGTCCTGAGCATTTCATTTAACTTAGTGCAGTAGTACGTCAGTCCAGTCTTCTATGGGTTCGCTCCATCCTTAACTTGACAAACACACTTTAAAAAAAAATTAAATATTAAAAATGGTATTTAATATTAATAACAGTGCATAATAGCACTTAGTGATTTCATGCTCGTGTGCAGCTGCTCAATCATAGAAATCCATGTTATCACACAGGTCTTGTGCAGATGTTGCTTCCAGCTCCTAGACACTTCAGTTCAGAGTAAGATCACTTACTGTTGACTGGGGCAGATCTAGCAAGGCAGAAGTTCCATAAAGGACTTGGTTTTTGGTTGGCCTGGACTTGTTTTGGTTACAGCTTAGCCTCGGTTTTGACTTGATTAGCTGCAGTCTTGGACTAGCGTCAGCAACAGTGCTCCTGACTACAGCCCTGCTTTAACCGATTGAACATGAGGCTTATTATGCAGTTATTAACCCCATGACTTAATACCCAGTAACTAACTGCCCGGAACCCTTAAGACCTTTTTAGCATCTACTGTAAAACTGTTGTGAAGGTTAAGTAGCTTTGATGCTGAAGAATTGAGCTGTGGAGTCAGGGTTTGTAGCTGTGAAGTTTTCAAGCCCTCTGATGCCAGCACACATCTTACATCACTCTGCCTCTCTTTCTCTCTCCTAGCAATATTTGCCACAAGGAGGGATCATGAAGGCAGATGGTTCCATGGCCCTGCTGAACCTCTACACATCACCATCCTTGCCCAACCTCACCTTGGGTCTCCACTCTGGATCTTCTTCAGTCAGTGTGAGTTTCTCTCCAAGATCACCTCCAGCTTGAATTAGACATACGATTTGAGTCACATCAGTGAGAGATATTCACCAGGGACTCTCGCTCTTAAAGATAAAGGTAACTGTAAACATCTCTTGAAAGACTCTTCTGTGGAATTGGTCCAAAGAACCCTTTTTGGTACCTATGTTTTTTAACAGAGGATTATTATGCTTGTAGTTTCTGAGCTCTTGAAGTATTGTTGAAGTTTTGTTACAGTAAAAATGCTGAAATGCCCAAAGAACAATTATACAATCAGAGATCTTCTAGGTAGATATAGTTAACCCAGTTTTCCAGCTGGTTAGTTCCTCTGGAGCCTTGTGTCTGTAAGTGAATAGCAGGTGTCATGAACACAACTTGTGGTGCGGCGAGGAAAGTCAAGCTGGCTTTAACTTTATGCAAATTACTTGCACCAAACATGCCTCACTGACCAATCAGGCCAAAGCAACATTATATTACCTGTATTACCAGTATTATGGCTTTATAGTTCCATCTGTACAGCATGGACAACAGACAAGCAGGTGGTATAATAATGTCTGTGGTGGGTCTCCTTTTTTCTGCATCAACTTTTAACATTTGCAGTTTCCCATGTGAGAAGTTGACACTCCGAGAATCTTGTTAACTACCAACACACACTCATCATCAAAAGAATAGATGCACCCAGAAAGAAGTGTGGGTGTACTAACACTGGTTTCCTTCCACCTTGCGCACAGAATGGGCCGCAAGCAGGCTGTGAGGAGATATTTGAATAACTTGACAAAAAGCTAATTAGACTGAAATTGTATACAGTTCCTTTAATGTCTATTATGCTTTAGATAAATCATATGAAATGCCTTTAAGCAGCTGCAAATGTCTTCTTTAATCTAGAGCGTTTGAAAATGTATAGCCCAAACTGAAGACCACTGATTTTGGAGAGTCTAAAGTTATCAACCAGTCAGTCTGACAACGTCAAGCATTCCAGTCCCATCAGTGAGAGTGAGTCAAACAGTATCAGACACAGTCCCAACAGCATCAGTAGTTATCTACACTAGCAAATCTGACAATATCAGATGTCCAGTGGGCCATAAGGGATATGCTCCGGGTACTCAGCTAGAATGAATTGGACTTTTTTATATTATCAAAGTCCCACAAGTGCAGAGCAAGCTCACTGTCTGGCGATCACTGTCAGTTACTCTCACTTATCCACTTGAGTGAAACAGACACCATTAGAACAACATCCCGCTTTTCCCTCTACATCCACAATCATTTTAATCTGGATAGGATCAGAACATATCCATAAACAGTGCTCCTGCTCCGAGACATTTATGAATACTGGCCTGGGCCTCAGTCTGGACGGGCTGCAGATATGAATAGAGCCTCTTAGAAAAACACCAGCTATCTGAAACAGTATTTTTAGGAGTAAGTGAGCCATCGGGCCCCTTCTATTCCAGGAGAAAGCAAGAAATGCCGTATGAGGAATTCTCCTTGTGGAGCGGCCGACAGATATGAACAGAATCCTCCTTGGAGAGAGAAGTGCAGTCATATGTCTCTTTTTGGAGCGTGCAAGGTGAACAACAAGACTGTGGAGAGACATGTCTTATTTTGGAGAGAGAGAGAGAGAGAGAGAGAGAGAGAGAGAGAGAGAGAGAGAGAGAGAGAGAGAGAGAGAGAGAGAGAGAGAGAGAGAGAGAGAGAGAGAGAGGCAGAGAGAGAGGGAGAGATAGAGAGAGAGAGGGAGGGAGAGAGAGAGAGATTGAGAGAGAGAGAGAGAGAGAGAGAGAGTGAGAGAGAGAGAGAGAGAGAGAGAGAGAGAGAGAGAGAGAGAGAGAGAGAGAGAGAGAGAGAGAGAGAGAGAGAGAGAGAGAGAAAGAGAGAGAGAGGGAGAGAGAGAGAGGGAGAGAGAGAGACAATTAGAGTAAGAAAAGGACACTGAGAACAGTGAGGTATGAGAGCAGGCATAAGTCAGAACTGAAAGAGTGAGAGAGAATTGGAGAGAGCAGATGAGAAAGATAGAGAGATAACAGAACACTAGAATGAAAAAGATAGACAGGTTAAGTGAAAGAGAAAGTGAGAGTGGAAGAGCTAGAGAAAGAATTAGAGTCATTAGAATTAGAGTGAGCAACAGAGAGTCTGCAAAGGATATATATATATATATATATATATACAGAGAGAGAGAGAGAGACATAGATAGATAGAGAGAGAGATGAGGTATTGCGAACAGTTTCCTCCTTCTCTCCAGCTTTCTGGATTAATGCCCAGCCGTGGGGGGCTTTGACCTTTGACCTAAAGGCTCTGCAGCTCTTGTGTAAATAGGGAGTATGAGTTTTGGGTTTCAGGGTGCGCTCTTTATCGCCTCGTTCATCACAGCATGATAAAAAATGGAAAGAAACCAGGTTTGCTGCCCTTCATGACACTGTATTTCAGGTTAGAGGACTGTTATCCGGCTCACTTGAGTGCGGATTTCAGGATTTCACGCTACAAACGTATATGTATATTTACCAAACGGAGTGTTTTTGTAGCAGGTACATTTTGATTTAAGCAATAAGCCGCTATAAGCGGTGCAAACTGTGGAGGTGAAGGGTGTCTTAGGTGTTACGTAAAGTGGAGTTCAACCCCCTGTACAGCCCAGCCTCAAATGGCTCAGTGCTTTTATAAAATGGCAACATCATAAAAATGATGAAATACATTTTTCCAGGAAACTCTTACGTTCTGGTTAAAGATAAAGGTAAAAATAGTGAAATGCCTAAAGAACAACCATCCAGTCAGGGATCAGTGTAAGAGGTAATTATTAATAATCACAGTTAACGATGCAAGGCAATGTAGTTCGTTTAGAGCCGCCAAGCAACCATAGACCACTGAAGGAGAACAAAAACTGTTCAGTGACCTGGTAGTGTAAATGTAGTGCTATTGTTATCTGATGGTGTATTATACTTCTTCTTTAACCTCTCCTTCTTGGTGTATTTCTATGTTCTAACTCACCCTACAGTATGTTTGGTCTAATCGGTAATGACGTTTGCGCATATTTTGACTGGACATACAGTTTTCATGTAATCGTTGTTAAATAGCATTTCTTTCCATAGGAATGAATGGGGAGTAAATGCCGGTGCCTCCAGTTTATATCATCTTGATACAAGTCTATTAATTTAACAATAAATAGTTGCACCCAGAAGGAATCCACCGGCAGGAATGAAACTTGGTGGGTAGATTTGACATTGTAAAACATGCGAATGATGTGAGTTTTAATATCATTCGTGCGTGTGAAGTAAGGAACGATACCCAACAACCATGATTGAGGACATTCAGTGATGCTGTTCATGATTCAGACTGTTAGAAAGACTCATAGAGGTTATCGTTGCCAAAGACTACAATGGTGCCGTGCCAGACTGTCATGGAGTGATTCAGAATGGCAGCAGCTAGGCCATCTTACACGATAAGTCCGGTTTTTGTGTGAGAGGGCCAACGTGTGTTGAGGGACCGGAGTTACCGCCAAGATGAATAGTTTCTTGTCACACGTCACATGTCCAGAAGGCCTGGTGTCACTCTACCTCCACCCCAAAATCTGCAGGAACTGTGTGAGAATGTTCAAGCTGCATGGGATGGATTATCACAGGACACCATTAGGAACCTCTACAACTCCATGCTGAGACGTCTGGAATGATGCGTTAGCCTACATGGCGCCCTGACAGCATACTGAGAGACACTACCTCTGTATGTGTAGCTCAGTAAATGTTGCCCATATCAGTCTAAACTTATCATTTACTGTTCCTGGTAAACAGCCCTGCAGTCCCACACTTCCTTCTGGGTGCACTGTTCTTGTGGTGATGAGTGTAGCTGCTTATTTTCAACATTATGATTCTTATGTTATCTATCTTACTTCACCCGGTCAGTCAGGTTGGGTCAGTCAGGAAGAAGCAAAGCAGTCTATTCAGAGCACAATCGGGTTTAGAGACTTGGTGTATTAATACAGAATTTAAATCATTGGTCTGCATATATTGAGCATTACTTCAAACATGGCTCAGCTAATTAGATTTTTAGGATCAGAACTATTCATTATATAAGACGCATTTTTTCTTGTCAGGTGATTTAATTGCTCAAATATAAGCTAGCAAGTTGCCCATTTGTCATGCCATAGTAATAACCTGTGCAGAGCACCTGTAACTTGAGCCTCTCCATGAATCAGTGGAATGAAGCTGAGGTTCTCAGTATTGCACACATACCTAGAAAGCCTCTTTATCTTCCTCTGCTTGACCTCTCTCTCTCTCTCTCTCTCTCTCTCTCTCTCTCTCTCTCTCTCTCTCTCTGCCCTACTCCGCAGTCTACCACATCTTTAAAGGAGCACACAGGAGAGATGGTGGCAGGGCAGCCTGTTGGCACAGTGCCAGCTGTGTGCCGTGAGACAAAAGTCAACAGCAGCCACCAGGCCCTGCTTCAGCACTTACTTCTGAAGGAGCAGAACAGACAGCAGAAGATGCTCTCGCCCAGTACGTGTTTCAGTGCTCACCACCACACTACCAGGACATCAGAGTCCAGACACATGTGTACATCATAACTTAGCTCAGTGAACTTCCAGACATACTGACATCACTCAGTCTAAATGCATCACTAAGAAGATGTTAGATTAGTTAGACATCCCTCTATCTCTCACTCTCTCTCTCTCTCTCTCTGGTCTCAGGCAGTGTCTCTGTGCTGGCCCAGTCTCCCATGGTGATAAAGGAGCGTTCAGGTGGAGGCGCACGCTCCAGGTTGCCTCGGCACCGCCCTCTGAACCGGACACAGTCGGCACCTCTGCCTCAGAGCACGCTGGCCCAGCTCGTCCTTCAGCAGCAGCATCACAACTTTGTGGAGAAGCAGAAGCAGTACCACCAGCAGGTCCACATTAACCAGGTCTGTTAGACGACAGCAAGCCTCATAGTCCTACACAGACATGGTGCCACGGTGCTGTGTAGTACTTAACGTGACAGCTCAGCAAAAGTGCACAGCTTTCCCCACCAACACCAAAAGCAGTCCATCAGCTGTGTTTGGTGATGGTTTGCTGACATGTGCAGACTGCAGTGGGGTGTTTCTTTTGGCAAAATCTGGTGGAAGTTAAGGCGGGCCTTTAATGTTATACTGGGTAAGGGATTAGTCATTGTGGCCATTCGCAAATCTAAATCAAGAATGCAGCTTTTTAATGTTAGCATGCTGTTGCTAAGAGCACAATGTTCGCTAGCTGATAGTATTGCTTTTTGCCTATATGTATATGATAGTGATACATATACGCAGAGTGGTCTCACCAGCACAGTGCCTGATATTTCAGATTTTGGTTGTTTATGTTTGGCTATTTTTAGCCTTCAAAAAACAACAACAACAACAACAACAACAAAAAAAAAACAACAGTGTGAACCACCACCACCAAAAAAAAAAAAAAAAACACAGCATGGTTTACCACACTTGTTTCTGCCAAGAGACCATCATCACAGACTTTTCCAATGTCAATTTGTGATGTAATATTTCATATTGAATTTTATACAATTCTAAAAACTGCTACTGCAAATTGATAAAAAAAACTATATCTTTATCTATACACTTTTTATACACTTTTTGTAGTGTGCCACAGGGTATAAACTTCCATTCACTATTAATTACATTAGCCTTTTAAAGCAGCAAACTTCCGACACCACACACTGATTGACAACTATACTTGTCTGATTGACAGCAAGGAAAACTGCATAATTTTTAATTTTTTATTTTGCCAAACTAACAAAATTCCTCGTCTGTATAGCATCTTGGCTGCTCAAATGCTGGAGTGAAAAAGATGTAGTTCTTTTTATATATAAAGCACCTGCTAGCTCTGTCTTGTAACTCACTCACTCGTATTTAGCCAGCTAAGGATTCTCCACCAGGGGGTGCTGTTAGCACTGACATGTAAATATGAATTTACCATATCATTTATCATACCATTCCATTCCCACTTATCATAAAATGACCTTGTACGTTTGTGAAAAAGGTCCTGGAACTCCGAGGTAGATTTCTGTGTATTCTCTACTTGCGCATTGGTCATCCACCATGCATCCTTTGTTGCTGAGGTCATGGGTAATAATTATATGAGTAATAGTTTAGAGTTACTTTTAATATTTTGCCTCCAATCCTCCTAAAAATGATGATTTAGTGACAGAACACAATGATCCACAATGAAAAACTAGGGCTTGCAGTTTAGATCAATATCTGTCGTTTAACAGGAAGAGCTGCGTCATCCTCACTCAAAGATGGGAAAGGTAGCAGTGCTCCAACAACAATGTGAAGTTTTATCCAAGCGTTCTGAATTTAAAGGGAGATCCTGGCCTACGACTAGTTGAATATGTTATTTGCTGTGTTCGCAGAATTCTGTCGAGCAGCATTGTATCACTCCGTCTCACCAATTTAACAGATTAGCAGATTATCTGTTATCGTGATTCTAGCCTAGCCACTGATGTACAGGCTCATAAACACAACCAAGCAAGCATCTGAGGAACTCTTACCTTGCTAGCTAGAAGCTAACAGAAGCTAAACTAAGATACCTCGCTAACTTTAGCTTTTAGCCTGTCATTGTCATTTGAGTAATCCATTCTACAGCTACAGTAAGGAACTGGACCTCCTAGCAGTGACCTTAGCTCTCTGGCTTAGTTCTGCATTCTGCATTACCTCCTACGTTTGAAATACATCATCAGAAGCGTTCTTTAGTCTTCAGACCAGAGAATCCCCAGAGACTACTGGGCATGCTTACAACAGATGTAGTGATGAGGGCATTTTTGTTTGGGTCTGAGCACCACTGTAAACTTTGATGCGTTTCATGCATAGCTTTGCAGTGAGATGATGAGTTAAATCATGTGTGGTTAATGAGGTAGGATGCTGAACTCTGCAGGCTAAGGCTCTCTAGTCTGACACCTCTGCTTTATGCCACGAGTCAAGTTTGGACACTTTTATGGAGCTGTTAATAAGACAGGCCCCACGCCTGTAGGCTGATCTCTTAAGGCAACGAAAGCAACAGGACCCAGATTTTTTCAGAGAGAAATGGGATCTGAATGTAGAATGCAGGATTACACATAATCCAGATTGCAGGGTTTAACCGGCGTCTGAGCTGCTGACCAGGTCTGAGCCTGAGCTCATCTGTGTGTGTGGGGAGGATGCTGGTGGGAGTTAACGAGGGCTGTGGTTGGCGGTGTAGAGCTGTAGCTCCTGATGGCCTTTTATAAGAGCTTGGGGCTCTTAAAGGGACGGCATATTAAAAGCCCCTTGCTGCTGCCTGGACGGGACAGGAAGTGGGTAAATCCCAGCAGGATGTTTACACTGGGGCCACACTACCAGGGTCTCAGCTATTTCTTTCTACCCCTCTCTCCCTTTTCTTTCTCTCTCATTCTTTCTCTGTTTCTCTCTATGTCTCTTTTTTCTGTATCTGCTCTGTGTTTTTTATCCTCTTGTTTTCTTTTTACTCTGTTGCTCTCTACTCTTTCTGTTTCTTTTATTTGTTCTCAGTTTGTTTCACCTCTTCCTTTTTACCTTCTTCCCGTCCTTCTCTCTCCTTGCCTGTCTCTCCCTGTATCAATTCACTTACCTTGATATGTTTCCTTTCTTTCTTTCTTTCTTTCTTTCTTTCTTTCTTTCTTTCTTTCTTTCTTTCTTTCTTTCTTTCTTTCTTTCATGTCTTTTATTCCCACCTGTTTTCTTTTTACATGGTGCTTTTCTATTCTTTATTTCTCTTCTTCTTCTATTGATTCAGTTGTCCTATCTATTCTTTGCTCCCCTCCTGCCCTCCCCCTCTAACCTTTACTCTCTCTGTCAGTTTCTCTCTGTCAGTTTCTTTTCTATTTATATATTTTCTTCTGTCTCGCTTCCTCTTTCTCTCTCCCATTCTCACTTTGTCCCTTTGTCCCCTTGTTTTGTCGGTTCTACAGTTCTCCTCTTGTAATTTATCTTTCTTTTTCTGTGTTCATTCTTGTTTTGTTACCATTTCTGTCCTTTTTTTATTTCTGTTTCTTTCTGTTCTTTTTTGCACTGTTTTCATTTTTTTCTTTCTCATTCTGTTATTTACACTTACACACTTCTTCCCCTCTTTTTTCTCATTTTGTCTCTGTCCTTTTTTCACTTTTTCTTTTTGTCTGTTCTATTTCTTTCTTTTTTGCCTTGTTGCTCTCTCTTTTTCTTCCTATCTATCTCTCCTTTTCTCTGGTGTTCTGTGCTGGTTCTGAATTTGATGACATTCTCCTGAAGGCCTGATCTCTTCCACAGTACTGCTGGTGTATCAGTATCTATGTATGCTCTTCTTTTCCTCTTGTCTTCGTAATCTTTTCTTCATTCACTGTGTCTTTTTCTAAGCTGGCTCTTTTACTCATGCATGCCTGCACTTTAACTCATTTTACCCACTCCTTTTCTCTTTCTCTCTCTTTCCCTCTCTCTCTTTCCCTCTCTCTCTTTCTCTCTCTCTCTTTCTCTCTCTCTCTCTCTCTCTCTAATCCCTGGATCGTGAGACTTTTACTTCGGTTTCATTTCCTGAAGGCCCGAGAGAGGAGCTGACTGGCACCAGTGTGTGTAGTGCTATACTCTACATGTTAAATTTACCCACTTTATTTTATTCCACGTGGGCCATTTTCAATGTCTTTCAGTGGTTATTATTATTTCAGCGGTTTTCTCTGGCCAGCTGCGGCCTGATTGGGTAGCATGAAAGCTGATGACTACCATTATGGTTCTAGGTGACATGGAACAAGAGAATGTTGAAAACATAGCAACCCTAATGTGCCAAAGTCATTCACCACATTAGCCTAATGTACTGCACACCAGCATGATTCATATTAAAGACAGATCACTGAGATGACTGACAGCTGCAGGATGGGCTGTTCGTGTTCACATGCTATTTATAAAAGCTGATTCAGTCGTGTATTTACAACAGCATTTCCAAGTGTTGCGAGAACTGTGAATCATATACAACAATGTGCAATAGCTGGCCAATTCAGTGGAAAATAATTCCTGTATTTTTGGAGGGTCTGACCGTTATGAAACGTGTGTGGGTGATACCAGGTTTATAGGATCAGTAAGATTCAATAACATAATTCAATATCTCTTTTGTATTTTTACACTTTAGCTGTTTAGCTTGGTTGTCACTTGTATATTGTGACATATGACTGTTTTCAACAGCCATGTTTCGTAAACTTAAATAAACAGCTGAAACCTAATAGTTCTATACACCTGTATGTTGAGTTGGGCTGAATAATGGACAGTGAGTGTTAAATGGACAGAGGAACTGTCTGAAGTGACCGTTAAGAGTAAACATTGTTGACCTGGAGGTGGAGCTATCAATAATTCCTTTTATAATGTTTTGGTTTTTTAATTTTTATTTTTGTTTGTCACTTCTCTTCACAAAAGGCTTTGTGTGTGTGTGTGTTTGCTCTTCATAATTTGTATTTTGTCAATATAAAACCATGAGCTGTGGGTATCTATCAAAATTATTGACCATAAATTATTCCATATATAGAATAATATATATTCCAAATATAGTCCATCTGTTTCTCCACATCCTTGGTAACCCTGTTCCTCAATGGTCAGGATCACCACTGATCCTTCAGATAGATAGATACTTTATTGAAGATAGATAGCAAGGTAAAGACTAGCAGGGCTGCTGGAGTGTTTGAACACTGTGTCCACTCACTGTCCACTCTTTTAGACACTCCTACCTTCCTGATTAATTTTGTAGAGACGTCAGAGACGACAGCTCATCTGTTGGATAGTTTGTTAGGTGGAATGCACAACACACTAACACACCACCACCCCGTCAGTATTACCGTGGTGCTGAGAATGATCCACCACCCACATAATACCTGCTTTGTGGTGGTCCATTGAAGAACTTGAAGGGGATTAACAAAGTATAGAGAGAAACAGATAGACCACAGTCTGCACCTGCAGTGCTCCTACATGACAAGCGGAGCTAATCATATGGAAACAGTGTAGAAACAGTGGTGCTAATACATCTGGCAGAAGTAAACAGTACACACCTGAGGCAAAATGAAAAAGAAGTCTGTGATATTCTGGTTATTTGATTAGCCGTAGGGAAACCGTCCTGTCCTGGCTCACCTGGTTCACTCTTTTTTTCTCAGATGTTGTCTCAGTCCATCGAGCAGCTGCGGAACCCCACAGCATACCTGGAAGAGGATGAGGAAGGAGCATCGGGGCAGGATCTCAAAGGCCAGGAGCTCACACTGCCCCCTGCTGGAGTCATCCGTACTCACAGCAGCAGCCGATTAGAGAATGGCACGCAGACAGAGGCCCCCCCAGCCCAGGTGGGGGTGATCAGAGTGAAGGAAGAGCCGCTGGAGTCTGAGAGCAGGATGGAGGAAGGTGGAGGAGGGGACGGAGGAGCAATGAGACGAAGGAATGATGGGAAAAACGCAAGTGAGGAGCAGCTGCAAGATGCTGCAATGCTACAGGTCAAGACAGAGCAACATGTAGAGAGCATGACGGAGACGGACGTGTGAGGTAGAGGGAGGTAGGGAGAGAGTAACAGATCGAGAGAGGGAAAGAGAAAAGTTGATGGAATGGGAAAGACAGAAAGGAGGGATTATGAAGTACTTTAGCCACTTGTTTGGCCCAGTTTTGTCCCAGTGTCCTTGTTTTCTCCTCCTTTCTAAATCCCTCCTTTCCTTTCTTTATTTTTTTTTTATCCAGAGACGACAAGGGCATGGTTCCTAAAACAATACGAATATAAAGGGATAGTTCAGTGACACTGCAAATATACACAACTAATGTAGTCAGTCAGTCACGACATGTTCGGTGTCTGGCGTGCGCTTCTTTAGTTTTGCACTGGAGCTACGAGGCCACCGTGGCTAACATGAAAATCAATAAAGGCTTACACCCATGGTAGAAGGAGGGAGGGGGGACTGTCCTAGGACTGTCAACTGTGGTAGGGCTGATACTGAACTGAGAAACAGGGAGGAGATGACGCATGGTGGTAGGGCTGCAATAACGTCATACGGGAAACGGAAGGCAGAGATGGACATTTATTGGGTGTTAGACTGGAAGGAGGAGGGGTTTCAGGCGTGCTCGTCACCCCAAATTTCAGTTATTCCATACAGCACCCTGCACAGTCAGCTCTCTCAGAAGCCTTACTCTCTTATGAGTCAGCTCTTGACTTACCCCAGCTTTTTATACCCCACCACAAATAAGAGTCCCTTTAGAACTTCTATTGAGGGCACAGCTGCAGATATTGTGCTCAGAAATGCTGTTGTAATGTGTGTGAAGGTTGCTGGAACAATAAAGGAGCAAATTATATTTTTTAAATTATTTATTGTATTACATTAATGCAAAGCTAAAGAAACAGCCCGCTCATCAGCCTTGTTATACCTAAAGCTCAATACAGTGAAACTGCATGCATGATCCCAGATCAATTATGTAGTGTCCTCTTGGCTGGTGTGTGTAATTGTCTTTTATCTGACCATTCAAGAAGAGCAGCACTCTAGGGCTACCCTTAGGTGTAGAACCCCCCACCTATATAACTCAGCATGTCCCAGGTGCAGGTGGCACAGTGGGTACCACAGTCGCCTGACAGCCAAAAGGGCCTTGGTTTACTTCCCACCCAGGATGTCCGGGGTCCTTTCTGTGTAGAGTTGGCATGTCCTCCGTGTGTGTTGGTTTCCATCTACAGTTCAAAGACATGCAGTCAGGTGAATTGGAGATGATAAATTGCTCCCGAGGTGTAAGTGTATGACTGAATGTTTCTACCCCGGCAACGGATTGGCAACCTGTCCAGGGTGTACCCCTGTGACCCAGAAGGATCAAGTAGTCTTACAGATGAGTGAGTGCCCCAGATGCACGATTACCATTGTGCTGGAAATCCCACCAATAATGTGCCAGTAATATCTTTAAGAAAGCATCCAGACAAATGGCAGAAAGACGTGCTCATAACTTTCCCAGCTAAGTTTCTGTTGTTTAAAGCGGCGCTGTATGCAGGAGATTAGCTCAAACCTCTAACTGGTCTAGAATTATTGGGAACAAAAGCTTTAGTGCTAGATTTGATTTGCTCTGAAACATAATTACAGCATGTTTCCTGATAAGAGAGTATACTATAAGTTACTTTCTAATTCATTTACATTGATAGCCCTCCCACCCAAAATGTCTACATAGTGGCAACTAATAGACAGCCACCATCTAGATTGATTGTAGATTAATTGAATAGGCTAATTAGCTGATTCAGCCCTGTTGTGAACTCATGTTGCTGCAGTGCAAAACTAATAACTGTGTATATTTGTTTTTTGACCAAACTATCACTTTAGGTGTAGTGGACAGTGCTGTGCTATGACAGTTCTACCCAAAATGTTTTTTCTCTCTCTTGGACACTGAGCAGTGACACTGACACATGCATCACAACTATCCACAGATGTGTGTGATTGTGCTCTCTCTCTGCATTGCCTACTGTTATGTGTATATCATTGTGTGTAATATAGAAAAGCTATGACCACCAAGATATTACTGTCACTAGGACACCACAGAGGCAAAGCCACCCATAGCCCAGCTCCAGACGGATCCTCACTGAAGAACTTCCACCTCGTCTCCTTGTGTGATGACTCTTGATAGCGAGCTTTTCAGCTGGTTGTTTAAATGTACATATGCTGTATGAGTGAGAACTCTTGGTTGTTTGGTTGTTTTCATTTCTTCTCTTTTCATGGATTTTAACGTAGTCCTCTCCGTTTGCGGACATCACATGTGTTCTGCCAAGCACATTTGCCTTTGTGTAACGTACAGTGCCACAAAAAAGTGTTTAGCCACCTCCCAGTTTCCTCTATGCCTGCACACAGTAAATGCTTTCAGATCCTCGTGTGAAATGGGATTTGAGACATGTGGGGGCACATGAGGACACACAAAATGCACAACTGCAGCACTTTTATCGACATGTGGGAAAAAAATTGCCCTCTAAACGGACAAATGAATGAAACTACCATTTAATAAATGTATTTTGTGTCTTCATTCATTGGCTGGAGGTAAGGGAACCAGCCTCGTGACCAGAGGGTCAACAACTTGATTCCCTGAACCCACAGGACATGACTAAAGTCAGCTTGAGCAAAGCACCTAACGCCCAACTGCTTCCGCGGCTGCCCACCTTAGCGGGCAAGTTTACTTACTGCTCCCTAGTGTGTGTTTTCACTAGCGTGTGTATATGTGGGTGTTTCACTTCACAGATGGATTTGCATCTGTAGAGAAATTCCTCTGTGTGCAAACAGCAAATATTCTAAATTGTAATTCTAAATATTAAAGGGCCCATATCATACAATTTCCGTAGCCTTTAAAAAAGAAGCCTGTAGACGTTGTTTAGTTCCAACATTTACTGTTCACTCCCCAATGCATATAGGAAGCTAAGCTGCCGGTTTTGAATTCATTGTTTTTGTGATGTCACAAGAACCAACTAATTTACATTTATCCACATGTTCAGGGCAACAGAGCAATTTACCAAAGAACAGATTAAAAACAATTCCATTAAACATCTACACAAAGACAATCCGAACTCGTTCTTTTGTTAATACTGATGTTATTGTTAGTCATTGATGATCTAAGGAATGTTTTTTAAGGACTGCTTTTCTGAATGAGTCAGGAAAGCCAATCAGAACAGAACTCATTTATCTTAGGTCAGTCTTAAAGGCACAGTAACAGAAACAGTAACAGAAAAAAATAAGCTTCAAGGGGTAAAGAGAGGTCGGAAAACAGGAAAACACGTGCTCATGTAAAAATGAATTGTGCCCATGTTTGACATATAAAACCAGACAGCTGTTGTAAGTTAACCTCAAAGAGAAAAAGATATGATACCGAAAATGTAGGCTATGGGCCCTTTAAACCTCTTAAGATCTATAACGATGAAGCATATGCAAATATAGAAGAAACCAGGAGGAGGGAAAAAGCTTCTTTACCGCACTGTATGCCGTCAAACACACTAGCTCACCTGACAATAGAGAAATCCAAGCTGTTTCTTACTGTTGCTCACATTTCCTAATCACTAGTGATTGGACAAAGTAAAGAGAGCCCTGGGCCTTCTGGACGCAGGTGTGCAGTTGTTGCATTTGATTAATGTAGACACTGGGGCTGTTGTTGAAACTGAACGTCTATTTCTGTTTATTGTGAAATATAATTGAACTGATCTCATCCATCAAATGATCGGCATGGACAACATGTGGGAACCATATGAGGAATTGATGAATAACAAAAGTTTCCTGAATTAAAAGGATGGTTTGTTTTTGTATTGATTTCTGAAATGCTGGCATTCATTAGAGACTCGATTGGGCAAGATGTTACAACTTCAGATCCCAGCCTAGAATCAGCCGACGTCTTCAACATGTTCTCGTTAGCAAGGCGTATTTTTCCAAGTGCTCCTTTCAACACTGTTTGCAATAACATAAAACGGGTGTTGTTGCAGATACATGTATACAGTGATACAAATCATAATAATTCATGCTTAATATGACAAGGAAAAACATGTGCTGGTCATCAGCTGAGCCCTCCATTGCCGTCTGTGAGATGTACTGTTGTTTTCCAGCCTGATATCGACCCAGTCGCTGAACAAAGGGGCTCGGACATGGCAACTGATATTTGATTTGACAGTTCCTGACCATTCTTTTAACCTCTTACTGGACATTGGGTTTTGGACAGAGAGAGAAAGGAGGAAAGACGCTGTTACCTTGTGCTCTTTGTTTAGCCTTGTGCTGTATGTTTGTCCACTTATCTTTTCTAACAAAATAAAGATCCTCTCTGTGCATTGAGATGCATCTCTCCATCTCTTCATCATGTCATCGTGTATGCTAATAACATTTCTGTAAAAAAACAGTTTTATGTGAATTGGACGTGGAGGCAGATGTTTAGCCTGCGTGTGGTCCTTGTTATTTCACATAAATTGGTGGAGTGCACAGCTGGCCAGCGTGATTCCTCAGGGAGACATAAACCAGTGCAAATCTGGGATATCACTTGCTGATCTTGCTTACAGTACAGTAGTGTGTTATGGACCTGTCAGACATGGACATAACCGCCGATAGCCAGTGGAACAGTACATCATAAGCCTTTATGATCTATATCTGCCTGGACGTTAACTGTCTCTAGTGTCGCTCTTACTGTAAGAAGGAGAACTTGGTGGGAATGAAGTCGGGGTTATAGGTGTTACATTTATTAGAAGCTACACTGTGTAGGATTTGGGAATTGAACTGCATTGTTAAAACTCTTTTGAGGATGTGTCAAATATTTGCTACTGTCATCACATCTTTATGAGTACGGTGTCCATTTTGCATATGAGACCCAAACATTGAGTTGCTATGTGCGTGTAAAGTTAACATTTCCCTGATCTGACACCCTCTAACATTCATAAGAGCTTATATTGTAATTGCAAATGAGTAAAACACAAAATTATATTTCCGTAAATACTTCACTGTAATTATATAATACATATATCAGTACAATGAAATACAATGAAACAGAAATGCATTGAAAAATATACACAGCATATATAAACATATATTTTGTTTCCATTCAAAATGTCAGAAAGTGCATGAATGCGAGTTATTAATTTTTCAGGAGGCGTTTTGGTGAGGTTAGATGTAAGATAACCTCAAAAAGTCAAACGGGAGTAATGAGAAAAACGACCTCCTCATGGTCACATCATAGACCACAACAACACTGTCCCAGTCAGATAAAGAACACTTAGGACTTTCATCTTTCAAGATCCACTCTTCCTTCAGATCTGTTCATCCATCCACCGTGAGAAGCCAACTCCACACTATGGGTCTAAAAGAAAGTGTAGCTACCAAGAAGCCCTTCCTGAGAACAGGACAATCAAACACAGAAGCTGCTGCTTGTTGTTCTCAGAGCAATGAACTGACCAACCCAAAGTCCAGACCTCAACATCATTCATAGTACTTAGATTGTGAGAAGCAGAAAGTGTAACCAACTTCTAGGACTACACTTTGGAGGTGTTGAACATTTTCTACTTTCCTTTCGAAATAAGTCTCCTGAAAAGAATAGAAGCTGTAATAAAGGTAGAGGATAAAATTTTAAATACTGAAATGCATTATTATATACAATTTTTGAAGCTTCAGGGTTATTTTAAATATATAAACACATGGAGGCTGATCTCTGACTATATGTATAATGTACACTACAATTTAAATGTTTTATTCAATAAAAATGTATATAACACAGATTGTAGCTCTACACTGCATACAATGATAACATAAATGATTATAAAAATCATTAAAAAGTCATATCTAGGTGATGTATGTAAAATTTCTCATTGTTGTGTTGTTGTAGAGGCTTATTAAGATGATTTAATTTCTTTGTGTTTTAAATGATTTTAGTAATCCACTTTTTCTCAGTATATTGGTAGATCCTTTTTTTATTTTTAAGAAACAATCTTGAAACCTGGCTAAATCATCTGCCAGTATAGTAAAAAACTAATGGCTTATTAAAATCAATGAAAACACCTTAATAAAATATTTAAATCATCATAAAATATTTTACTTGCCAAGATATCATATTTTGCATTGTAGTATGAGTTGGGCACCATAAGGCATTTCAAAATGTCTAAAAAAAATGTAAATTTTTAGGTATTTTTATAAACTGTAATTATTTATACTCCTGACCTAATGAGTTATATTTTTGAAAATAATGATTCCAAACTTCAGTATATACAGTGGTATAAATATAAAAGCTGTGTGCTACCTGCATTGGCTGCATTCCTCCAGCACAGATTTGAACAATAACAAGAAGAAAAGCCTTGGGTCTTAGGTTGTGTTTACACTGATATTAAAGTTTATAAATAAAAGCTGTTTCTACAGCTTAGCGCTTAAACCACTCCAACTCAGCTTATTACACATTGCTGGGCGGGGGCTGGGGGCTTTGCCCATGTAAACACCAGGCCCCATGGCCACCAGGCTTCCTGACGCAGAGGTGCTGACACTGAATCAGTTGTCTTTGTTCTTAAAGTGGTGGTGAAGGTTTGGTGGAGAATGTGGGAACCCTGATCTTGGACCGGTTCTGCTCCTCGTTCGTAATTATGTGCCAGGGAGCAAGCGTGTAAGGTCCAGGCTTGAGCCCAGCTTTAGTTGTGACCTTTTTCCCTCGCTCTGTGCCACTGCTGATGCTTTTTCCCACAACCCCTCACGTCTCAGAGTTTCACCGGCGAACATTAAGTTAACCCCCAGTGCTTTGCAAGGGCTCAGGGATCAGGTTAACCCTTTGAAGTCTGGCTTAGCACACTCCGGCATCTCCCTGGCTGTTAGCGGGGGAATGTCCCCATCGCAGATATACGATTGCCAGATCACAGACCATTGAGGCCATCTGATATGTGATTGTGAGTGGAAGCCAGGGAGCCCCGTACTGAGTAAAACTCTGGACTCCATCCTGTAGCTGAAAGAGGATATTGCTGTGGTTTGTGTAAGGCTGAATTTACTGTATCACAACTAACATTTTCTGTCTGCTGATCTGTGGCAGGTACTGACAGCTACAGTCTAATACTTCGCTCCAAGATCAAAAGATGTACTATATCCTTCTCAAAACAGTGAATTACATTTTTTAAAAAATGAGAGTTTGGAGAAAAATCAAGCAAGCAAGTTTACTGTATGTACTGGAGCTACAAAGCTAACTATTAAGGAATGAAGTTGTACAAATAGCTGCACCTAGAGAGAAACAACTGACAGGAATGAAACTTGGTGGGTAGGTGTAACATTATGAGGCATGTTAATGATTTAAGTTTCATGGCCATGCATGTGAGGTAAGCAAGGATGGGCGTTATTGCTTTACCTGGCTGACCCAACAGCCACAACAGTGAGCATTCAATGGCTGTTAGTGCCAGCTCCACTGACAGACGGCTTCACAACGCAGGACTACATGCAGACTGTTACGACAACTGCCGTTAACACTACATCATGGAGTGACTAAGGACGGCGATGGGTCATCTTCAGTGATGAGCCCACTTTTGTTGTCTTGGTAAAGGCGATCAGCGTATCTGCGGTACCCGGGTTTGTTGCCACAAAACACATGTCCAGAAGGCCTGGTGTCACTTCACCTCCACCCCTACCACAACATCTGCAGGAACTGTGTGAGAATATACAAACTGCATGGGATGGATTATCACAGGACACCATTAGAAACCTTTACAACTCCATGCTGAGACGTCTGGCATGTTGTGTTAGCCAACATGGAGGCCTGACACCATACTTCTGTATGTGTAGCTCAATAAATATTACCCATATCAGTCTAAACTTATCATCATTTCCTGGTAAAACTTTATCCTCCTTCTCAATAGCTTTGCAATCCGCTATTTCCACCTGGGTGCAACTCTATTTTGATGATGAGTGTGTTAAAGTTAGGGTTGCCACCCGTCCCATAAAATACAGAATTGGCAATATGACAATTAAATATTGCGTCCCATATCGGTTCAGTTTTTTTTTTATACCATTTGTTCTGTATTTCCATAAATGTCCAATACACATGTCTGTCACACACACACAAACGCTAAATCTAACAATAATGATCGAAAGCCCCCTCTCCCAGCACCGCTCCTCGGTTCATCTGTGCCTGGCTGCTTGCTTGTGGTGTTGTCACGGTTGCCTAGAGACAGACACCACACACCGGTGCTGCTCACAAAACCTGCGCCTTTTAAAAATGTCCACTACATCCGAAACTCCACTACGTCCTCAAATGCGTCAACACTTGCAAAAGTACAGAAGTACCCTTATTAAAAGAAGTACGAGTTTCTGATGAACCCAGGACTGCCCAGGAATAAGCACGTTAGTCTACAAGTGTTTTTGTTGTTTTCTTTTTCTTTTTCTTTTTTTCAATTTACGTAAAAATGTCCCCACAGAGTCCCTATAGTTAGTTATGCATGTAAAAAGTTACATTAAGTTCATAGTTACATTGAGCTTGTTCATAGATAGCTGTAATGAATGCACGATCAAAAAACATAGAAGCAAGTCTAATACAACTTGATGTGCAGGTGTATTCAAAAGTTTGGGCTGGCTACATGTGGCTAAATTATTTATTTTATTGATAACAGCCTCTTCAGGAGACAATGTAAAAATGGTGATTTATCTGCCAATGTAAAATGTTAGTAATGCAATGTTCCTGCTACTGACTCATTCAGCCATGGACACAAGAGTAAGAGACTCATCTTGTAAATAGTAGGCCACGTAACAAAAAGCTTTACATATATGTTAGCTGGGATTTGTAAAACTGGACTGTTGGGCTGGATAGCAGGTCGATGAGTTCACCATATAAGGGTGGGATGTTGCTATATCCAGTATTCAGGAAATGATGGAGGTGTGGAGTTGAAGAAGGGGCACCTCAGGTGTGGTGCTGGAGGAGCTGAGCCAGTGACATGCAACTGCCAGCCTTTAAGCCATCACAGCTGGGGTAAGGAATACTGCCATGCAGGTTTAAGAGAATTTAACATGTTAGGCCTTAATTAACTTATTACAACTGGCTAGGCAGTGTCAGAAAGGCAAAGCAAACCCCCAATTTCACAGCAGAAGACGTGCAGATAAGTTTAGCTGATAAAGAATTAAGAATCTGAAGAACAAAAGAGCAGCATGTGATGAAAAGAACACCTTGCCAACCATAAACCATGAAGACAGGCCTTTTATGCAAACACCTCAAACTAATACGGCTGATCTGATGCCGGTTTATGCTATATAGCATATGCCTTTGATGCATGATAAGGGCCTCTGTAGAGGTCGATGGAAGAATCTCTTTTACTAATAATGACCAAATCCTTAAAGCTAATTTAATGGTCAGTCAAGAAACCGAAGCTGAAAAGAGGCTGATAGAATAGACCGGGCAAGGAAGAGTGTGCAAGTGTGGTCCCAAGGAGTGTTTGCATACCATGATATAGAGGTTGTTGCTAAATACACTCAGTAGGGTGTCCAAACTTCTGCACTTGCCACACTTACCACTTTTTGATTTTTCTGTGTGTTAAATAAATCAGGAAACAGTTTAATTACATTGACATAAAGACAGATCTTCATTAAGTATGCAGTGTTGACTTTTTACTTCAAAAATCAAGTCATTTAAGATAATCCTTTATTGATCCCACAGTGGGGAAATTTACAATGTTCCAGCAGCACAGAGGAAAGAACAGAAGTATCAGGAAAATATACAAATAATATTAGGGGTTCCCAAACTTATGCTCACAACTTCATCATCCAACAGTCACTGTTAAAAAGAAACAATAGTAATGCCCATGATTTACATCAGGAGAGCTTTTCTCCACGGTTATGAGTTACTTCTCCTCCTGTTCCTTTGTGCTGCTCTGCAGCTGGTGGTCTGATATGATCCATTTGCTTCCATCTTGCTCTTGTACTCCCTGGAAAGTAATGTGGTCAGCCCTCCGCTTAACAGCACGCTTCCACATTTAGTTGGGAGGCCGTCGGGCTCTCCGCAAATGAAGGCGAACGTCAGCCATAAAGAGCTTAGGAAGCACTTTGCAATAGTGGAATTACCTCACCTTAATTACAGAGTGTTTCCCCTCTCTCTTTGGATTATGTCATTCATCTTCGGCCTCTAAGGGGCTTCTCACTTGCTTAGAAGATTGTGGTACAGGGCCACCTGCGTCCAGCTGCAAAAGCAAATCCTAACCTAACCTATCTGTCGTACGTTCTTACTCTGGCTGAAATATGTACCTACTGTGAGCACGGAGAACCTCACATACCGAATGTTGTAGCTGTTCTTGCTGTTGTATGTGTGGAATCACTTGTTAGAGTGAAACTGAAAACTTCCGGTTGGAGTGACTGCAGACTAGGGCTTATGGGGGAACTCCACTAATGTGCATAAGAAAATCAACAGGATGTAAACAAATTTATTCAGAGTGGTTAAATGCAGAAATAGCTTTGTTCTAGATAAAACTGCAGAGTCAGAAATGTTCCAAAAACTAAAAGAGTTTTATGGTTCTAATAACTCCATCATAGAACTGTATTACATGTCAATGAATAGAGTCTGATTCCTGAGACATTCATTTATGATCAATCTGAAATAAATTTCCTTCGGGATCAATAAAGTATCTATCTATCTATCTGTCTATCTATCTATCTATCTATCTATCTATCTATCTATCTATCTATCTATCTATCTATCTATCTATCTATCTATCTATCTATGGTTGATTCAAAGCACTTCATGGCAGAGAACAGGGTATGAAGTAAAATAGTCCCCAAATGAAACTTGCGTACCGCTTTACCCTCAGCAACATTTAATATACTGGAAACGTCTAGAAAGCATGTGTAGGCTCACTGTAGGTTTTGGAGAGTTTATAAAATGTGCCTATATTTATTCTGTAGACATGCCAACTCCTGACAAAGTCAGTTTCTCTATAATAAACATGACAACAAATAAATTATTTAAACATTTTGCAGAATTCTCTAATATTCGGAGTATCTTGCATCATCTTACTTATCGGTCCTTTATAGTAATAATATATATAAAGAAAATGGGAAACATAAAAAGAGAAGCTATTAGAACAGTGGACTGTTGCAGCACAATGGATAACAGCACTGCCTGCCTGTGAGCTTCTGCTCTGGGGGTCGATTCCCCGTCTGGGTGACTATGCTGTGCTACACCAATAAGAGTCCTTGGGCAGGACTCCTAACACTACACTGGCCTACCTGTAGTACAATTAACCTTGGTAGTCGCTCTGGACAAGTGTGTCAACTAAATGCCATAAATGTAAATGGGCTGAGCACTCAAGAATCCAGGCATCCACTTCACTGAAAGTGGAATAACTTGGATCACGGGAAGCAAAAAGTACAACCATTACCAACTATTACTACAGTTTTCCTGAAACTAGGATGTCCTGGTACAAGCAAAGAGACATCCTAGGTGTAGTTGGTGATGTTGTCAATATCAGAACAAAAACTTGTATCTCTATTTTTTTTTTTTATTTGTATTCGAAGGACTGCTGCTCCTAATGTTGCGTCTAAATTTCATGATAAATGGATCACCTTGTTCCATTAACGTCCTATAAACTTAAGAATGTTTTGGTTCCTAGTCCTGTAAAGCTACGGATTTGTTCTGACAGCAACAGTATGCTTATTTTTTTAAGCCTGCCAATAAAAAGTGAGCAACTTTAATCGTCTTGTCTGTATATTATTTAAATTAAGGGTGGTCTCTGACTTTTGGACAGTCCTCCAGCTTGCTGCTAAATAGTGCACCCATACAGTTTTGTTATATCGCAGGTTAGGGTTCATTTATCCAGTCACTTGTTAAGCACCTGCGAGGAAACAGAGAACATAGTAGATCTGATAGTAAGACGTATGCTACTCCAGCATTAGAGCTGCCACTCAGGACCTGTAGATGGATAGTTATAGTGCAGAGAGATACGGTCTATAAACATTCAGGCCTTCGCAGGGAGAATGTCTCCCCTACCAGGCATATAATGATGACAGACTGACTGTGTCCAATTTATGTGCACATAGCATTAACCCCCGGGCAGTCTTAAAATGCCATGATGCCAGGTTGTTAAACAAATAAAACATCCGTCCCTGTTATTGCTCTGACACTGAGGTGACACTGGGGTTCGGAGAGCCAATTAAGGCCAAGTTTATTATTCTCAGTTTTTAACGGAGGAAAAGAAGGAAAAGGAGAAAAGCCAAATGGCAGAAAGCACATTCTTTAACCATGAGCTCAGACTTTGGTGCAAAAGATAATATATTAGTGTAGAGGAACATGGACAGTGGACAGAGCTGTTGAAGAGAGAGCAGAGGCTCATCGTGTGTTTTACGGGCACTTTCGGAGCGCTTCACTGCAAACGATGCGGTCATAAAAGAGCTGAAATGTGCACCAGCGTATTTCTCACTTTGAAATGGGGTACGCTGGAAGAAGCTGTTCTGGTGACATCATAGGGCGCATAAAATAATATGCATCCGCAGAGGGTCATATTGGGAGAGGAATATGACAGATTAAGACTTTGTGGTGACCTGCGCTAATAACTGATGTGGCCTTGTTGGAGATTAAGAGAAGACAGAGAAGCAATTCTGGAATCAAGAGGCCTTTAAGACAGACCTTAGGAATGTCCAACCACCAGACCTGGATGGAGAGCTTTATGGCCTAGTGATGCACAGTTCTAGGTTATCTGGGCTTGACTCAGACTCTTGCCTCCTCTTGCTGACTGCTCGACTCCATTTAATATTATCTCAGGCAGCAGCAGAGTAATGGATATAAGGATGTAGCAAAGATTAAAGCATACTGAATGTTAGGTTACCCATTTTAGAGCTGCAGAAAGTCTGTCAGTAGAGAAGCCAAGCTGTTGATGAACGGTTAAAGTATATTTTCTCAATGATGGCAGAAATATGTAAATGTATTTCATCCCTGAGAAATACAGCATTTTACTGTAATTCCACTTTTTCAGTAGTTCAACTAGTTCATTTGGCAACACTTGATATGAGCAGAAACAAAAAGAAAAATCTAAATCTCAGGCATTTTTGGAAATTTAAAAGCTGGGCACTAGGTTTGAATAATAGGGCATGCAAAGAGGATGTATCGTTAACCTAGCTACTTGCTTTCTATCTGGACATCAACACACAGTAAATTAGAGTTATTCCTCACTATGAAACTTTCAGTTTAACATGATCTGCTTTATATATACAATGGGGGGCAGTCGTGGGCTGGAGGTTAGGGAACCAGCCTTGTGACCTGAGGATTGCCGGTTCGCTTCCCTGAACTGACAGTAACGACTGAGGTGCCCTTAAGCAAGGCACCTAACCCCCAACTGCTCCCCAAGCGCAGTGGATAGGGCTGGCCACCGCTCCGGGTAAGTGTGCTCACTCCTAGTGTGTGTGTTCACTAGTGTGTGTGTGTGTATGTGTGTAGTGTGTTTCACTTCACGGATGGGTTAAATGCGGAGACTAAATTTCCCCACTGTGGGATCAATAAGGGATTTAAATCACACAGCATGGCTGCTACTCACAGGCTGCTGGTGGGGTTGTGATGCTAATGAAGTTGGAACTGCTCCTCTACGCAGTTTCTTCAGTGTTACACGGTGAACAAGGCAGGGTGATTTTGTCCACGGTTTGAGAAACTGTCCAGAGTGGATTCTGAAAAGCAAACTAACTACTTTGAATTAAAGTCCAGGATCTGTTTAAAGTTGGCCTCCTATTCTCCAGCTTGGTTTGCAAATTTTCCATTCCACCTTAAATGGTGTGGCAGTTACGTATATTCCGGCACCTGTGCAAGTTGTAGCATGTTAAGGTGGAACCAAATATTCGATTAGGAAGCCTGCCTGTTGACAGTTCCATCAAACATGCTTGTTGACAGGAACGGTATGTAAAGAGCTGGCATCCCCTTCACAGTCTGGAACATGGCTGTGCTGGGCTAGAAAGCGAGCTGGTATATGTACACTGTGGGTCCTTAAATATTTATGTGTCAAGGATGTTATGTAACACTAAGAATGTTGAGATCGTTTCATTTTACTACCCAGTTTTTTTTTCTGTGGCACCTTTCCAACTTCACTTTCAAACTTACCAAAACAGCTTGATTAGTTACCACTCCAGCATTCATGATATACACTACCAGTCAAAAGTTTAGGCACACCCAACTAAATGGATGTGTTTGACTGCATAATGCCATGATTGCTATAGTACATATTAGTACATGTGTACATATTACATTTTTTATTGTACAGTAAAGCGCTAGCTTAAGGAAAGCTTCTTTGAGTTGCCATGTCTAGATGTTTGACTGGTACTGTATGAGCTGTGTTGCCTTTTTCCTTTAAAGGCTGTATAACTGCATATAATACTTCAGTTCTGTCGTTCAGACTGTAGGGTCTCTAAAATGAAAGGCTAATCGAAAAGATAATACAATTCTTTACTACAGCCTCAGGACTCGACTCTCACTGGCACCCCAGAGACGCAAATCTCACCACAGAGTCATCTGAATTAACTAGGAAGCTTTAGAGAAATAAAAACTAGAGGCCCAAATTTCTCCCATTTCTATTGACACTCCATTTTTATGCTTTTTGAAAATGCAAAGCAGAGCTGTGTGCTCTGCAACCTCCCCAAGTAAAACAGAAATCAGTGAAACTGACCAGGCATAATAATAAATGAAGCAAAACTGACCAGGCAAAGGATGAAACAAACAACCAAAATGTTAGAAATACTAGAAAAATGAGAAAGTTAGAAATACTACCTGTTTAAATGAGCATTTTTCCATATGGTTCCAACTTTTTTGAGGTTGTAACAGAAACAGTTGTTACTGTTATTGTTGTTGTTTATGATGGGTTTATGTCTTATTTATGTTTTATTGTATTTATGTGTAATGTGATTGGTGGATGGGAAGAAGTCACCATGAAGAGAAAGTGGAGGGCTGGAGGGGGTCTCCCTGTTGTTTGGGCTGGTTATCAGAGGCCTGTTCTACTTTCCAAGCAGCAACGATAACTTCATCTGATACTTCTTCTGTACCGACACAACAATATACAGCAGTATGAGCAGTGGGAAGTGTGATAGCAGTCAAAAACGATGCGTTTGGCAGTGGGAACAAAACGTGCAACGAGCTGTGATACCAAACACTCACTCTGTGATCCATTTTCAAGGGAAGTCAGGGACAACCTTGATTTCTCTTTAGGAATGTCAGTAATATGGATTGCATGATACTTTTTGCTCATGTTTTCCAATGAGCTTTCGTGGAGCGTGTGCTTCACTTTAGCATGCCACTGCTCACATTTGACTTTTCAGCTAATGTGATTTCGCGAGCTCCTAGAAAGGTCGGTTACTGCAGCTTGACTATAAAGAGGAATGGCACTGATTTTACAGAATTTCTGCACAATTTAATTATTGTGACCAGGATGGAAACAGAAGTCATGCCTGGTGTATTGGTGTGTAAGCAAAGCTGTTTATAATCATTGGATGTGCAATAGCAGTTCTATTTCTGCACATTGGTGGTGTTTCAGGGTGTTTAATCATTTTGAATATAGTAGCAGGTTATTGGCTGCGGTTCTTTTTGTTGTTTCATTAATTCATTAATTCATACATTTAAGGCATATTTAAATATTCATCAAGAGGCTGTCCCCAGCTGCCCCCAAGGTCCCTGGGCATCCCACTGGTCTGGTCAGTAATGTACTAATTTAGATGGTAGTAAAATAGTGAAAAATCCAAAAAGTATAGTTTTTTTTGAGATTTGTTACTTGTAAAACACCCTATGTGTGCATCTGTGTTATTATGATCTTGACAATATATGTGTTTTAGGCAAAAACCTTTTCAAAACTACTGTAAAACCAAATCAAAAGGACCAAACAGTATGACAGTGCTGTCCAGAAAAAAAAATATCTTAATTTTTTGGTGATTTTTACTTTTTTGCATCATTTGAGCAGCTGTCCTTTTTTTATTATTATTATTATTTTTTTATTGTGTAGACGTTTCATAATGGACGGACCAACAGAAATGCTCCATAAAGGCTTTTATTAAAGCCTCTTTACATAGACTTACATTCAAAATAAAATGTTTGTGCTATTGTGAAGTTACCATGGAAACACCTGCTTTTCTTTGGACAGTGACAAAATGTATAACTATTTCCTGTAATGTCATTTGAGCTGTTGGCAATGATTCATCCCTGCTGCTGTGTCTAGTATAACAGCACTCATTTGAATTGCTATGTTTCTGTACACCAGTGCTACACTGATGTCAGAAGTAGGACAGTGCCCTGAGCAGTCTGAAAAGGAATGGCACTATTATAAACTCAAAGGCAACATGGGACAAAAAGGACAGCGGAAGGGACGACAACCTAATGAAAACCTTTGGACAATGGCCACAAGGACCTGCTGGTAGAGCAGCATAGGCCGCAAACCTCCAGCAAAGCTTAAAGCAGGTGCCAGGGCCCGATTGTACACATATAGGACTCTACTTCAACACCAGACGCCTGTTACCTATTGCCACCACTGTAAATGAGTCTGATCCATTCTGATTTCATTTCATCTGGTGCACAGGCTCACTCCTCCAGTTTACTGGGCGGTTGGTAACCTTGCCCTTGAGGGCTATTTTTCAGCACCAGGTGAAGGAAATAGCAGCTATGGCACACAAAGTCGAACGGTCCTGCACTTTACGCACAGCTGTCAACACGGAGAGAATGTGCACTGCTGCTGCAGCAGGCCTTAGAACTGTAGGCCTAGTCTACAAGTGGGACGGTCAGAGGAATCTGGTTTATTATCCTTTTCAACGTTCCCACTGTTCAAGCGGGAGAAAAAAGGCCCAGTGTGCGCAGGCGTTGGAGTATGAAGCAGTAATGGATCGTGGTTGTTATTCTTTCCGTGCGTTGTTGCCGCAGGTTGGGCGGCGGTTGGACAGTGCTGGCAGGCCAGAAGAGCAGTAGAGGGAGCGTAAGACCACCCCTGACTCCAGCAGAAGAAAAGGGAAGAAAAAGCTGGCCTGCTGACGACTTCAGCGGAGGTATTTATTTCTGAATGCCGGCTCTCTCGCCCAGTTCCCCAAGGCCGCCCGCTGATGTTATCCCAAAGCCCTGCCAAACGGCACTCTCGCAACGGTGCCGTCCGATTGTTCGTGCCAGGCCGACTGAGCGGCTATAAAACGCGGCTTTGTTCAGTTAGGCAGGCTGCGTGGATAGGATATTGCTTTCAAGGGTGATGGAGAAAATTGAGTTATACAGAGGATGACGTGAATGACGGCGGCTACTGTTACCGACTTCCAATCTCTTTTTTTTTACTTTATGAAGTGATCAAAGTCAGACCACACGGACCACATTCTAGTGAGCACAGCATCAACCGTGTTAAACATATTTGACTTTTAAAAGTCCCTGTGATTTTTTATCACTCAGTTCTGCATAAACTTTAAAGAGCAAGTAACGACGCGCAATCACAACATCCCACATGTGTGGGTTTCAGTCAGTGAAAATAAGAATGGAGAAAAAGTCTGTGTGACGACCTGCTTGTTTGTTTCAGTGCAAGATGGATGATACTGAGCCAAGACACACACACACACCCACGCACACGCACATGCACACACTCACACATACATACACACACATACATACATACACACACACACTTATATACACACACAAACTCATACACACACTCATACACACATACAAACACACACACACGCACATACACACGCATACACACACACACACACACACACACACACACACACACAGACACAAACACACACACACACACACACACACACACACACACACACACACACACACACACACACACACACACACACACACACACACACACACACACACACACACAGACAGACACACACGCATACGCGTGCACACGCGCGCATACGCGCACACACGCACACACACACGCACGCACACCCACACACACACACACAGACACACACACACACATACGCGCACACACACACACACACACGCACGCACACCCACACAAACACACACACACACACACACACTCACACACATACACACACACACACACTCATACACACTCACACATACATACACATACATTTACACTTATTGTCTTTAGGGTATAACATGAGTGCAAGCTCGTTTTCAGCACTGCAGTGCGAGTGAGAGCATTTGAACATCTCTGAGAATAGTCCACCAACCAAACATATCTAGCCAACAGCGTCCTCTGGGCAGCGTCCTGTGTCCACTGATGAAGAGGATGACCAATAGAGGATGACCAACACTAACTGTGCTGCAGCAGGTGAGCTAATATCTCTGACTGTACATCAGCAAAGTAGGAGTGTCTAATAGAGACTCACACTAGCACAACACACACTTAACACCACTACCATGTCAGTGTCACTGCAGTGCTGAGAATGATCCACCGTCCACATAATATCCGCTCTGTGAGGGTCCTGATCTTTAAAGAACAAGGTTAAGGGGGCTAACAGAGTATGCAGAGAAGTAGTACAGTGTGTGATATGAATTTGAGTAGATAAATATGAATATATGTGTGTGTGTGTGTGTAAGGTATACATCATGTATACATAATGTTACAAAACTTTTTTTATATTTTTATATTTTTTAACCGTAACCTTCATAGCAGTAGCCATAAAAGCTCCTAGGGCTTATTAAATACATTTTGCAGCTTCTAACAGTTTAGTGTCCTGTAAATGCATGAAAACTAACACGCACACACGCCTCATCTATAGTGAGATGAATGGACTCGGAGCACTCGGGAGCAGGCCTGGGTGTTATAGCCCCATTGGTCAGTTGTGACTCGCGCCCAACACATGGGAGTCATGGCTGTTTATCTACGGATAACCCCTTTTGAGGGCCTGAGCCTCCCTCTCCAGATAAGGCCCGGGGTTTGGAGAAAGAGGGAGTTCGGGAGGTGGGAGTGCTGCCCTCGTATCCGAAGGAGTTCAAAGGGAGCTGCTTTATCTCCACTGTGATGAGGATTGTCGGGTGGTAGTGGGGGTGAGGGGTGGTTTAGGTGAGGGCCTAAAAGACCTGCATCGCCACTAGAGTAGAATACTTCCACGACCCCCTCAGCTCCAATTAAAAAAAAACATACCACCACTGCCGCCCCACCCCCACATCCACCAGGTCCATCTGAACTTACCACATCCACATGTGTTTATATCCACTACATATCTGAACCATCTCAAGAACCAAAACACAGAGATCAGGTGCTGATTGGCCAGTTACCTTCCAGGTCACTTTACTTCACACAGCACAGAATAAGCTCAGTTACTAATACTACTAGCCCTTCTTAGATGAAAGGACATTAGATGTATATATTGCTAGTTTGCCATTATATATCATACTATACCTACCTACCTATACCTCATAGTTCTTAAGATTTCCAATAGATTCAAAATAGATGATGTTTGGTTTCCAATTAACCCAAAAAACTGGACTTTTCAGCCTGTTTTTAAATCTATGAGTCAGATTGCCCTGAATAGTGGCTCAAAATGTATGGGACGACTCAGGCTTTTCTGTAAAAAACTGACTTGCAACAAGTTTAAGCAGCACAGTGGGAGACATCCTATTGAAATAAGCTCCAACCAGGGGGGACACAAAATGTTAGTCCACCGACCTGTTGCGCAGTGTTTAGAGGGTGGTAGTTAACTTCTGGCTTCCGGATCATGGCCATTGCCAATGAGGATGACTATGGGCTAATAAATCACCTGCGGGGGTTGTGAGTGACATTAGGACTACATAGGATTTGTCACTCAAATTCATAGGATTTTTGAGAAGAAGAGGTGGTACAGTCCTTGGAACCAAACCCGTCTTGGTTCCTATGTGGTGGGCTTCCGAAGGCAAAGTGAATAATAATTTGGCTTACAAACGGGAGTGACTGGCATTGGTCAAGGGGTTGTAAAACGTTTGAAAATTAACCGTGCAACTTGGAACTATTGCGCAATGCCGGCGCGGCTGAAGCTTGTTTAAGCGCTCCTGCGGGCGGGATGAAGGAGGCTAGTTTTTTGTTAAGCCCTAGCCTTTTCCCGTCCGGGAGGGCAGCTTTGCCCTTTCCTTAGGTTAACTCGGGGGACAGTTTAAATGGTGTAAGAATTGTTGGTGGTTAATTGGGCCAAATATACGCCCCGTGCCACTCTCTTAACCCCCGCAATTGGCAGTGTGTCCCCCCTTATGGGCGCGTGTTGGTCTTTAGAAAACAGTTCCTGGGGGGGAGTTGGGGCCTTTTTTCCCGTGGTCCCCACCTGGCTTTTTTTCCCCCTGTGGTCCTGGGCAACCTTTTTCAACCCTTAAACGAAGGTGGGATATGGGCCAGATAGATATGGGTCCAAAAAAGGGTCCCCTGAAAAAGCGACCACAGGCTAGTATATATTTCCAGTTTTAACAGGAAACACGCTACGACACACCTGCGCACTCATGGTGTGTACTGCCCACGCGGCACAAAAAGTGCCCCACCCTCCACCAATCGGGCCCCACAATGAGCAGACAATTATCTTTAAATGTCCCCAGGCTGATTACCTATGGGCCTGGGGGTGACACTTTGATTGTCCCTACAATTAAGGGACTTGGGTCTCGGTTCCATGGGGGCCAAATTGAACACCAGCTGTTTTTATTTGCGCCATTTGCTTATTTGGCTACGTTGAGTTCCAGTCACAGGGTTGGGTCTCTCGGCATACTAGCTTTACTGGCAATTTTGATTTTCATTTTGAAGCTAAATGTTGGTATTTGGGCTGGCAGGTTTGTTGTTTCAAGTTAACTAGTAAAAGGTCAGTCTCCCCATGGTCATATTCCCCGATTGCCCAGGGTGTAACAGTAATCTCAGGTAAAGCATAAACTGGTTTTCTTGTACTTGTAATAGTTGATTGTCGTTGCAAGCTGTTTATATGGGGTAATTTTTCATTTCTGGGGGGTGGTGTGGACATTATTTTAAATATCTACTTCAAAACTCCAACGACATTTTAAGTTTATGGGCCAAATACCTGTTCCCTTTCCTTTTTTTGGCTTATGTGGAGCATATATAAAAAAATTAGCTAAATTAATGTTGGAAGCCAATCGAAGCGGAACCCACCCAAATTCCAGGGGATACAGTTGAGGCACATTTTGTTTTTGGAAGCGGGGTTTTGGGACCCTTGTTACCTTCTTCCTTTTACCACCCTAGGGGGAATTCCCAACGTTTAAAAACTCAAAAAAACAAACTAACAAAAAAAACGTCCATGTAACTGCGCATCACTTTCTACTTGGACAATCAAATTGCCTTAAAAACCCATGTGGTTTGGCACTTGGGCAACTGGCCCAAGTAAAAAAACTAACCCTGTAAATTACCAAGAAATTAAAAAGCAAGTCATCAAAATTTTGGCCATCTTCTTATTTAACATTTTTTTCCTGATGAGTACAGAACCAAGGAAAAAAGTTGTGGGGGAACTGTTAAATTCAAACTCGATTTTACGTGGAAACCGTAAAGTATTGGGACTAAGGTGGAGTCTGGTTTGTCACATAAATTGTTGAAATACATTAAAAAGGGGACGTTTTCTGGACGTGGTTCTGAAAAAAAAACCACTTCGCCAAGATTTGTGACCTGACAGCCCCGGGACATTGTTGGAGGGCTTACAGGGGCGAGGACTACAGGTGTAAGAGAATTTTACCTTCTCAAGAAGATATGCCCAGAAAAAACATGAAAAAAAACACCTCGGACTGGGAAAAAAAACCACCACGGGGGGGAGGGGCGAGGAACATGGGACATAAAACGGACAAGGGTGGGGTGCTCTAATGTGTTTGGCCAACAGGGAAAAACCTCTGAGGGGGGTTTAAAAACCCGTTGCAAGTGCAAAGTCCCCTTTTCAAAGCCGCAGCGGGCAGCCAAAAAAAAACCCAAACATATCTCTACATCTTCAAAGTGATGATAAACTCCCTACACCTCCACAGGGATGGTAACCAACAGCACACCACGAAAATCTTTCCCTTATTAAAAGTATGATTCCGTTCCCCTTCAGTTGAGGTTCATTAGTTTTTACTGTAACTAAGTGGAGGTACACCCAGATTCATCGCCTCCCACAAATGGTAATCCACAGTTTTTCCAGTTAGAGGCTGATTCCCTCCTTTTTCTCCACAACCAGCCAGAAAGGGAAAAACTGTGTTTATTGAAAAAAAAACTCTCCATCTTAAAACAAGGTCCTCTTTGGAAGTTTGAAGGAGCTTTTACTTCCCTGTATCCTGTAATTTTACTCTGGTGGGGTTTCCAACGGGTTTCGTTTTCATCCTGCAGGGTACAGTTGGCGTTCTTTTGGGTTTGGTTTGTTAAGTTTAAAAAGGTGGGTGTCCCCCCTTATGTAAAATCTCCGTAAATTTTTAATAAAATCAACCCAGTAAAAAACTGGGACTAGACACTTAATTACTGCCACACATCCTTTGGAGAGATCTACTCTGCTTTTTTTCAACTTTATAATTGCTTGCTGTGTTTAATTTTCCTCATCAACAGGGGGGGGCCCAACCATCAAAAAAAAAAACGGAAAGGAAAAAAAAGAAGGAAAAAGAAAAAGAGAGAAAAGCTACATTTGTTGGAAAAATGCTTGAGGCTCAAGGATGGTTAACCCCTTAACCCCAATAGTCTAACAATAAAAAAATATCCCTGGAAAGCCAGGGGTCCCCCCTCCTCTCTCTCCCTCTCTTCTCTTCCTCCTCTCTCTATCCCCTCTCCTCTCTCTCTTATTCCTCTCTCCCTCCTCTCTCTCTTGCTCTCCCTCCTCTCTCTCTCTCTCCTCCGTCCTATTCTCATCTCTCCCCTCTCATACGCTCTGGTCCTCTCCTCTTCTCTTCCCCCTCCTCCTTCCTCTCCTCTCCTCTCTTACTCTCTGTGTCCTCCTCTTCCTACTCTTCTCTCTCGTGTCCTCTCATCTCCTCTCTCTCTTTCTTCTCTCTCTCTCTCTCTCTGGTCCCTTGTCCCCCCCTGTCCCCCTCTCTCTCTCTCTGTTTCCCTCTTCTTTTCTTCCTCTGTTCCCCCCTGCCTTTTTTTTTGCTGTCCTCTCTCTTCTCTCTGGTCTTCCCCTCCTTTTCCTTCTCTGCCCCCTGTCCCCTACTCTCTTCTCCTCTCTGCCTCTCTTCCTTGCCACTGTCTCCTCCTTGTCCTCTCCTTCTGTTCCCCCCTCGCTCTCCTCTCTCCCTCTGTTTCTGTCCCTTCTCCTCTCCCTTGGTCCCCCTTCCTCTCTTCTCCCTTCTCTGTCCTCTTTCGCCAATCGGGCCCCACTCCTCTCTCTCTGTTTGTCTGGGTTCTGTTCTGTTGGCCCTTTTTTCTTGTCTTCCTCTATTTTCTCCTACACCTCTCTAAGCTGTCTCTTCCTCCTTTATGTCCCTTGTTTCCTTTTTCCTGTCTCCTCCTATCACACTCCTCTTCCAGGCCTCATTCACCTCTGGGTCCTCTCTCTTCCTTTTCTGTTCCTTTATCCTCTTTCTGGTTCCCTTTTCTCCTCATCCTCCCACCTCTCCCCTCTTCTTCCTTTTTTTCTTGTCCTTCCTCTTTCTGTCTGGGGTTTTCGCTATTCTCCCCCTTCCCTCAACTCTCCCCCTCCCCTCTCCTCCTCTTTCTAGTCCCTCCTCTAAATATTCTCCACCCCCTCTCCTCTACAATCTACCTGTCAATCCACTTCTCTCTCTCTCTCTCTTCCTGATTTTATTTTTGGTTCCTGTTTGTTTGCCCTCTTTTCTGTCCCCCCCCTTCCTCTCTCCTCTCTCTTCCCTCTCTCCTCTTTTCTCTTTCTATTTTCCCTTTTCAGTCCCCCCCCCTCTCTCTCAACCCTCCTATTCTTCTGATTCTTCTCTCCATTTTGCTCTCACTCTCTGATTGTTCTCAGCCTTACTTTATGCATTTTTTGTTCAAATTCTTCTCTCGCCACTTTGGTCTTCTCTGTCTCTCCTTTCTTCTTCTCTCCTATCTTTGCCTCCTCCCGGGGTTTTATTTCCTAATAGGTGGGAAGATTGTAACTTTCCATTCTGTGCCACACATCTGGTAAGGCATTAACAACCCCCAACCCACCCCCCCGCTCCAACCCCCACTGGGCTACCACATTTACAACCTAAATGGTTTGTCCCCACGTTTCGTGGTCAAGTAAGGGTTCGGCTGGCTGAATTGAGTGTCAGGGACAAATGGGGGGGACCATTGGGCTTTCCAGGGAAGTTTTGTTGTGTGGCGTTTGGGTGCGGACAGGGAGGGAGGGTTAAAAACCTCAACTTTCCTCTGGGGTCAAAAGAGTTATTTAAGGTCCCTGAAAGCCTGATGTAAAGAAATAAAGGAGGGATTCGCTTAACGGTATGTTGATTTATTATAAGGGGGGACTGACCAGCCCTTTGGACTGTGTCCCCCCCCCACCAGGGACTGCTTTCAAATATTGAAAGTCTGGCACAGTAAAAATTACGGGGGGGGGCTGGTTTTGAGGAGGGATGAGAAAAACACGTTTCCTTTTTCCTTTTGTCCGTGATCTGTCCTGTCGTTCGTTTTTATCATTTCATCTATCATCTGCTGACCTGGAAGACCCTGGAAAAAACTTGTTTTTTACACAAATAATAAGAAAATTAAAGGGGTGGGTTTTGCCCCAAAAAAAAATTATCAAAACACCTATACATTGCTAAGTTAGGGGGATTCCATGGCTAAAACATCTGCCTTTTGTATTTTGCTTTATGTGTAGCCGTATTAGAGCTTAGGCAAAAACTGTTAAAGGCAAAGGTTGATTATAATAATAATGAATATACTTATTTTAAATGTGAAACCAAGGGAAATTAGATGGATTGTGGCCCTCTGGATGTCAAAAATACCCATCTCTACTATGAATATATAGCTGCTCTTGCAGGTAATTTCTGCTAGCAACCAAATGGGATTTCTAATTGTATGTTAGCACTAAGCTAATACTGAGCTATTCTGATAGATGCTGTTCAGTCATTTGTACACACTTCACATTTCATTCCCAGGGCCCAGTTCCCTTTCCTGTTTTTTCCCCTTCCTGTTTTATTGGCTAACACTGAGTAGTACTGTAAAAAATGCTTTAAAATTGGTTTAGGAAATGCTTTTACCGTGGATTAAATTCTCAAAGTAGGCTAAACATAAAAAGGATTACTTCACAGTCTTTACGATCCTAAAAAAAAACTGGGATTACTCCCAAGCCTTGGAGTATCTAAAAAAAAAACCTGGATTCCAATAGCAGGGTCTGCGGGTATTCTCAAAAAACCTGGATTAAATAATTTTTATATTACAAAAGTAACATTGTTAAAAACAGTACAGGTTCCCAGGTGGAAAGAGAGAGTTGGTAAAAAGAGGAGGGCCCCCCCAACTGATGCGGCAAGGGGCCTTTATTACAAAAGCAAATGAGGTGGGACCTCCAAAAAAGGCAATGGGAAAAACCTCACCAAAAACATCGGGACAGCCATTAACATCAAAACAATCAAATTACAAAAAAAAACCTTGCTGAAAGAAAAACATGGAAGGGATGGAACAAGGGCTTGCGGTTCCTGGGGATGTTTCTTATTCAATGTATTTCTCTGGCTTTGGCTTTTTCTTCCTTGGGTTTTTGGATATATCACCATTATAAAAATGGGAATTCCAGGTGAAAACCCTGTGACTGGATTCCAGAATGCAAACTTGATGGTTTTTTTTTTTTGAAAATGGTGGTAAAAGGTTTGTTGTTTATTTATTTGTTTATCCCACAGGGGCTTCCAAAAAAATGGGGACCCCTCCCCAATTGGATAGCACCTCAGGATCCGAGCTATTGTACAAAAGAATGCACAAAATTGGCCTCACAAGCATCAAAAAAACGAAAAAAAGGAGAAACACGCCCAACCATTGAGGGCTCCAAATATACCAAAAAAAACAGAAGCGCAGCTTCTTTATATAAACCTTGTGATGTAATTATGCCTGTTGGGGACGTCAAATCAAATAAGATTTTTTTTTTCCCTAAAATCGGGAATTCTTGGGGGGATCCCCTTCCTCTTGGTTCCAAGCCAGAGATGGAAAGTTTTTCTGTGGTTTCCTGCTTGCTGGTGTTTCAATCAGGGAAAATGGATCCTGTGTTATTCTAATTTCAGGCGGCATGATTTGGATTCCACTCTCAACCCCTGGCTGTAAGGTAGGGGTCAAAACGGTTTTCCGATCGGGCTTTTTTCGCCCACAAAGGAGCCGCAAAAACGTGGCCCGGCAAGAACACACAAACATCCCCTTTTTGGTCCTGCGTGAGAGGGGGGGGGGACCATGGAAGAGAAAGGAGGCGGTGTCACTTAAAATGGGAGGGTTTCCTTTTCCTTTGAGGCTCTCCCGCAAAGGGCCTTTCCTTCATTTCACGGCACCGAGCGGCGGGCCGGGAAACGGGCCTTGGGCTGCCCATTTTGCAGTCCTAGCCATTTTGATTTAGGCGGAAAAAGCTGACTCCTTTTTTTTCTTCTCCAGCCGCATACGAGGATTAAAACCCTGTATTTCCTTTCACCCTCGGTTGTGGGGGAGGGAAAAGGACAACTGCGGGGCTCTGCGGGTTTTTCCAGGCCTGTGTAAAACTTAGAAAACAAAAAAATCACTGGATGTTTGACGGTCCGAAGGTATCTGGAGGTTGGGAGGTTGGGAAAAACTCTTTTCAGCTATGCGGGGAACATGGCAGCTTTTGAGAGGCCCCCAAAAGTTTTTCTTGCCACTATTTCCGTCCCATGGGCACCTTGATTTTAAGGCAAATGAAACTTATGTAGTGCGTCTGTGAGATTTCCATGTTCCTTTGAAGGTTTTCTTGTAGGAGCCATTTTTTATTTTTTTGAGGCCAAACTTAGCTTCGAGGAAAAAAACACAGGAAGACCATTGATGGACTGTCGATATAATCATCCAATTCAGTTCCTGTTTTACGATTTCTCCAGTCTCTAATTGCTAGAACTGAACTGATTGAGAATTGGATGGCCCACTTGTTATGGATTGGGTTATTTATGTTTTCCAGCTGGCAGATTATAAGGAAAAAATTTCACAATTTTATTCATTTTGCCCATATTGGTAGCTATGGCTAGGTCACCATCATCTTCACCGATATTGGCATGCTTTTTGCATGGTCAAAAAAATAAACATTAAAATATGTATATAAAAGATAAAAAAAGTGCTGTGTGAAATTGTTATGTCTTCTAATTGTTTGAATTAAAATTTTGACTTTATGAAAAAGGGGGACCCATGCAAAAATCATTAGGATGGGGCTTGAAAAAAAAAAAAAAAAAATGCAACTGTCTAAGTGCATTTTGCCTGGGAGGGGGGCCCCACCAAAGGCTGGAATGTTTTTGGTGTAAGTGAATGGTCAATTTAACCAATTCAAAAAAATGTGCTTTCAACATGAAGAGAAAAAGCATGTTGCTAAACTTTCACCTGGCCTAGGGTCCATTAAAAAATGTATCAGGCAATATTCAATTCAATTCAATTCAATTAAACTTTATTGTCATTATACCAAATTAACAAGGGTTGTTGTACAGTAAAAAACGAAAAAACAATGGGGGACAGGGCTTTCCTTACTCCAGTGCTGTTGAAAGAATGTGTATATATATTAGATTAATATATATAATATATATATATAATTAATATTATTTATATATTATTAAATTATATAAGTCATTAGTGTGTAAGTGGCAAAAAGAACAAATAGGGAACAAAAAACAATTGGTTGTGTGCAACCACAGTTACAGTAAAAACAGTTACCCAGTAATTGTGCGTACAGGACAATGGTAGCACAGAGAGTAGATTGGTAGTAACAGTGGGCCAAAAGTATGTGGTTTTTTAAAAAAAACCGTATGGGATTTAATATAAAAGTGGTAACCAGTGCAGGTGGGGTGAAAAAATTAAGCAGGGCTAATTGTATTTTCAGTAAACAAAACAGCTCCCAAAATTGCCAAATAGCACAAACAAAGAGTTAGGTGGAAACTTTTTTGAAGTTTGTAATGATTGAATTGGCCCCATTTCTCTCCCATTCTCCATTTCAGTAAGGGAAAAAGTAAGTAAGTGGTGGGAACCCACCGCCTGTCATATAAGAAGGAAAATGGCATTCGGTCCCTCCTCTTTAGTCTCCTCTTTAGTGTATTTAGACCACAACCAAAGCTTGTTTAACACACTGTCCCCCTTAAAATTGGATCTAACCGGGGAACTTGGTCATGAACACACATTGTTTTGTTTATTTTTGTGGGTGTCCCCCTCCTGTCCTTTTTTAGTCCCTTTGGCACTCTTGTGCCCTTAATTTTTATCTATATATCGTAGCACTGCACTGCCACATGGTGAGCCTGGGATAGTAGGCCTGATTTTTTTTTGCTGTTGACAGTATCAAAACGGGTTTTGCTTGTTTGTTACTGATACATAATGGACCATGAATGGACTTTTTTTTTTGTATATGAAGGCTGGTAAGTGGGTTAAAAAAGTTTTAAAAAAACTTAAAGAGCTGTTTAAAGGGGACCAGAATTAATATATATTTGGTTGTTTTGGGGGATGGGTTTTCTATGTAAATTTTAGGCTTAAAAAGCCAGGGTTTTCTCCTCCCGTTTTGTTATCTGGGACAAGAAAAAAAAAAAATTCGAATAGCTTATATACTTAAAAAGGAAGCATTGTGGGGAAGTGAAAAAAAACTAAAAGAAAGAAAACTAAGTGTTGGTTTCCCTAAGTTAAAACCGTATAATATTTGTTGTAAATCTTGTGGTTACAAACAGCTTTTGTCCCTTATGTTCCCCACCCCCTATCCAACCTTTTATTGTGCCTTTCATTGAAACTGAGTCTAAAGGAAAAGTTCGTAGGGCCTTAAATGTAAAAAAAAAAAAACCGCTTCCTTAATAAACTGGGAAAAAATCTGCTGCCTCTTATCCGGTAAACGCGATGGGTGGGGCTGTGAAATGAATTTTCCGTGATCTAGAGACGAAAAAGGAAAAGAGCTGGATGAATGGCAAAAAAAAGCATCAAGGGGAAGGTTACTAGGGGTTTTCATTACAGCTTTAACCCTGGCACGACGATTTGATACTGGTTAAATTAGAGAGGCCGTGGATGGCCAAAACAGGGAAAAAACACCTTAAAAAAACCCACCTGGCTATCTCCAGCTAGGCCCCAAAAATTAATAAAATTAGGGGCCTGAAAAAATTTCCCCTTTAGAAAAAGGAGGTATGGGGGGGGGGGGACTTGCAAAATAACAAAGCCCACAGGAGAGGGGAAAAGCAAAGGGAATGGTTGGTAACATAGGGTCTGTGTAAGGGAATACCCAAAACGTGGATGAAAAACGGCAGGGTATGACGGCTGGACCAGGCCACCTCAGGGAATATAATTATATTAGTGGCTTTAGGGCTGGGTGTATGAAAGGATTTTCCAGCTAAAAAACGTACCGTTCCATTACGGAAAACAGTAAACTTGAAACATAACGGGAAGTCCCCACGACGAAGGATTAAAATTACTGCTGACGTAAATCAAAGGGCCTTGTAGTAACTGTTTTTTGTGTTTGACAGTTTGCCAGCTTGCCCTGAAAACAATTGTGTAAAAACACTGTGTGGAAAGAATGGGACCAATAGGGAAATGAAAAAACAGGGAATCTTAATTTTTAATGGGTGTATAATTTTGGAATCTGCTGCTACATAACCACCTAAATACAACTACGGCCACAAAAAATGAGTGTTTTCATGTTGGCAAATGTAATTTCCCCTGGCAGGCAGACTTTACCTCAACTCCTGATAACATTTTGTTGGTGGAGGAATGCAGTGAAAAAGAGTTTTCTAACTTAATAATGGGGGAACCTCTCCCGTTAAAGGGGACACAATTTGTGCAGGTTTGTTTTGCTTGCACACTTAGCAAACACCGCACCCACTTAACGGCAGGGTCCCAGCCTAAATTTTTACAAGGCCCCCATTTTTATTTGCAATCAAAAGAAGGGTTTTGGTTCCCCCCACCCTTTCTGGGCAAAGAGTCCCTTATGAAAGCTGGTCTCTCTAAAAAAAAAAATTCCTTTTGACCAGGTCCCACTGTTTGTTTTTTTCCTGTTTACATGGCATTTTCTTTAATACATGCATAAAACTTGAGGATTACAGGTGGGACCCATCATGGATTTTTGCGCTAACCTAAAAAAGCTACGTTTTTCCCTTTCCATTAAATGCCCTTTCCAAGGTTAAATTTCTATTAGGCCAGCTGCTTAAAGGAGGTTCAAATGGGCTGCCTGGGATTGGCAGTGGGGATAGTTTTTATAGAAGTTAAAGGATGTTTCTTAATAACAAGAACAAAACATGGGGGAAGGGAATGGTCTCTGACCCAGACCAAAATCTTGCACAGGACAACAAGGGGGGGGGGAACGGCAGAAAAAACAGAACGAATTAGGGAATTTCCAGGAGTTGGATGTGTTTAATGCAAATAGCCCCACACACAACCCAGTTTATTTTGTCCCCACTAATGGAATGAGGATGAAAATGGAGGAGATGAATGATGGGAGCTCCCTACAAGGCCCGCCCATTTGCTGTTCCTGAGGTTGGTCTAACCACTAGGGCCTGTGAGGAAGAAAGAGGGGGAAGGCAGCCCATTTGTACATTTGTAAGTCTGTATACTCAGCTGCAGTGTATGCTTGGTATTTCTGTTCATTATCATCATTAATGAAAATCATTCCAGGTCTTTTTGGGGGTGTGGAAGCACATTTCCGGGTTTCAAAAACTTTTAACCATCCTTTGGTACCATCATCCATTAAATTATTTGAAATTGGCAAGCTTTGGCACAGTGCGAGAAAGACGACAATCAAGGCATAAACCAACACTGAGGAAAACAGCCCAGTTTTTAAGTGGAATTATGAAGTGGGGGTTTTTTGGGGATCGGATTGTGAAACAAAAGCCGAAGCTTTTTTAACAAAAACTAAATCAAGGTTTGGAAGGAATCTTTGGGTAAAAAAAGTTTTATCTTTGAGATGCTCAAAAATCACCAAAGTGATTTGAGTGTATAAAAAACTTTTTTGCCACAGCCAACTCCTTTCCTTTTTTTTTCAACTGTAAGCGTTTTTATTATAAAACAAAAATTCTGCTAAACTACTTATGCAGAGCAAGTTCCTCTTTTTCTTGCTTGTTAAAAAAAAAATTAAACCCAGGTTGTCCCCCCAAACTTTTTGCATGTCACCTGTAAAAGGTGTTATGCTCAACCTGGGGACGTCAAAGTTGGCAAAAACAGGGCCTTAAATTATAAAAAAGGATTGTAAGCCTGGTTTGGAAAAAAAGACATGCGTTGAATACCTTTGTGCCCTAATCCAGTAAAAGGCGATACCCCCCCCCCCCTGCTCAAAAAAAAATTAGCCAGTTTAATTTTGCCAGTTAAATGAAACATTTCTTTAGGCTGGCTTTACGCTGGTTGGAGGCCTGGGGGACTTTAAATGAAGGCTATTGGCATTGTGGTGAAACAGCTAACAGTATTCCCCCAGGTATCATTTACCAATTTTTTGCAACTTTAGCCCAGTACATGAAGATAGGCAGTTACATGAAGAATAATGCAATAATAACTTCCTAGTTTTTAATTCAAAGGATTTTTCATACACGGTGTTCGGACATCAAAGTTTTTTATTGTTTTTAGTAATGTATCTTAAATATTTTGCGGATTTTTTTTTTTCAAGGCTGCCCACCATGTTGTTTGTTCCCTTTTTTATTTCTATATTTATTATAATTTATAAAAAAAATTTACATAAACAATAATCCATAAATATCTTTGGTCTATTTTGAGCTTAAATTTTCTTTACTAATATATTTGGAGGGGCCTCTTGAAAAATGGGAATGAATTTAAGGAATATCGCTAAAAAGTAATTCAAAGGGATGCCTTTGGCAAAAAAGGTTTACAAGAGGGAGCTTTTGTAAACCTCTCACCCCCCACCACACACACAAACACCCATACAGAAAAAAAAAAAGTTGGGAGGCTGTACAAAATATACATGAAAACAAAAATGAAAGCGTAGAGAATCAGAATGCAGAACACCACCAACTTTCTCAAGGCCTAAGCTCATTTAAAATGAATTGAGGTAAAGTGGAAAAATGTCCTGCGGTCCAATGAATCAATATTTGAAATTCTTTCTGGAAATTCTGGATACCACATCCTCATTTTCCAGAGAGGGGAAATATCCACCTTGTTATCAGCACACAAGTCAAAAGCCAGCGCATTCATGATGGTATGAGGGAGCACTACTGCACATGACAAGGGTGACTTGGCACCAAGAATTAAGAACAATAAACTTACTGAGCAAAACTGTGGTAACCATGTTTAAAGTGGTAGTACCTTTAAGGAGGATGATGGTGTTATAAACACCTGTGGGCTATGTATAATGGGATCCATACATTGAGAAGAGGTTGTACAGTCAGGTGAATGTCTCGTTCAATGTTTGGAAAATGGGTCCAAAGCAGATGTTAATGATTGGCTAAAAGGAGTGACAGCATTTGGGTGTGCCAGTAACCATAGTGTAAAAGAAGTAGGTGAATCTGCAGGTGGATGGAAGCGATATGGGTCTACCAGAAGTGGCTAAAATCCCAGCCTACAGGAAACTCTCCTCAGAATTGTGCCAGAGAAGGCATCCACCAAATCTGGTCGAACTCCACAATTTTTTCAGGCAGGAGTGGCTAAACATTGATGTTGCCTACATCCAGAAACTTCCAGTTCATGCCAAATCAAATCAAATCAAATCCCAGCTTTTATAGGAGGTATTGCACACCATTAGGTACGTTTCAGTCACAGGTGACACATTTTTTGCACAGTGAGCTGATATATAGGTGTTGTGCGTGAACATATGCTGCCATCCAGGTGACATCTTTTTCATTTGTCTGGGAAGGACTTTCCTATTTCATCAAGATAATGACAATCACATATTACAGCAGCATGGCTCGATAGTGAAGAGAAAACTGGCCCGTCTGCAGTTCAGATCTGTCACACATTCAAAATATTTGGCGCTGTATGAAATGAATACTATAACAAAGTAGACACTGAACTGCTGAGCAGCTGAAATCATACATCAAGCAAGAATTGAAACCGTTTCAGTTTCAAAACCACAGAAATCTGTCTCCTCAGATCCCAAACGCTTAAAGAGTGTTGTTAAGAGAAGTTAATATACACAGTGGTAAACATTAACCTGCCCCAACTTTTCCAGTTTCAGTATTTGATATTTTATCTTAATCCTTTAAATGATTTTACATTTATATTATATTATTTTACATTAATGTTGTTTTATTATTAACATTTTGTGTCCCAATTTTTTGGAAACAGGGTTGTACTCAAGTGCAATTTGGTTTCATGGAGGTTAAAAGTAACTGAAGATGCAGGAAAGTTTTACAGTGCAAAGCCAATCTTATATTACTGAGCAAAATCTGTCATGACAGCACTTGACATCTGCAGTGATATGTTTATGGCATGGTTATGTCAATGTTATGTAACGGGGTTCAAGTAAAGTGTTGGCAGATCAGTTTGTGTTCTTCAACTTGAAGGATGTTTTGTCCTTCCTCTGTAAAGTTACCATACAAGATACAAATTGGAGATACAAATTGTTCTGATGACAGCAAAAAGTTGATTTTTTAAGACCACCAAGACCACCATCTCTGATACTGAGGAATCAGTTCAACCCCAAGGTAAAGCGCTTTACTTTATAAGAACAAAGCATGGTTGTACGAAAGAACAGTGAGATGAAGAATAAATATTATTTTCCAGAAGCAGCTCGGTGGGTGAGTCAGAGCTGGGCAGAGGCCTTTGGTTGGGGGTGGGTGGGGGTTGGCGAAGAGGGGGGGGGCAGAACTTTGCCGGGACGCTGTGTGTGTTTTTTGTCCTGGTTATTTCTATTGGCATTTTCATTCTAATCCTGCAGGATTTGGGTTCGTTTCATGTGGATATGGGAGAGCAGGGAATGGGGCAGGAATGGAAAAACTCTCTGTGCCGAAGCAACAGGGGAAAGAAAAGAGCAACATTATCGAGCCCTTTCCTGCAAACAAAGTCTACCTAAACACGTGGTGTTTACTGAGGCAGTATTTATGGACTGGTGCGGCAGACAGTGTTTATGTGCTATGGGGAGGGGGGATATGGGGCCCGGCCCAGATTGCTCTGCTTGGCTGTTGGAGACCCCCACCCATTTACCTAATTTTTAGTGGACACTTAGATCCTCCTAAAAACAACAGTAATCAAATAAATAAAATGCACCTTAAACAGAAAGGGTCTCTATAATAATTAATATCAGTAACTGCTATGACTTATTAATTATTAATAATTAATAATAGTAAATCTTAAAAAGGTTAAACAGTATAAATCCAAAGGTTGTCTTGAAAGACGTTTCAGGGCAGGTTCATTCTGAGATTTTGTTAAAGAAAAAGACGTCCTCTTTCTCCAGATCTTTTTTTCAGTCTGCTAAGACCCCTGGTCTAAATATAGCCCAACAATCTTATTCATACCAGAGGGTGAAGGATGAGTGTGATGCCACAGAGGACTAGGCTGAGCCCGTTGCAGCGGACCAAGAAAGGCTTGGAAGAGACTGGGCTGTCACTGGCTTGCTGTCCTCCCTCTACAGAATACTTGCTCTACAGGATTAGAAGAAATGGACAGCAGGCTCTCTGTACATTTGTCTTCCTCACTTTGAGCTTTTACACTTCTCTGTCATGCCTGACTCTCATCATTCGGTTAAAGATAACTCCTTACTAAGCTCTACTCTGATGTAGCTGATGTTTAATTACTGTACAGCATTGCTGTGAATATTCCCTTTTGGTCTGTGGAACTTGACTGGCTATTTGGTACAGCAGTGGTGAAATTTCCCAATATCCCTATAAAAAGCCTGAATCATGCCACATGGACATGCCTGTTAGCAGGTTTTCACCTAGTCATCTTCTAAACTGCTTCATCTGCATCATCCTTCTGAACTGGTGCACCCCAAGGAAGCCCATTTAGACATTCAGAGAACATGCAAACTCCACACACAAGAAACCCCTATAGGCCCAGCCGGGAAATCAAACCGAGGCCCTGCTACAAGGAGACAGACGAGATTTGTTATTTAATTCTTGACTAAATTAACTGCACAGTTATTAATAAACTATTACTGGCTATTATTATTATTACTTTTATTATCAATATTAACATTAAAAAAGACTAATTACCATGATTCTTACAGAATTATTAGAAACATTATTACTGATACCATAATTATCACTAGTATTACTTGCAGTTACTGATAATTGCTAATATTACTATTATTGATTATTGATTATGTCACTTACTATTCCTAATACTACTACTGACAAGTATTATTATTATTATTATTAATATTACCAGCTTAATTATTATGACTATTTATTACTGACAATTAGTACTGACATCCCAGCTTGAAATATTTAGTTCTGAAAATGTTTGAGGAATATGCAGAGTAATATTCCAATGTAGTGTAGTAAGGTCCCCAACGTTCCCTGCTAGCTGGGATCACTGACCCATTTCTAACAAATCCTGTCACAATTTTATTGGTATTATTAATTGACTATAACTGACAGTTACTATTACTGTTAGATGCAAATGCAAATTATTAATGACAGATGCAGCAAAATTTTTGAAAAGATGGAAGAAATACACAGAAGGATGGGCAAAAAAAGACACCAGCTGTCATCAGACTTCTGTTGACATTTCAGGATTCTGAAGATGATTAGGTTAAAATGCTCACCATTAGAAGAGGTCAGTTTACAGTATATCCCCATATCACAGAAAGGAGACAGGAAACAGTGTGCCAACACAATTATACTAAAGATCATTCAACACAGACTACAGCCTTATACTGAAAGAGAACTGCCAGACATGCAAGCAAGAGCCAGGCAAGGCAGAGGAAGTCTAGATATCTGTGAACACTTGGTCATTAAAAAAGCTGAGGAGTTCAAGAAAGAGGTCAACACATGTTTCATTGACTAGGGCAAAGCCTTTGACTCTGTGGACCATGTAAAATGATGGAATGTCATTAGGAAATCGGGAATATCAGACATCTCACTGTTCTAGTGAGGAATCTGTAAACTGATCGATGAGCCACACATAGGATTGAAAATGGACAAACAGACTGCTTCCACTGGCAAAGGAGTTAGACCAAGCTGCATATTGTCACCACACCTGTTCAACCTGTATGCAAAACATGTACCTATAGAATCAGGACCAGAGAAAGATGACTGAGTATTCGGAATTTGTGGAAGAAACGACAAACACTCGATATGGAGGTGATATAACACTCGCCCTTATGGAGAAAGTTAACAACAGTGTAAAAATATGAGACTTCAGCTCAGTATGAAGAAAACCCTAAGCTCACATAGACAGGAAAGACGGCTAACTTCACCATTTAGCAGTGGTAGAAGTAGATCCAACTCTCAAGAAATATGACTCAGATTGGCACTTGGCAGAATAAGGATGAGGGAACTTGAAAAGGTCTTCAGATGCAATGATTTGTCTCTACAAATAAAGATCAGATTTTTCCAGGCGATGGTCTCCTCTGTGGTTCCTTATGGACGTGAGAGCTGGACAATAAACAAGCGAGACAGGGAAAATAGAAATGTCTTTAAACTTGCTGGCGAAGACTTTTGTGTGTAGCCTGGACAGCAAAGATCCTAGACCAAACCAAGCTTCATCTCTCACTTGACGCCCAGATAACCAAACTGAAGCTCTTTTACTTTAGACATATGATGAGAAAAAACGATTCACTGGAAAAGACTATTATGCTTGGAGGAGTTGAAGGTGAAGGAGACAGAGGACGACCAGTCATTCTGAAGCCTGACTCCTACTGACAATTACTTTTACTTAACGTTAGTGACAATTACTATTTTACTGTTAAAATGATTGCTGATAATTACTATCACTATTACTGTTACTGGTGACTGCTATCACAGTTACTCACTACTGCTGACAATTTCCAGTAGTGTTGTTATTATTCACTATTACCGCTCCCTATTTAATTTACTATGTTACTATTACACTAAGCATAGTTATCACTATTAACGGTGTTTACCATTACACTCACCATCAAAAGACTAGTTGCACCCAGAAGGAATTGTGGGATTGCAATGCTATTCAGAAGGAAGATAAAGGTTACCTGGACCATTAAATGATGATACATTTAGACTGATATGTACAATACTGAATGAGCTACACATACAGAAGTAGTGTCTCTTAGTATGGCATCAGGCCGCCATGTTTGCCAACGCAACATGCCACACATCTTGGCATGGAGTTATAGAGGTTCCTAACCCCGTCCTGTCATTGACATGTCTCACGATGTCATACCTACCCACCAAGTTCCATTCCCGTCAGCTGATTCCTTCTGGGAGCAACTATTTGCTCAACAGATATGCTTTTGAAGATGAGAGTGGCATTACGTCCAGTTACTAATGCTGACTGTTACTGCTGCTATTATTATCCACTATAACTAAAGCTATTATTCTGATTATTGCTGAATATTACTATTGCAGAGTTTTTTATTATTTTACTATTTTCATATCTATTACTTACTATTATTATTCACCCATCCTAAGGGCTTAATATGTAAGTTAAGTTAGGAGACGTCTTTACTGAGAGATTCTTGATGACGTGATTCCATTCATGCTAGTTTCTTGTTATGGCCTAAGCCATGCTGATATGTCTCACATCAGACTTCAACTTTGTATAAAATGCTGGTGCTGAGATTATGATTAAGCCTAAATACTGCTAGATCATTCACTCCTCACCTACAGAAGTCATTTACAATTTGAAGGTTCTGCTCAGGTTCCTGCTTCATTGAGTGCTCAGTGCTCAGGTCCAACTCTGGAACACACAAAGCTATCAGAGCCGTGACTGCCAGAAGAACTGCAGCAGAATGACTCCACTGAGGGCCATATTATGTAATATCACCAGGGGCTTCAGCAGCTGCACAAGTGGAGCTAAACTGTACCTCTGTGTTAGTGTTATAACATGGAAAGAGAGAGAGTGAGTGAGAGAAAGAGAGAGAGAGAGAGAGAGAGAGAGAGAGAGAGAGAGAGAGAGAGAGAATGAGAGAGAGAGAGAGATAGAGAGAGAATGAGAGAGAGAGAATGAGAGAGAGAGAGAGAGAGAGAGAGAGAGAGAGAGAGAGAGAGAGAGAGAGAGAGAAAGCGAGAGAGAGAGAGAGAGAGAGAAACAATAAACTGGCATTTAGAAGGGGTGAATTCTCCAGGTTTGGTTTACAGGGAAATTACACTGTTTCTTTTTCTACGTTTCTGCATAATTCAGTCAGTGAAATGTAAACAAAGTCATTCAGAGTGGCTTGATGTGAAAAGGTTCATTGCAGAGAAACATGCCAACTCTGATTTCTTTACAGTGGTGGTGATAAGAACTAGGAGTCGAAATGTCTACAACAAATTTAGCCATTTTACTTCCTATTTAAAACCACCACTGAACCTATACCAGCCTTCTGAGAGTTTACATGTAATGTAATATGTAATATATAACGGTAAAATATTATTAGATATTTTTTTGGGGTGCTGTTTTGCCTCACCGTGCCCTGCATTTGTCTCTTTTTGACCAGCTTTTTAAAAAATATACTTTTTGTTGAAATAAAAAATACAGTAATAAACCATCAGGTAGCCTAATGCCTGCATATATCTGTGAGCAAATCCACTTTTCTTAGAGTCAGTTGTCTGTAGAGGAGAAGAATGAACAGCAGATGATGGAGAGAGAAGTGTCCAGAGGGAGCGCTGCAGGGCAGAGTGTCTCTACATACATTATACTTTAGTGGCAGCCTCCAACTCCACTAGTTTCCCCTTTCCTAGTTCACCATTTCACTACTTCACAACTTCACCATCTTGCTATTTCATTACTGTGCCCTTTCACTACTTCATCAGTGCACCCCCTTACCTCTTAACCACTTTACCCCGTCACCAGTGCACCCTTAAATTACTTCACCAGTACACACCCTTATCTCTTAACCCCTTTACCCCTTTACCACAGCACCCTTTCACCCCTTCACCAGAACACCCCCTTACCTCTTAACCACGATACCCCTTTACCACAGCACCCTTTCACTCCTTCACCAGTACACCTCCTTACCTCTTAACCACTTTACCCCTTCACCAGTGCACCCTTTCACCCCTTCACCCATGCACCCCCTTACCTCTTAACCACTTTACCCCTTCACCAGTGCACCCTTTCACCCCTTCACCAGTGCACCCCCTTACCTCTTAACCACGTTACCCCTTTACCACAGCACCTTTTGACCCCTTCACCCGTGCACCCCCTTACCTCTTAACCACTTTACCCCTTCGCCACTGCACCCTTTCACTACTTCACCAGTACACGCCCTTACCAATTAACCACTTTACCCCTTCACCACTGCCCCATTTCACCAGTTCACCCTATAACAAGATACGTCACCTCACCACTGCACTTCTTTACCCCTTCACCCCTTCACAAATTTGCTACCTCACCATTTCACAACTTATTTTTTTTTACAGCTGTCCTGTTTTACCCCTTTGCCAATTTGCTACTTTACAACTTAATTATTTTACCACTTTATTAATGCATGCCTTCACCACTTCATGCCTACACCACTTTATTACCATTACCATACCAGGAAAATACTTTACTGCCTTGTGTCTTCATCACTTCAACAAATTCACCACTCCACTACTTCACTATTTAACCACTGCAACTCTTCACTACCGCACAATTACTCCAATTCAGCACATTCTCCACTTCACTACAGCACTACTTCACCTTTTCACCACCTCATCACTGCATCTCTACTTGACCATTGCATGTTTACACCAGGGCAGCAGTTCACCAGTGGACCAATGTACCAGTGCAGAATGATGGTGACCTGTTCTGTTCAGATATTTTTAATGTAACATTTTATAGTTTGAATACACACTTTGTATGTATTTAATAGATTATGGTTTTCTCCAAGAGGTACTATATTCTAGAATTATCAATATTACAGATAAAAACTCATAAAATGTTCTATGTGTTGTAGACATTGTGACTCCTGGTTCCCATCACCACTATAAAGGAATCTGTCTGTACATTTCTCTGCAATGACTCATTTCATATCGACGACTCTTTGTTTATATCTCAGCGACGGAGTAATACAGCAAGTTAGAAAAATGGATGGAATTCCCCTTTAAGTGGTGGCACCTTCAGTCTCACATAAAACAAAACCACTCAAGTTTTATAACCACATTTGAAAGAGAGAGACAGAGAGAGAGGGAGAGAGAGAGCTGCACACCTGCAGGGTTTATTCTTCGTGTTACCCTGACTCCCCTCTGAGACGGCGAGGTGGCGGAGCCGTGCTGTGTGATGAAGCAGCGGCAGGAAATGAAGTCAGACAGCGAGCTGGACCTTCTACACCTGGAGCCAATCAGCGCTGGTCTTCAGATGGTGGCAAAGGTTTCACACACCAACCCCCCAGTCCCCCCAGTCCACCACCCCCCGTCTCCCTCCACTGTGTAAAGCAGAGACCTCAGGAAGCAGCGCATTAAAAAGATGGGATATGTGTTGGAGGTACAGTGTGGTGCAGGAAGGGTGTTTGATGCGTTAATGCTGGATAACCACCTCAACAAACCAGTCAGCAGGATTTAGAACACAAAACAAAAGAAACTTTACAACCCTGTTCACATCCAGTTCCAAGATCCACACGCTTTCATGGATGCCATATATCTTTCCTCCCTCCTCCTTTCACACAACTGAATAGCTCATAGCAAACTTGTCCGTCCGTTGCTCTGATGGACTGCATGCACGGGTGTTAACTAAACTATTCATCAAATTTAAGAACTGCTCGGAAACTTTGCTTTGGGGAACTCGGCTGAGCTGAAAGTCTAGCACATCTGTTCTATAATTGTGGGATTCATTTATCTCCACACTGCCTTAGTCTTCTGACAAAGGAAGCAACGGCCTGCCAGAGGTTAACAGAAGAGAATCTAGCAAATTCAACTCGAGTTCAACTAAACTGGCTTTATACCATTACACCAGAACAAAAAGCCTCCAGCTTTCACTAGATGCTAGCCTAATGCCCACCATGTACAGGAAAAGCTAAAGACCTTTTAGACATTTCCTGTTAAAATGACCATCAAGTACAAGTTATTCTGGTTACTTCCATAAACAACCATAAACAACCCATACTGTGAAAATGCTGGCACCTGGAGTAGATATAATTAACAAGCTGTTTTTCTGGGAAGTCAGTGTTTAATTTCTCAGAAAGAAAACTAGTAGTACCACATGTGTCAATGTATAACCTTATTGATTTGGCCTCTAGGAGACTTCTGGAGCCAAACTAGATCAGAAGGTATGTATCTATTTTAACATACTTCTTACTTTTTTTAATTGTATTTCAGTATATTTGGACTGATTTGAAGGACACAGTGTTTTACAAGCAAAAACACACACTTATTATATTTAAACCACATGCCTTACGTGCGCAGACACTCTAAGTCTAAACATGACACAGTCTATATATATATATATATATATATATATATATATATATATATATATATATATATATATATATATATATATATTTTTTTTTTTTTTTATTTTTTTTTTTATAGTTAATCATCCATGCTCTGTCTTTCTTTAATTCATCCATTCTTTTCTGCAGGCTTGCTTTTAGTTTTTCAAGCAAATCTGCACCTCCAAAAGTTCAGTCTTAGGGAGGGAGATGATGAGGCAGGATGCAGGAGAGATCAGTATTAATGAAATCCAAGACAAGGAAACCAATTAAATCTGCAATAAAACAACAAAACGATAAAAGAACCTGAAAAATACACATACTAGAAACAAAAGACTAACTGAACATTAACCCATATTACAAACAGCAAAATCACAGCAGCTGCCACCCAAAAAAAAAAAAGAAAGAAGAAAAAAAAGAGAAACTAGGAGTATAAATACACAAGGGCTGATGAAAAACACCTGGGAAGGGGAGGAGCCATAAATTGGGGACAGGTGAGGGGCAGGACAAGAAGGTGGAGACAGGGAGGAGCTATAAACCAAAATAAACAATAGCACATGGCCCAAACAACAAAGCACACTGGAAGTGACAGGAGGAAAACAATGACAGAAACAGACAGAACTGAAGAAAGACAGAAGGGCTGGACAGGGTGTAAAAGACGGGCTGGACAGGGTGTAAGAGAAGGGCTGGACAGGGTGTAAGAAGAGGGCTGGACAGGGTGTAAGAGGAGGGCTGGACAGGGTGTAAGAGGAGGGCTGGACAGGGTGTAAGAGGAGGGCTGGACGGGGTGTAAGAGGAGGGCTGGACAGGGTATAACAGAAGGGCTGGACAGGGTGTAAGAGGAGGGCTGGACAGGGTGTAAGAGAAGGGCTGGACAGGGTGTAAGAGGAGGGCTGGACGGGGTGTAAGAGAAGGGCTGGACAGGGTGTAAGAGGAGGGCTGGACAGGGTGTAAGAGGAGGGCTGGACAGGGTGTAAGAGAAGGGCTGGACAGGGTGTAAGAGGAGGGCTGGACAGGGTGTAAGAGAAGGGCTGGACAGGGTGTAAGAGGAGGGCTGGACGGGGTGTAAGAGGAGGGCTGGACGGGGTGTAAGAGGAGGGCTGGACAGGGTGTAAGAGGAGGGCTGGACAGGGTGTAAGAGAAGGGCTGGACAGGGTGTAAGAGACGGGCTGGACAGGGTGTAAGAGAAGGGCTGGACAGGGTATAACAGAAGGGCTGGACAGGGTGTAAGAGAAGGGCTGGACAGGGTGTAAGAGGAGGGCTGGACAGAGTGTAAGAGGAGGGCTGGACGGGGTGTAAGAGGAGGGCTGGACGGGGTGTAAGAGTAGGGCTGGACAGGGTGTAAGAGGAGGGCTGGACGGGGTGTAAGAGTAGGGCTGGACAGGGTGTAAGAGGAGGGCTGGACAGGGTGTAAGAGGAGGGCTGGACAGGGTGTAAGAGAAGGGCTGGACAGGGGTGTAGAGAAGTGCTGGACAGGTGGTAAGAGGAGGGCTGGACAGGGTGTAAGAGGAGGAGGGCTGGGATGGGGGTTGTAAGAGGAGGGCTGGACAGGGTGATAAGAGGAAGGGCTGGACAGGGGTGTATTAAGAGTAGGGCTGGACAGGGTGTAAGAGGAGGGCTGGACGGGGTGTAAGAGGAGGGCTGGACGGGGTGTAAGAGGAGGGCTGGACAGGGTGTAAGAGGAGGGCTGGACGGGGGTGGTAGAGAGGGCTGGACGGAGGTGTAGAGGAGGGGCTGGACTGGGGTGTAGAGTAGGGCTGGAACAGGTGGTAAGAGGAGGGCTGGACGAGGGTGTAGAGAGTTAGGGCTGGACAGGGTGTAAGAGGAGGGCTGACGGGGTGTAGAGGAGGGGCTGGACGGGGTGTCAAGAGGAGGGCATGGACAGGGTGTAAGAGGAGGGCTGGACAGGGTGTAAGAGAAGGGCTGGACAGGGTGTAAGAGGAGGGCTGGACAGGGTGTAAGAGGAGGGCTGGACAGGGTGTAAGAGGAGGGCTGGACAGGGTGTAAGAGACGGGCTGGACAGGGTATAACAGAAGGGCTGGACAGGGTGTATTAGGAGAGCTGGACAGGGTGTAAGAGGAGGGCTGTACAGGGTGTAAGAGGAGGGCTGGACAGGGTGTAAGAGGAGGGCTGGACAGGGTGTAAGAGGAGGGCTGGACAGGGTGTAAGAGGAGGGCTGTACAGGGTGTAAGAGGAGGGCTGTACAGGGTGTAAGAGGAGGGCTGGACAGGGTGTAAGAGAAGGGCTGGACAGGGTGTAAGAGGAGGGCTGGACGGGGTGTAAGAGGAGGGCTGGACAGGGTGTAAGAGGAGGGCTGGACAGGGTATACTAAAGGATTTCTTTTCTTGACAGCTACACATCCTTTCAGACATCCTTTCATTGAGTTGTCCTCTCTCAGTACAGAGTTAGACAGAAACACCTGTGGATTTTTTCAGATTTGAAGTAACAGTGGAGCTTCGTTTCTGCTCTCTCTCAAAGATAAAGCTTTAAATCTGCATTTATTCAGTTTTATCAGTTGTCCTCTGATGCCCAGATGCAGTTTTACACACCCATTTACAGCCTATGACTTGGCCTTTAGAATGAAAAGAGCTGTTTTGCCTTTTGGGGTGGTGATGCTAATAAAGGTGGAACTGCTCCTTTCTTCAGTCCCTTCAAACACAGTGTCAAACACTGAGCAAACCAAGGTTTGAGAAACTGTCTGGACTGAAAAGTGCAAAGCAAACCAGTTATTTTTATTTGTTAAAAAATAAAAAAGCTGGAGCTGAAGTTGACTTTCTATTCACCAGCTAGTTTGGCAATGTTTCCAGTCCACCATAAATAGTACCACACTGGAACCTGTACAAGCTATAGCATTTAAGGTGTAACGGAATATTTGATTAAGAAGCCGGTAAACAGGAAGCCAGCTTCAGCATGCATTTAAAGATGAATGTCAGCCATGCCTGTTGACAGATTTGATTCTTGTAAAGGGTATTAAAGTGCTGATAACATCTTCACAGCCTGGAACGATACATATGTGCACCTAGTGTGCCATATGCATTGCTGTTGCACTATTGTCATGTAGGGCATTAATATTAATAATTCCCTCGTTCATTAACTGGCTTTCCTTTTTCTTTTGCAGGCGGACTATTTTACATCTTCCTACTTCTTAAAAGTATCTCCTAGTTTAAGCGCTTCAGCATAACATAAACTAAGATGGTCAGTGTAGTAGGTAGTAGAGCTATTGTTAATACCAGTGCTGCTAAAGTACTTGCAGTAAAGCATAAAGCATGGACCTTGCACATTTCTCACTGTCCTTTGGGGTGACGTCGGTGTCACAGAGGCCGCTAGTGCTTACACAGTGTTTATCTTAAGAGTTTCCTCACTGCTGCTGGACTTTGGAGTAAATGAAATGTAGCGTTTCCCCCGGTTAAGTGCAGCCTGATTGTGACACAGTTCATTAGGCCGAATTAGCCGGCCACAGGAGTGCATGTCTGCTTAGTGTAAGGAGCACGGCCTTTTGTTTGTTTTCTTCTGTCTCCTCTGTTCCTCCATTCATCTTCTGCCGTTTAGCTGCCATGGAAAAAGCCTAGGATATGGATCTGGTGAGGGCGGGGGTGGGGGTGGGAGGGCATAGTTAATTTAGCTGCACTGGTTATGAACTGTTGGCAGTTAATAAAGCAGCAAGTTCCCTAGTGAAATAAGACAGGAGGAAGAATGACAGAGAGAGTGAGAGAGTGAGAGATCAGTACCGTGTGAGTGATACGGGCTCTTACAGGGCAAGGATGTTTGGGGGAAGACGAGAAGACCTGAGGGAATGAGAAAATATAAAGAAGGGAGCTCGACGTGAGAAGGAGAAGTGAAAGAGACAGAGGACGGTGTTTTTCTTTGATGGTCCATATGGGGGACTGCATGTGAATGTGCATGTCTTTATGTGGTGCTTGAAGCTGAAGAATGAAGAGAGGCCCTAGAGCCTGGCTGGCCACTGTTACTCTAAATGAGCCCCATTACAATGTCACTGTGCTCTTAGCTTCTGCCTCGCTAGAAAAGTTCAGCGTTCGCCATCTGTCCTTAAGAAATAATGGGAAACTGCCGATTCAAAACCAGTTGTGGACAAAGTACACAAACCATGAAGCTGAGATAAAGTACAGATACCCAAGATAAAATATTCCTCCAGTAAAAGTTACTTAAGTATGAAGAGTAAAAGTAGCATGATTTATCATGGCTCTAATGTCCTATTATCCCACAGAAGCTCATTAATCAGTCTGACACTGATGTCTATTCAAATGATCATAAGCGCTAAACACTAAAGGAGAACAGTTCTTATTAGCTAGAACCAGGTTTTGTCCAACAGCTCAAAACCAGCTAAAAACAAAGCACTTACAGCACACTAGCACACTACACTTACTGAGTTACTGTACACCAACACACTACTTACAGCAAACTAACACATTAGACTTACTGAGTTACTGTACACCAACACACTACTTACAGTACACTAACACACTACACTTACTGAGATACTGTACACCAACACACTACTTACAGTACACTAACACATTACACTTACTGAGTTACTGTACACCAACACACTACTTAGAGTACACTAACACATTACACTTACTGAGTTAGTGTACACCAACACACTACTTACAGTACACTAACACATTACACTTACTGAGTTACTGTACACCAACACACTACTTAGAGTACACTAACACATTACACTTACTGAGTTAGTGTACACCAACACACTACTTACAGCACACTAACGCATTACACTTACTGAGTTAGTGTACACCAACACACTACTTACAGTACACTAACGCATTACACTTACTGAGTTAGTGTACACCAACACACTACTTACAGTACACTAACGCATTACACTTACTGAGTTACTGTACACCAACACACTACTTACAGTACACTAACACATTACACTTACTGAGATACTGCACACCAACACACTACTTACAGTACACTAACACATTACACTTACTGAGATACTGTACACCAACACACTACTTACAGTACACTAACACACTACACTTACTGAGATACTGTACACCAACACACTACTTACAGTACACTAACACATTACACTTACTGAGTTACTGTACACCAACACACTACTTACAGTACACTAACACATTACACTTACTGAGATACTGTACACCAACACACTACTTACAGTACACTAACACATTACACTTACTGAGATACTGTACACCAACACGCTACTTACAGTACACTAACGCATTACACTTACTGAAATACTGTACACCAACACGCTACTTACAGTACACTAACGCATTACACTTACTGAGTTACTGTACACCATCACGCTACTTACAGTACACTAACGCATTACACTTACTGAGTTACCGTACACCAACACGCTACTTACAGTACACTAACGCATTACACTTACTGAGTTACTGTCCACCAACACGCTACTTACAGTACACTAACGCATTACACTTACTGAGATACTGTACACCAACACACTACTTACAGTACACTAACGCATTACACTTACTGAGTTACTGTACACCGACACACTACTTACAGTACACTAACACATTACACTTACTGAGATACAGCACACCAACACACTACTTACAGTACACTAACACATTACACTTACTGAGATACTGTACACCAACACACTACTTACAGTACACTAACGCATTACACTTACTGAGTTACTGTACACCAACATACTACTTACAGTACACTAACACATTACACTTACTGAGATACAGCACACCAACACACTACTTACAGTACACTAACACATTACACTTACTGAGATACTGTACACCAACACACTACTTACAGTACACTAACACATTACACTTACTGAGTTACTGCACACCAACACACAACTTACAGTACACTAACACATTACACTTACTGAGATACTGTACACCCACACACTACTTACAGTACACTAACACATTATACTTACTGAGATACTGTACACCCACACACTACTTACAGTACACTAACACATTACACTTACTGAGTTACTGTACACCACTGCTTAAACCATGTGTGGTAATATAGGTTAATGGGCTGTTGCTGAATGAGTATTTGGCATATTACACCAGAAGTGCCTAGAACAACAACAGCTCAGCCATAAAGCAGTAGACCGTGTCTATCAGACACATTAAACCCAGCTCCATGTAAAGACTTTTTACTGAGTTACCGTAAAACTGCTACAACTGAAACTATGTCATCACTGTCCAAATAAAAACATCTCCATTTTTGTCGATTTTACTCTTATGCTTCATTTAAACACAGCAGCTGCTGTTTACACTGGGGGAAAAGTACATGATGAACAGACTAACAGAAATGGCCCATAATGGCTTGAAAAAAGGTCTGGTTCCATTGACTTACATTCACATTAAATCAGGCTTTGCCCTCTCCTGTTAAGTTACAGACTTGTTTTTCTTTGGCCAGGATGAAATACTGAGGTGGTATGTGGGAAATTACATAATCTCTCGCTACTGTAGGTAAGTACATTTTGCTCTGTAGTTAGTCAAATTAAATCAAATTATTGTTATTTATACCTGAGCTCATGTGCTATTAAATAGTTTTACTTCGAGCAGCACAAATCATTTGTGGGTGTTTTAGCTGAAGAATAAAGCTTCCCCAATCCAACCATTGGGGAATCATCAAACCATCAAAACAGAGCAGCTCCCAGTCACAACAACACTACATGAGGTTAGAGGAGACAGAATGAGGAGAACTTTACCCGCACAAATGAAAAGCAGACTTTACTCAAGTGGTCTGCTTCACTGATTGCTCAACACGAGACCTGCATAGAACTTTTCACTAACTCAGAAAAGATGGTTCTTCGTTTGTTCCTTGGTAAAGAAATGGGTTCTATATAGAACCATTAACCACTAAAGAACCATTTGCATGATCACAGGGTTCTTTGTATATTGAGACAGGGTTCTTTAGACATATAGCTTCAAAAAGGGTTCTGCTATGTCTGCAAGCTTGACACTGCATCAATAGAAGAACCAAAGGGTTCATAAAGGCTCTTTATAGAACCTTCCACAGCACACTTTTTTTCATTTAATCTGAGGAACCCTTTCACCATGCAAAGAACCAGTAGACTATGCTCTTCTCACGCTCAGACTGTTCCCTCCCAAACAGTTGTGTTAATCTGATCAGACTGCTGGTGGAGTACGAGGTTCTTTAGTGTGCGCACACAGAACACAGACTAAACTGACATCACTTCAAATCACTAGCGAGACATCAGAGTATCATTCCAACAGTCTCTCTCTCTTTCAGCCTTTCAGAGACTTGGGGCTATGTTGTTGTTGGAAGCAGATGCGGGTGGTATAATGCAAATCTTTTTTTATACAGTACAAAGACAGATGCTTAAACCTGTACTGCTGTGATCTGTCTCAAGATTCAGTTCTGCACAGATTATTTCCAAAGGTTTCCAGTTCATTTCATAATTTCATTATTCATGGAGTTTACCAATAACTTAATTATTTACTCTTACTTAGCTAGTTGTATTTATGAATTATTTTACATGTACTCAAATGAATGTCAGTAAAGAGCACCTTTACTTAAGTAGCATATTTTAGTAGCACTTTTTTCTTTAGCATTTTACAACCTTTAAATACAACATCAATGTCTTTTACTAACAAAACCACAACAATCAGAATTTGTTTATATGATTTGCTATTAGCTTAGCACTAACATGCTACTAGAATCTCAAAGTTGTGTGAGCAGAAATGAACATTAATGTGAAGGAGGTTTTGGAATTCATTATCCAAACTAAAAGCCTTACACTAATAGAACTGAATTAGACAATTACATGTTTCTGTCACTCAGTAACTTCCCATTGACTTTTTAATGGTTTTTGCTCGTTTACTAAATACAGGAAAATGTACCAATAAAAAAGTAATTAATTAATTAACAAATATGTATATAATAATAATAATAATAATAATAATAAAATATATATATATAGGTTGTTGGGGTTGTGGTTCATTTAATAAATATACACCAGTATGAGAAGCCCTTAACTGTCACTAAAGGCAAAGCAAAAATGCTCGCTGCTTTCTGAGATTTTCTTTTTTTTCTGATATTTTAAAACCATAGCTGAATATCAGAACAGAAAGCCTCACATGCTGATTTCACCCCAATGTTAAATTCCAATACCTCCCAACATGGACTTGAAAATACTCTGCAAAACAGTAACGGTTCTGTCTTTGATATGAGCCCTGCAGGCTAATGTACTGTATATGAATAAGGCTCGTCTTCCATGGGCTAAATATGTCTGCCTCCGCCCCCCCCTAAGGACTATAATGGAAATCAGGGGCACTGCATGTCTGTGCATAAGTATACTTCATGCATGTGCACATGTATACATTCTCTCTAGGGGTGCAATTTAAGTTTCTATGTTTATGCATTCTGTATTTCGGTGTGCGCACATGCATGCCCCGGTGCTCCCCACATATGCCTGCCCGTATGTGAGATTCAAGGAGTGAGCAATGCTGGCTAAGTGTAGCTCAGTTCCAAAAAACTTGGAAAAGTATGTGAAAGGGTAATAAAACAGAAAGCAGTGATTGGTGCATTCACTTTGACCCGTGTTTAAAAAGAAACAGCACTCAGATAATATTTGTAATGTACACGTCATTGTTTTTTGTAAATATGTCGTTACTCTGTTTCAAAGTTGCTTGGACAAGGACAATTTAAAACTGTGAATGTTGTGAAATGCCCAAAAAGCTCTATAAACACATGATACATTCACACTTGGGTATGAAAGGAGCATCAATGAAAGGCCTAGACCTTTTGGGTCGGGACTCACCACTTTGACAAACAACACATCAGCAAACAATCCAATAGTTTAAGAACAACATTCCTCACTGAGCGATTGCAAGCATTTCAGGTACTTCACGCTCGACTATGCGTAATATCAGCAAAAGATTTAGAGAACTGGAAAAAGACCTGTAGGCAAATCAATGCCCACGAACTTCAATCCCAAAGACAGCACTGCATCATAAAGCAGCATGCCTCTGCGATGGATATAAATGCATGGACTCTGGAATACTTAGTCAATTATATATAAACAAATGGAAATTAAGACTGTACTATGCATAGCTGAAGACATGGCAACAACATCCAGAAATGCTGTTCACCTCTTAGGACTCCTCTGAAATGAACTGATGCTCAAATGGACTGACCTGGAAATCAGCCTATAGGACTGTTTCTCGAAGTAATAGACATTCTGTTCACCAGGCCAAAATTGACTATGCAGGTTGTTACAAGCGAAAAGCTCTAACCCAGGGTCTGTTATGGTGTTAGTGGCATTAGTGGGCACATCTGTGAAAACACTATTAATGCCCAATGTTACGTTAAGATTTTGGGGCAACATATACTGCTTCCAAGATTATATCTTTTTCAGGGACATCCACGCCTATTTCAACAAGATAACGTGCAGGGACATTCTGCATATGTCCCAACAGCATTAACGAGGACACATTAGGCTTTTCCATATTTTTCCTTCCTCTTTAATGTGAGTAGCTTTTTTGCATGTAAACAATCTGCGGGGTTATAAAGCCCAGTGTACATGACAGAATGAGAAACTATCTCCCACAGAAACCACTTTTCTAATCTCTCAAAACCAACTTCTCTGTCACAAGGTGATGTCATCTTGTAACACAATCTTTATTGCCTGCCTGCAAACAAGCTTGGCATACATACACAATGCACGGAGAGCTAAACAGAGTACAAAGTTAACCCCCTAAAATGTCCAATCTAGCTTGCGAAGGTAAATCATGCCTAACAACGTGTTTACAGGATTTTCAGGATTGGATTCTGGTTCGAACTGTGATGGCAGAACCAACACCATTGTGAGAATAGGCACAATGGTATGGAAGCAGAACCAATTAGTAACAAGGGAATTTGGCTCATCCAGAGGCGTGTGTGCCAAGCTTGCTTGCAGGCAGGCAATAAAGATTGTGTTACAAGATGACATCACCTTGTAACAGAGATAAGGTGGTTTAGGGAGATAAGAAAAGTGGTTTCTGTGGGAGATAGTTACTCATTCCGTCATGCACTTTGGGCTTTACAACCCAACAGATTGTTTACATGCAAAAAGACAATGGAGCTCTAACAGAGTGCTTTAGACACAGGGAGAATACAGATGTACCGTATATGAAAAGTATTGTGCTCCACCTTAATCAGATATATAGGTTATGTCCCCCTAAATCAGAGAGTGCAACACTGGTCAGATGTGCCGTATGTGCAGATGTATAGACTTTTGGAAGAATGAAGAATAGTATATAATGGCACACTCAGAACTGGAAAGAATTATTAAGTACCAAAGTGGTAAACATGAGTGCATATCTACTGAAAAACAAAAAGCTAAAACATCAACACCATTGTGCTTTTTCTATTTAACACAAGTCAAATAGAACTTACAAATCACTCCTTTCTGTTTGTATTTGCCTTTCACATACCAACCCAGCGTTTTTGGAATTGAGGTTTGTATTTGATGCCTATAGTAATCTATGAGCCCTGGAAAGCATATTACATATGACAATAAACTTGACTTGACTCAACTTGATGCGCATACGAATGCTTTGAATGTGTTTTTGTGCGCCGGCCCAAAATGTGTTCTTCTGCTATGTGTGTGTATGTGCATGTGTGTGTATGTTATAGTGTGTTAGCGTGAGTTTGGCCTTCAGCCCTCGCGGGTCTGTCCTGAGATGAAACAGATAAGATAATTGGCTCTAATGAAACCCAGACTGTATGGTCCAAAACCACCTCCTCCTTCTTCTTACACACTCTCTCTCTCTTTCTCTCTCAAACTCTCTCTCTCCCATAGACAAGAAGTGAGGTTTCTAATTCAAACCAGGCCCTCCATGCCGAGGAGGCCCATCCCGTTCCGTGGCATAGTGTCCCGCCCCGCCCCGCTCCTGTATTTCTGTTTGAAGTTTTGGAGGTTGAGCGCCGCTGGCCTGCTGGGCCTATTGCCATGGTTACTCTAATTGCCTTCGGTGCTGTGGCTTTACGGTGCAGGAAGAGGGCCATTATGGGTTCTGTTCGTGTTCCCTCGAAAAAAATAAAGGTGGAAGGTCAACCGAGGCCCAAAAAAAGAGACTTTGAGATACTCAAGGCTGCTGCCGCTGCCCATACAGCACACACAAACCAAACCTAAAGCAGGAACCGAGGGGAAAACATGGCTGTGAGGTCACGGCCAGCTGCCATGCGTGAGTCAAGAGTTTGACTTGGGCAAGTTATTGTTTGCTTCATTTCTGGAATGAGGAGTGCATCGAGGCCTGGTGTGCATGCCCAGAAAGCAAACAAGAAAACAAACACACAATATGGGTACGTTTACATACGTCCACGAGCCAGAAAGCTGCTTTTAATGCACTTTGTGGAATGTTCGTAGAAAGGTTCCTAATTAGGTTCTGCTGGAACGGCTCAAGTTTGGCACAGTCTAAAGAAAGATCTAATAATTAGTGGATGAATGCACATGGCTCTGCGAAGCCCATGAAATATTGGCATAACAAGATACATATGATATACGCATGTATGCTGATGATAGGTTTTACAGAGGACATCACAAACAAGGCCATAAATAAGTGAGACCACTTTTAATGTAATTACCATCATAGATGGTAATGATCCATCATGCATGCTAGTAACCATTCTGTTTATTTAGATGGGGTAGGTCACGGAGGGGCAGATGGTTTTTCATGATGTCAGCGGACCTACTTGCTGCTTGGAAAATCTTTTTTAGCATTTAGAAGAGCACGCTAAATGATGAATGCTAGGAAAACGCTCGCAAACGACATTAGCATTAAACATGAACTTAAACTAGAGAAAAAAAAACCAAATGTCTTGGAATTTAAAGAACGAATGAGGGAGGATTTACAATACCCCACTGAGATGTAAAACAGAGCGTCGGCTTTTAGCGCCTCTTATCTCTACCTGGCTCTTAAAACTTGAGCTTCACACTTCCGGGTGATGGAGGTGAGAAGGGTCCCAGGCCGTTAGGGCTCCTGTAAGTGGGGCAGTGAGGGGAGGGGCAGCAGGGTTTTGTGAGTTTTAGCCACATGTGCTGATGGACCATCTGCTTCTAGGTTTGGTGTCCTACCTACTTACTCTCTGCCTCTTAAAACAACAGGTCCTACCAGGAGGTTGTCTAGTGGACCATGGAACTAAAAATTGTAAAACGTCCACAGTTTGGGGATTTGGTTACACTTTCTGTGAAGGCCACGCGCAAAACCATTCACTCTTTTCCCTCTGTTGTGCAATGTTGCCTCAGGATAACAAACCCATTTTCCTCACTTTACAGAGATAATGCTTATTTAATAATAATAAAACTGGATCATAGCAAAGGGAGAAGGTTGAAAACCAAGAATAGGCTTGTGCTTATTTCCTGATTGGCAATTTATACCTCTTCCTAGTTTATGGATGACAAACATCTTTTCCAGTGTTTTTTTTAAATAGTCAGTATCATATACATATTAATATATATATATATATATATATATATATATATATATGTGTGTGTACAGTATGTTGCCTAGGAGCAACGCTGGGCGTCAGTGGAATCGATAAAGTCAGCAGCGAGGTAAACTTCTTAAAGGTCTAATCTTTAGTGTATTTGCTTATTTATGAAAAATATAAACAATTTAGTATCTTCTTCAACTTTGGAAAATTAAGTCAGTTCCAATTACCGGGATAAATACTAGATTTTTATGTTTTAGCATGATGTTACCTGTTATTGTGATTTTTAATGACAATTTTTGAAAATCCAAGCATTAACATTACTACAATGCTTTTATCAGTGCCATGAAATCATGGTTTATTTAAGATGACAAAATCCCCTTGTTTCACAATGTTGCCCTTAGGCAACATACTCATTTTTAAAAATTGCTCATAACTATATAAAATAATGCCACATTAAAAATGATAATAACCTTCCCAATACTCACATGAGAACAGAAGCTATTGATCAATAACTGCTATATATTAGAAGCTAATGAGCAGGCCTTTGTGTTCTAAGTCAAAGTGCAGGGGAAAATACAACATGCCACAGAATTCCTTTAAAGGGTGTGAAAGGCTAAAAGCTTCTTTAGGGAACATTAGGGAAATGATTCTTCTATGGCTTAGCACCAACAAACATCTTGTGATGATGTTTAAGAGCAAACTGAGTGTGTAAGATGACTGTACACTGTCCCATGGAACCAGGTTTCCAGACACTCTGTAGCCTGTCGTGGTTTTAGGATGACACACAAAGTGGGTTTTGTTCACTCCAAAGCAGCTTGTAATCACTTGCAGAGGATGCCATGATTAGCATATTTACATTTCTTTTTCAGAGCCCTTTTACATTATGTGTTTTCGCATAACAGAACTGGGTTGTGATTAAATTCAGGCCACAGATATATTACTGCTGTCAGAATAAAACCTTTATCTCTAAAATGCTCATTTTACAGGAGAAGAGAAAAACATACTTTCCTTTAATGCACGTCAGTGTAACCAGATGTTTTCGGAGGTAATTTTGGGCCAGCCATTTCTTTTGGCCCATTAATCACAAAATCATGCACAATATAATGACAAAAGTACTTTCGGGATATGTCACAAACTGAAGAACAACAACTGCAGTCACATGTGATTTGGATAGATTTGTACTTAATGCAACACAGTACAAAAGTCAGGGGCCACTCTTTCATTGAGTTAAGTTAATGTGAGTTATTGTTTTTTCAGTGTCAGGAAACAAAACAAAAACATTTATCATGAATATCAAATCTGAAGTGGTGTTTTTGCCTTCTGTTCTTTTCAGGAAACTTGTTTTTTCACACCTCCAAAGTTCAGTCTCAGTGTTTGGTTGAGTTTTCTTATGATCCATGTAGTCCCAGCTGAAAATGTAGACATGTCAGTCCATGAAATCTTTCACATCTCTGATGCCAAGTTTCAGTGGTGTCCTTGGCAGCTACACATCCTTTTAAACCCGTAGCACTGAGACAAATCTTCTCACGATGAAGGGATGTTCAAAAACACCGCTGTTTTTTAGACCTGACGCAAGAGGGGCATCTCAAGATCTCTCACAAGGATGAAAGCTCTAAGTGTTGTTTATCTGATGGCGTGGATTGTGCTTCAGATCTCCATCAGGTGATGAATCTGGTGATTGTGAGCAGAGAATTCAAAATCAGTGTTGTGCAATGTGCAAAACAAAATGCCAAATCAACATTATATTGATGGTGGATGATTTCCTTCTGGAAAATATCCCTCACCAGCTTTTGGGTTGGGTTCTCCTTAACTATTCCTTCAGTGTTCTGGCAGACATCAGATTCATTAATTCAGTAAAGGAATTTGAAGTTCAACCCAGGATCCCAAATTTTCTTCTGCTTGTTGCATGATATTACACATTTTTACCAGAGAGGGCTCCAAATCCACAAAACTTGCATAGTGTAGCTGTGAATAAAAACATAAGAAAAGATACCATTTTGCCAATTGTGATTTTTACACAGAGGAATTTTGTCTTCCGCATTTAACCCATCCGTGAAGTGAAACACCCACACACTAGTGAACACACACACTAGGGGGCAGTGAGCACACTTACCTGGAGCAGTGGGCAGCCCTATCTGTGACAGCCGGGAAGTAGTTGGGGGTTAGGTGCCTTGCTCAAGGGCACCTCAGTCTTGCTGTTAGTTCAGGCAATCAAACTGGCAACCCTCGGATCAGAAGACTGGTTTTCTAACCCCCAGCTCACGACTGCCCTACCTAACATCGAAATAATAGTTCCACACACAAAGAATTGGCAAAAACTGACATCACTGAAGATGACCAGCTGCTGGCACTCTGTGACAGTCTGGCATGATGCCAATTGCACCAATTCAGTCCGGTACAGTAATGATAGCATGTCTTTTCTTATGTCACATGTGAGCATGAAACCTGAATCCTTCACATGTCTCACAATGTCAAACTTACCCACCAAGTTTAATTACTGTGGGCTGATTATTTTTGATGATGTGTGTATGTGGACAGTTCTGGCCCTGAAAAATTGATTATTTGTCCTTATTGGCCGTTTGGACTGTTTATCACACAATAAAAGGGAGGCTTCTGACTTTTACACAGTACTATATGATAATATACATATATATTGAAAAAACAGGCCCCTTAACAGGGTGTTTCTTGGATGCGTATAAGCGAGCAGGGCAAGCAGGGTTGGATTTTTTTTGGAAGAGACGTGTGAACCACAAATCAAATGACCTATTTATCCACTAGTGCTGACTTGAAAATATGTTAGCTTTTCATCTGTGTGACTACAAAGATGAGGAGCTGACCTATTTGAGAGTGATGAAGAGAGAAAGACAGAGAAAGAAAGAGAAGAGAGGGGTAATTCTATTTATACAAGCTGAGCAGGATTACTGAAAGACGAAGACTCACTTCTCAGGAATCTTCCCGAGCCCGACTACTGTCATGCTTGGAACAAACACAAGTGCGACTGCATTTCCTTTCATTAGCGATGACATTAACTGCGCTCTATTAACCACCATCCTGCAAATGACCCAAAAAAACGCATACGACTTCCATATGATCTCAGGACTCAACAGCTAAATGCTGAAAGGAATGCCAATACGTAAGGCCTAAGGCCATGGGAAAAATCAGCTGGGCTCTTCAGGCACCCCTGGATGAAAGTATAGAAGGCCTCTATTGTTGCCATCACTCTGTCCAGAAGACCGGAGGTCTGAAAGACACTGTAGATCCGGAATACTATTATAAAAGAATGCAACAAACATGTTGTTATAAAACCAGAGGAAGAGGAAACAATAAACTTTGCAACAGATCGAATAAAACATTTGTCCACTTAAATCACCCACGACAAGTCTGGATAAACCCATTTAGCAATGGAAAAATGCAAAAAGGGTTTGTTGTATCGGTAGTGACCGCTGTTAAAAAAGGCCACTCCGCTTGTAAACAACTGCTGTTATCAGAAGAACAGACGCACTTGTTGACCAAATTAGCTTTTTTCCATTATTTAAGAGGAGCCCACTTCCCTCTGATGCCTTGCCTGTTTCCAAAAGACTAAGCCCAAAGCGATGCCCTGTTTGCTACATAGCGCACTGCTTTTAAGTCTCTATTGGGTCATGGTGTCTGAAAACACTTACAATCTCACAAAAACCCTGCAGCAGGTGCTCTACAAACCGCATACCCATCTGGTAACAGCACCCCACATTGTATTGTGTACTGTAGGCTACTTTTGCAGAGGGATCACATCAGCAAACACAAAAAACTGTGAATATGTTCAAATCATACATTACATTCCACATAGTAGTGTTCTATATACTGTTCCAATGAATGAAGTGAGGGATTAGAGGCCATTTCTGTGGCCCATAATATATGTCCTTGCTCCAGTGTAGGTGAAAGTGATCATGGATCATTTCTGTTCCCTATAATAGTACTTCATGGTGTTTCAATATTGAGAATAGTTATTAGGGACTATTTCTGTTCCCTGTTCTTAAAACCAAAATTCCAGAAAAGTGTGGACCACAGTTGTTGCCAATAAAAACAGAAAGCAGCAATTTCAATTTAATTTCAAATATTTAAATAAATAATCATTATTTTATTTGAGACTGGAGCAATTTCCAACCAAGAACATTAAACAGGTGATGCCATCGTGATTTTGTATGAATGGATCATCCAGGTGTGGTCCTGAGCAAGGATGGCAAAAGACTTGGCACTTTGCTAAAACATCTGTGACCAAGCTATCCTGCAGTTTAACAGTAATGTTTCTCAATAAGCTACTGCACGGACTGTCCAGCCTCTACAGTGCCTTATCATATCATTACCAGGATCCAAAAATCACTTTTGTAGCAAAGTAAAGTAAAGAAATGGCACAGCGTTACTTGGAAAACATCTGGTTACACTGTCCAACAAATAAAAAGGTAAAGCTGTTTTTTCTCTCTCCTGTACAGTTATCTTTGTAGAGACACAAGGTTTTGTTTCAGGAGCAGTGACATGCTGCCTTCTAGACAAGATCTTTTTTTTAGGGTCTATCTTTATTCTACACATGCAACAGCATAGCCAGAGATGGATGAAATACAAAATCCATATACCTGAGTTAAAGTAGAGATCCATGAGGTAAAACATTCCCCCAGTGAAAGTAGAAGTTTGTCTCTTTAGACCCCTACTGGAGTAAAAGTATGAAAGTATTTACCTTCAAATAAACTTAGTTATGGAGAGTAGCTGATTTGTTATGGCTCTAATATCCTATTATTGTTTCTGGAATAAGACTCTTTATCAACTCATTGTAGGTGAAGAGACTCTACTGTCTCTCCGTCTACCAGTCTGTAACATAAGGTTATTAATTAGTCCCTTACTGATGTCTATTAAAATGATATAAGCACAGAACACTGAAGCAGAACAGTTTCCGTTAGCTAGAACCAAGCTCTACAAGCTCTAGAACCAATACAGCAATTAAGACAACGAAGAGTGGGAAAAAGTTCTGTTTTCAAAGCTAGATCCCTTATGTCAGGAACAGTGATTAGAGAACCAGTGTGTTTAGACTTCCACATCTGTCTCACCATCTTTCCCATTCTTTCTACTCTCTCCCCATTCGTCTGCCTTCTTCTTCTTGTTCTTTCCATCCCTCGCTCTCACATTGTCTTGGTATCTTCCCTCATAGAAGTCCATTTACACTTCCACATGCCAAACCACCTTCACACACAGCTGCCAACAGTTATGTGCACAAATTCCCATATGAAGCGTACAAGGCTTTGTAAGCTTTTCAGCACGCACAAAAACACACACACGTTCACCCGGCGCAGTAAAGACAAACATGCCGGCGAGTCAAAGAGTCATGAAGTGAGCCTCAGCAGAGTGCTGTTTGGAAAAAACATGCACATGTGGATGTGTGTACTGTTTAGGAGAGCTGTCAAGTGAGACACTAGTCAAGGAAACTTAATTAAGGCTCAAGGCCTGCCCCCCTTTAGGGGGGTAAAAGATTGTTTGGAGGTGTCACTGAAGGCTAATTACCCCCCGGGGGACGGAGGCCTGGATTTACCCCCCACGGATCTCCTCCAGGAGGGCCTGACAAAGATGCATTAAGCAGTGCTCTAACAAACCCCCTCACACAGCTTCGGCCTGTTGGATGCCTGCTGGAGCTGAGGTGTTGCTTTTGGTTTTGTCACGTTAGACAGTTTGACTCACTGCAGAGGAGCAGACAGAATGCGACACTGAGAGCGCTCGCATTTTTTAAAAAAATGCGATTTGGTCGCATCAGTGGACTGCACGGCCCTGGATGTATCGTTGTTGTGCAGTGGGATTGGGAAGGTGCTGAAGGCCTACAAACAAGTCGGCTTCACTGAAACAATAACTCAAAAGTTCTTCCAGTACCGAGTTAATTATAGAACTTCTCAGTCCATCCATCGTCTAATAGCATAAGCAGTGAAATGTGTGTGAAAGGCTCTGTTCTCTGTTCTCTACAAAATGGCTGAACACGGAATACAAATACACTTCAATAAAAGCAAATCAAGTATTGTTTGAAAATACAGTTCAATACAGCACAATACAGAGGTAGCAATGTCTACAGCACAAATATCTTCTACCTAAAGGCACCATGTATTTTCAGAGGGGACTGCTTTACCTTGCAGTGCCCTGCATAGACTTCAAGAATATCATTTTTTATAGCACTGTTTATTTTAAAACTATCATAAAACACTGTCGCAGGCATCATGCATTATATCTGTCTCCATTGCATGCAGTATCTTTCTGTGAGGTAGCTTGGAGAGTGGTTGAGTCTTGTTCCCATCACCACCACAGTGAACAAAGTTTCTCTAGCAGGGAGCACTTCACATAAAACCACACTTTGCATGCTAACCATTAAATAATAAAACATTCAAAAATTAAGCAACTTCTACCTCATTGATCCACCTCCCTAACCCTGAAATGAACAGTGGTTATGACCTCTTGCATAGGAATTTTAAGAAGTGTCAGTGTGATAGAATTGGAGGGAAAACTGTGCAACAGTTGCACCTATAATGTATATGAGATAAATGCATGCTTATGCTCCAGCCATTTAGATGGCATGGGGAAATGACGATTGCTTAAGCTCAGAGTCTGGTTGATGTAACAACATACAGTCCACAGAACCCTAACCATTACCAGCTATAGCCTGCACCTATCTAATCATTATCAGTAACTTCTAGCTAGTCTCTGAGCACCATATCAAGAATAACTCAATACATCAACTTTCTATAGTTATCAGAAATTTACAAGTTGAGAACTGTGACCATTAAAACTAAGTCTTACGTTGAGACATAAATGTTAAAACTCTGCCAAACAGGAAACAGACCCCTGTATGGTAACGC
>JAMWET010004800.1:137500-322500 GCA_024036415.1 Prochilodus magdalenae
GTCACACCATCAGAGGCTCCACAGGCTGGGGTTAACGGACAGGCGCAGCGAAGCTGACATACCTTAAAACACCAACTACAAACTACATCCGAACACGAGACGTGACTGAGGAACCAGGAGGATTCGCGAGTCACACCCGCCACTGAGCAGCACTGAACACGATAAAGCCCCTCTCGCGCCCTCACCAACACATCCAGACTATCACGCGCTTTATCCGACCGGTCATGAACCACGGGAGATATCCTATAAAACATGATCACGTGACGTACGTTAGCGGGCACGCGCTGTAACGCGGGGGCACGTTTAAAGTGGATTACTTGATGTATATTATAGACGGAACGTATGTAGGTAGTGATTATAGACTGTATATGTCTATAATAAAGTGCGCGTGTAATTATACGGGTCTTTCAGGGAAAGTAAGACGCCAATCGCAGTGAATCTGTTGCAGCATTTGGGGCACCTGTTGTTGCGGCTTAGCTATCCCTCATCACCATCATCATCACCTGCTATCTGCTGTCTCTACATGCTCAGCTTCACGGTGTGGGCCTGTATATTATATTATGTATGTACCTATGCATGTATTTATTTATTTATATATTTATCTTTTTTTATCTTTTCGATCATTTATATTTTCACTTGCTTTTTCTTCTTTGTGTTTTGTTTTTATTAATTTCTATCATTTAGGCAATTTTATTATTATTTAAAATTTAAAACAGTTTTTAAAAAAGTTAATAGCATAAATTAGTATTTTATCTTAATAGTATTTCATTTTATCCTTTGTTTTATTTAGTATTTTACTTTTTTTTTTTTTATTGAAATATACTAAATAAAATAATAATAATTATTAAAGAATAATTGAATATTCATTAAAGTATATTAATTTTGTAATGTAGATCATTTTAAGAAATTTAAAATGTAAATATTATGTGATTTTTGTCGTTTTGACATTTATTTTATTTATGCTACTTTTATTTTAAGAAGCAAAATTGTTTGTTATCGGATTCATTCTTTCGTTTGCGTGCAGGTTTAAAATGTGAATTTCTGCTGTGTGTACTGGGTATTTCTGCTCCTCCGTTTGTTTATTTGTGCCTGCTCTCCAGCGTGATAAGAGCCGGTCTGTTCTACCGCCTCTATCAGATGACCCGGGTTTAGCCTCGTGTCAGAGGCAGCACTAAATCACAGCTCTGATCCTGCAGGTCAGAAACACTTGGAGGCTGATAAACGCCGCTCACTTCAAACGCGGGCTCGAGCGTGTGCGCTTTCCCGCAGCCGTTTCGCTCTTTATAACCTACAGAGGAATTTCAGCCTCGCCGCCGCGTGAGAAGCGCCGCCGCACCGCGAGTCCACCGGGGTGACATTCCTCGTGAGCGCCTCAAGTTTAACACAACACGGACACGGTCATGTGGAGAGGGTGAATCGATTCCCCCTCGCTGCCCCTCGGGGTCACACCTGATGGCTTTCCAGCAGCATACGTCAAAGCGTTTAACTGGCCGGCGCTCAGCCTTTATGTATGTGCTTATGGATAAAGCCTGTAAACTACTGAAGAGAGACTGAGTGAGTGAGGAGCTCCAGCTGCTGCTGCTGGAGCAATGCAGAGGACAACATCAGCCCCAGCGCAGCCTGAAGCACCTCGTTAAGGAAACTGCAGGCTAGCTAACATGCTAATAAACTCAGAATAATAACTTCTGAGGGCTGATCGGGATTACACTACTTGGCTTTATTAAGAAGTCGTTATATACAGGTCTGTTATGGACATATTATGCCGACATATATCTGATGTAATATCCACTCAACTGCAGAATATAGATGGCAAAAAAGGTGGACAAATATGGGCACGTGCGACCTTCTGAAATCCCCCCAAACTGAGCCCAGCGAACCGGTATCCAAGTCAAAGACCCGACTGCCACATTTCGTCTTTTCCGTGTCTCAGAAAGAGCAAACAGTGCCGCGCAGATATTTACCGCGTCCTCTCGAGCTCCTACACAGTCTTCCCGGCGAATAAGGCCCCGGTGAAAAAGCACATTCCTGCGCCCAGTCCCCATCAGCTGCCCCCAAAAACCCAGAGAGGAGGGGAGAGGAGGAGGTGGTGGTGGAGGAGGGAGAGGGGGGGGGTCGCGCCTGTAGCCCCCTCTTTCCTCGGTCCAGGCGAGACTCCGAAGCTCTGTCCCTGTAAAACTATTAAAATCGCGTCTTTTCGTCCTAAAGAAACTTTCCGCAGCGCCCTTTCCCCTCCATCAGCGCAGCGTCCCGCTCTCTTTGTGCGCTCTCGCGAAGGCGGACCCCGCCAGCAGCTGCAGCTCCACATCTGCTCGCTGCACGTGACTTTAAAGAAAAATACGAACAACATCTGGGAAAAATAAGTTTGATTCAGGTGCCTCGCTTCCCTTTTGGCCCTCGCCGAGTCCCTCAAGCCGCTGAGCTAGTGTGGTGTGCCGGAACAGGGAAAGGGCTCGGTGCAGAGGCCTCTCTGGCCGTTTTACAGCTGAGCTTCAGAGGCCTAAATCCTTCCATCCCGGGACTGCTGGGACTATGTGGGGCATCTCCTGTGAGGGGGATATTTGGTTTTTTGAGGGGGTAATGCATTTTGCAAACCAATCACATGGGCCTATATCGATCACATTAACTCCTAATCGCTGGTATAATTTATTTAGCCGAGGGAGGTTCTGATGAACAGTTTATTGGTTCTATATAGAATAGGTTCTCTGCATTGTGCAAGGAATTCATTTTCAGTGGTTCTAGACGCACCAAGAGACAAGAGAGATAATTTTGGAACTTACTGGAGTCATTTTAGCTATAAATGTATATAGTCTAATTTGATCTAATCTGATCTAATGTAGTCTAATCCAATCCTATATTTAATACATTATAATTTAAGGAAATAGATACGATTAATAATGTATATATATGGTACGGTATGGTATGTATATAGGTAGTATATGTGGTATACACACATATATAGCTACTCTATAATAATGATTTTGGATGATTATGGTGTTCTGTGCTTCCTTTATTCCGGTTGGATATAATTTCTTTAGTAGGCCCAGTCATGGCTGTAAAACGGTGCCTGCTGCTGCCTCCTCACCCCCTCCACCCCTCCGTGACCTGGCGCGCTCACCCTCCGTTTTACTGCCATCTGGGAATTCCATACGTGCTTCTGAACCCATTTCCACACCTTCTTCAAATGGCGCTATGCTGATTCTTCACATCATCCTCAAAATGCTTTTCCCAGACCCACTTTTAACCTGCCACACCAGCGAGATGATTTCTTTAGTTTTTCGCGGCACTGTATTGGATTACCGATAACCCTGATGATAATCCTTTCTCCCCTTTAGCCTTTATTAGCTGGTCGGTCTTTATACCATGTTACTTTCGAAGAGCATTTAATCATGACCATGATGTCACGCCAACGCAGTTAGCTTCCAATACGTGTATACTATACATGACCTACTGGGCCTGTCTGAAATCTAGTGTGTATGCTACTGTAGTCAGTTTCAGTGAAAGTAGCTCAAAAACAAAAACATCGAATGCACATAAAAAACTAGCATCATAATTATTTATGGATATGTATTAATATCTTAGTTAGCAGGTAAAATACCGGCACAGGCTGTAAAACCATCTACAGGGCTTTGCAATAGACTTGGCATACATGTCAATTTTGTGTTAATGTAATTTTAGTTTTAAGTTTAGTATTGATTTTAAGTTTAGCATTAATTTTAGTCTTAGGTTTAGCATTAATTTTAGTCTTAGGTTTAGCATTAATTTCAGTCTTAGGTTTAGTATTAATTTTAGTTTTAAATTTAGTTTTAGTTTTAGGTTTACTTTTAATTTTAGTTTTAGTCTTGTTTTGCGCATTTGTTGCGCATTAACACTGTAAAATGTGTTTTGTTGGTCCAATCAAAACAAATTCCTCTATTTCTATCTAATTATTTAACTTTAAATTAACTTTAACTTTAAACAACCGAGCTTTAAACCAACACTTCTTTCAGTCAAAGTCCCTTTTTCATGCTGAATAAAGTTAATGCACACATTTTACAGCGCACTGCGCTACACCAGCTATTCTGAAACACTTCACTGGTTCTTTACTAAGCCACTGCCCTCAATTGCAAAACCAGACATGCCGGACTTTATATTCAAACCAGTTTTATTGCAGAAAAAAATATAAACGCATATTTACAACATGAAACACAGAAATGGCACGAAGACACCAGATCCAGTCCTGCTTTATGACAAGTATCAATAAATAAATAAACATTTCAAGAACCGGAGGAGGAAAAATAGAAGGAAATGTCTACACAGATATGAGCCGAGTGTCGTTCTCCCATGAAATAAATTCCACGAGCGTGTCCTGCTGCTTGCAGTCTGTGTGTGTGTTTCTGCCCAGGGTCTGGACAACATGGATCCGTCAGCACAGAGCACATAGCTCCTACACTGGCCGTCAGAGACTCGCAGGCTGGGCCAGATGTGTACAGATATGTACTCAAGTTCCTCGTGCACTGTCGTCTCCCGACCGTCCCGAGTGTGGGCTAGCCTCCAAAAAGAAAGAAAGAAAATCTCCCCTTTTTTCCTTTTTGTAATCCAAGTGTGCTCCTTCTGCGCGCTGCGCTTTTGCTCCCCTGGTCTGCTCGTGCTGCTCCTTAAACCTGGAAATGCACACAAAGGGAGAAGTCAGGGTCAATAGCCTCGCCTAAAATTCAAATAGCATCAATGGCAAACTTATGAAGTCATGTTTCATAACTGCTTGTGCGCGTATACACTGTTTATGCAATACAGTCATATGGCAAATGACTACCATTTACAGAAATGGGCTCATGTTAACTGCAGCCCTAGAAGTGTAATCCCTCTGTACGTTTGACTTTAAACCAATGGATAGAGTCTATATGTCTATAGTCTAGACATCATTCTGTGCAAATGACTACCATTTCCAGAGGAAGATAATGGATATAATTAAACAATAACACCATTTTAACAATTAACCAATAAAACAGTGCCTGTAGAAGCACTGCATACCCTGCCTGCTTTGACCAGTTCATATAATCAGTTATCCTCATATGTAGACGTTTCAAGCATATGCATTAAACAGGCCATAAAACAAGCTCTGCAAATGACTACCATTTGCTCCAACAGAGCTACAACTCTATGGGTCTGACTGTGGGTCAACTGCTATAACTCTTGCCAGCCCTACCATGTCTAGAAATCACCCGTGGTATAATTCTTAAGATTTGCATCAGCTTTAAAAACAGACTTTGCAGATGACCGCCTTTTCTGAAAATGTTACAAAACCCCCCAGAAAATGCTTGTGGGCAAACTGTTGCAACACTGTGAGACCAATGCTTTGTAGCTACTTTCCTCAATTATATGATACACGATAGCTTGTTTTACATATTGAGACTCTAGTTTGCAAATTGTTTCTTTCCTTCCTTTCTTTTTCCCTTGTATATTTCATTCCTTCTCAAAAAAATAGAAAAAAAACACGAGCTACATGGGTACAAGCTACAGACCTGTGAAGGCTGCTTGTAAGAGCTGTTGGGATCTAACAAGTTAATAGTGTATCCTTTATGACGATGTGCACTAGATTACAAACAGGCTGGGAAATAACTACCAAGACTCCATGTGCTACTAGAATAAATGTTATGAATTATAGTAGAAGTATTCCATATCTAAAGCAGATCATCTAAACTTCTATAAATGCATTAATTGGCTAGGTAATATAACAGGCCGAGCAAATGACTACCATTATTTCCAAACAACACGCCTTAAACGGTAAGTATTTGCACATGCATATGCACCATAAGGTATTGTAAATGTATAGTGTAGTCTGGTGTAGTGTGTGGCATATCAACTGATCTCCTATAGATGCTTTCATTGGTTAAGTTATATAACAGGCTGAACAAATGACTACAATTTTCCAAACAGACAGCTGCTTGTAAGTGAACAGTCCAAGATAAAAAGGTTCGCGTACCATGTTCTTCCCATCAACCCCCCCCTCCCCCGACGTGGGTCCACGCGGGCGTCGCTAGTGCGTTGTTGACATGGACCACGCGCCCTCCATGCGCCACACGGAGAAGGCGTAGCTGAGGCGCTCGTGCGCCACGTAGCTGCAGCTGGCCACCTTGGAGTCGAGCTCGTCGCTTTGCAGCACCTGGTACAGGAAGTCGATGTAGCGCGCGGCGAGCTTGAGCGTCTGGATCTTGCTCAGCTTGTCAGAGGGTAGCGTGGGGATGATCTTACGCAACGAGGCGAACGCCTCGTTCAGCGACTGCGTGCGCTGCCGCTCACGCACGTTGGCCATCACGCGCTGTGTCTGCAGCTCCTCGAAGGACTGCGGGCTACTGCCGCCGCCGCTTACGCTGCCTCCGCTCCGTTTACCCCGCTTGCCCGGCGCCGCCGGACTGCCTCCGCTCCTTGCGCTCGCGCGCCTCTTTCGCGCGCCCCCGCGTTTCGGTTGCCTCGCGTCAGCCTCCTCCTCGCTGTTGCCAAGGCTGTCGACTGGCGATGCTGGAGAACTCGACTCCTCGCGCGCAGCCGTCTCTTCGTCGAACATCGCTGACTGGGGGAACTGGGTGGGGGAATGGGGCTTAGCGGTCCGGGTGTCCCCTTGGTGGAGAAGTTTTTGAGGGTCTCGCGCAGGGCTCGCGCTGTGGCCCCGTGCGCCACGGTGGGTTTTTTTTTTGCTCGGATCAGGACGAACTTTTGGAGCTCTTATAGGGTGGAAGGGACAAAATGTGAGGGGAGGATCGCGATTGGACGAGAGAGGATATGACGTTGAAGCGGGGAGTAGGAGGGGTCCAGTAACTGTTAAAAAAAAAAAAAAGAAAACAACAAAGTTTCCGTTATACAAGAACCCAAGAACCCCATTCTCTCAGACACATAAGAGAACAAATAACAGGGCAAATAATTATGATATTGTAATATTAGGTGTTTTTTTTCTTTGTTATTATACTACTCTAATAATAGCTAATAATAACACGCATAGTTGGCTAATGAGACTTAATTAATAACAAAACAACGACAAATGCTTTTATTATTGTTGTTAATACAATAATGCCAATATTACTACACAGTTATTTCAATATTATTACTATTACAGCTGTCATTATTATAAACCAGTAATATCAATCACTGCATTACTCGCTAATTGCACACATATTCGGGCTAAGGAGACAAACGAATAATTCATATTGTTAATGATAGTAAGGTCAATGTTTTAGAGTTTTATTATACCATCATTACAGTATAGTCGTATTATTACAAAATGATGACATCACAATAACTACAATAGATGATAATGGCATATACAGTGAAGCTAATTGATAACAAAGAACAAGGATTTTTTGCTTTTGATCTTATTGCTAAAATTAATTACAATATTATAGCATTATTATTATTACCACTATTACTTTCGCCATTGTGATAGAATATTAATAATCACTGTAATAATAGACATATTTAGGCTGAGGATGGTAATAAAACAATGATAATAGCTTTTTTTCTGATTGTTCATGATAATAATGACAATACTATTAGAGTATTATTACTACATCCCTTATATTATATTTCCAGTAGTTATATAATAATGATATTACGGCTATAGTAATAGCTAATAATACCAAATTAAGCTAATTAATACATAATTATTCATTATTTCATTCGTGACAATAATAACAATGTTATTACAATTGTATTACGTTGTTATTACCACAGCATTGCGGTTCTGTCGATGTGGTGCGCCCACTAATAATAAATACACTAGATCTAAATAGCCTTTGTCTACAGTCTGCCTGGTCTGTTGTTTAATTAGTCTCTTCTAAAGGATAAATAAGTCTGCCTGGCTTAAACAGCCATCTCTGTTTATCTTTATGTGCAGAGCGGTTCTGAAATGTGGGCCAGTGTTAGTGTTTAGTCCGCTGGGGATCAGCGCGAGGGCTGAGCTTTGGAGAGACCAAGCAGACTCGGGTTTCCCCTGCAAGGGCTCAGCTCCATGCGCGCGCACAGCGGGAAGCCTGGAGCAGAGCAGACGCACCAAATGCGCGGTTAAAGCAGCAAGGCAAACATTCAGCTTAACGCGACGGCAGTCCAAAGGCAACAAGTCTGAAGTGCCTTCAGCTGAAACACGCGCTCAAAAACTTGTTAATGAACAGCGATCTCGCGTTAGCTCACCCTTACACAAACAACCCGGACTGCAACATAATGTCTGCGAGTAGCATACGCCCACATCTATGACGCTGTCAGAGTGAAGCGTGAGGAGAAGCCAAAACCACTTCTGAGCTGCAGGCACTTCCTGAAGCTTCCACAGGGGGGCGCAGCGTTGAAAGTAATCGATGACTCACCACTGGCTATCACCATCAGACAGAGTCTCTGACATCAGTGCTGTAGTGACCACACCATTCATCAGGTCGTAGACATTTTATATCCCAACAGAACAAAACTAAACATTTAGAATCTATTTCCGTCATGTTGTGAGAGGATGTATTTCTACACTTCCAGACTTTCCCAGAGAGGTCAATAAGTGAAGAAGCGAACTCGCTGCAGCTACCTGCCTGATAAGCGGCGCTGTCCGGGGTCCTTAAGCAGGTCTGACACACCTGAGCACAGGTAGGTGATGAGATCATCCGACCTGCTCAGCTACTCCACATACAGGAGAGGAATCAGGTGTTCTGGCCCTTCAGGTAATCAGCCTAGGAAGCCTCTTGTTACACCGTAGTCAGTTCATGCTTATTAATGTAGTCTCTCTGAATGATCATAAACCGCACACAGGCTCACGGAGCAGCAGAGCAAAAGAATGGCGTCATCATTCCTATAAGGGTGATATGATATAGTATAGTACCGTATAGCCCATCGTTCAGCACTTGCTGAAGCACCACATTATACAAAGGACATTAAAATGTCCCAGAAAACAAACGAATTATTATTATTATTATTATTTATTATTATTATTATTATTTATTATTATTATTATTATTATTATTATTATTATTATTATTATTATTAGTAGTAGTAGTAGTAGTAGTAGCAGTAGTAGTACATTGAGGCGTTTAGCTGACTACTACTACTAGCAGTAGTAGTAGTCGTGGTAACAGTAGTGTTAACAACAATGACACTTTAATAATAAATAATGAATATGATCAAACTAAACATTAGTAAATAATAAATCATAAATAATAAACATATTTAGAGTAAGAACAAAATAAAACAAATGTGATAAAAATTGTTTTACACTTAAAAAATTGTAGTATTGAATAATAATAAACATGTTAACTATAATTATTACAATTATAACTATAGACAAACAGCTTTTAATTTTTTTTAAATGTTAAAAAGTGCACATTTAAATAAATATAATGAATAAATTGATTGAAAAAAACTTGATTTTAAAATAATGTATAATAAGTTCTATAAATTATAAATAAAAATTAATTATCATCACCACCACCACCACTAATAATAATAATAATAATAATAATAATATTCACACCGATGATATAGAACGCGAAGGTCCCACCAGTTAATGTATTATTGCTCCATTATTGTTCCAGTAACTCCGTCATGAAGGAGATATAGACGATGGCCAGTCGCAGCGTTTCGATCCTCGAGAGTCTCTTCTCGTACGCGAACGTGGGCACCTTCTTCCGCAGCTCGTCAAACGCCTCGTTTAGGCTGAACATCCTCTTGCGCTCCCTGATGTTGGCGGCCTGGCGCTGGACGTTGGTGATCACTCTCTTCCTCTTCGCTCTCCCACCCTGAGAGCCCCCACAGTAGACGGGCGGCTCAGCGGAAGCGGAATCAACGCTAAACCCGTTGGCTCCTACACCTGTGCTCTCGGAGGTCAAGTCTTGGTGTGGTCCGTGGTAGTCTATGTGGTAGGAGCTCGGCGCGGCGAGGCCTTCTGCGGTCCCAAAGACACAGCGCTGTAGCCCATCTGTACAGTTCACATCGCCGAGAAAGTTGACCATCACTGGGTCAAAGAACGGCCTCTGGGTGCCCATGTTTCCTAGGTTAAAGTGGGGCGATCACAGGGGCCCACGCACCTGGACAAATGGCACCGAGGAGATCCAGTGGAAGGTGCTGCATGTCTGATGTACATACGGCCTTCAGTCAGGGTCATTTATAACCTGGCTGTGGATTAGAGTCCAGTGAAGAAGTCATCCCACCTAAGCCTAATGTGATCCGACGGCCAGTGATTCCGGGTCGCGTGGATGGTATTCAGCCTGGAAATCCTATTCAGGGCAATGAAGGCAGTTCCTTTATGGCACAGGTCCAACGGGCCCAGTCCTGCTGTTTCAATAAAGTCTGCTCATTCATCTCCACTTTCATGTCCTTAGGTGTGGACAAAATCCATTTTCTGAGTTGAGCCTAAGCCTCACTGAGTGAGAGAGAGAGATAGGTCCATCAGTCCTGCAGGGCTGGTTCTGCCATTTGATCTCAGGGGTGCTTGGCGGCCCTTAATGATGTCCCAAAGAGGAGAGCCTCTTGACAAAGGGTCACCCAGTCCTGTTTGCTCGGTTTCCCAGCGCACTGGAGGCTAAGTAATGAGACTTCTGTTACTTAAACGGGCAATGCTAGAAACCAAATATAACATTCCCTGACAGTCACCATACTCCAGCCTCCTTTGTTTTGCAAATTAGCGCAAATAGTTGCCTGTTCCCATGGAAAAGGACAAGCCTCAACTGGCGACTCTGAGCAGAGTTAAAAATCTAAACTAGCAAGTTTGAAATCAGGTGCTACTTTAAAAATGAATATACTCTCAAAAACAAAAGGTGGCAGGATAGATTCCTCGGAGTGACACCATGGGAGGACCATTTTGGTTCAGTGGATGATCCATTAAACCACTGTTTTTGTAAAAGAGACACATAGAAATTTGAGAAGGCTAGAAATGATCCATCCTGTAATGTAAAGGATCTATTTCGAGATTTCCTGTGGAGCGGTACTCTAGGAAGAACCACTTTTGGCTCCATTAAAAACCTTTCAGTGGATGCTTCATTAAACATGTCCTTTCTAAATGAGATGGAAAGAAGTTTTTAAAGTTTGAAGACCTTCCACATGATGTAAAGGTTCTACATTAGGAAGCCTATACATCAACACTCCTAAAATAAGGTCCTAAGGAGGGTTCCTTGGATCCATGCCACAAGAGGAACCACTTTTGTCACCCTAAAGAACCTTTCCAATGGCTGCCTTATTGCACATGTTTGTAAATATCATGTAAGTGAGAAGAACCTCGTTAAAGCTTAAGGAGCACCTTCATGTTCCTAAAGAACCTTTCAGCGGATGATTCATTACAGACCTCCTGGTGTATATGAAGTGCAAGTGTAAAGGTTCTATGGCAGGTTTTTTCTGAAGGTGTCAAAAAGGAAGTGATGCCATAAGAAGAACCACTTGCGACTAGGTACAGAACCTTTCACTGCATGGGTCAAGTCTTTCTAAATGAGACGTGTGAGTGTATACAAAGATCTTTCGCTCGATGAGAAGGCTCTATACCGGGTTTTCTGAAGTCCACACGCCCCTTTCCAAAAATTGTGCCAAAGTGCCAGAAATGATCCCTAGAAGCAATACCACAGGATGAACTGTGTATGGTTTTCTATGGATGCTTAATTACACAAATGTGTGTAAAGGAAGAGGAACCTTCTTAAAGCTAAAGATCCTTCACATAATACAGTAGAATGGTTCTATATCAGGTTTCTCTGAAGGCACCATAAGGTGTTCCCTGGGCCGCTGCCACAGGAAGAGCAGCTTTTCAATAGAATGTTCAAATATTTCTAATAAAATTCAAAGGGTGGGGTTTAAAAGTTTAAAAGACCCTTTAAATAATGTGGAGGTTCTGAACCTCATACCAGCAGACTCTAAAAGAGAGGTGGGATTCTCTGTAGTGATTCCAAAGGAAGAACCACTTTCTTTCCCAAAGTACCTTTCAGTTGATGGCTCATTACAGAACTGTTTTGGTAAATTAGACATGATGTTTAAAGAACCCCTTCATAATGTTAAATCCCCCAAATTAGTACAGGAGTTTATATAAAGGATCACATGTTCCTCACAGTCACAAATGTAGCTGGTAGGGTTAGGTTCCATCAGTAAAGGAATCCTTTGTGGCAGCATTTTGGCACAAAAGATTTCAAGAACCCTTTAGGAAGCTTTATTTATTGGTTAATTTGTCATGGTAATCTTGCACATCACAGCAGGACATTTTCAAAGCTATTGTGGCTTCGTCTATACAGCTACAGTCAGTCAGGCAAATATTTGGCCATCCTCTGGCCATCCAATCCAAAGAGCTTGTACATTCAATGGCGTGTCTTTGCTTGACCCCAGTGGGTACATGATCCTTTTTCAGTTTCTAACTTTAGGACTAAGGTTATTCTGGAACATATGATTCAGTAACTACACCACGTGCCAAATGGTCCTGAAGCAGTGGAATAAAGAAGTTTGGGTTGTGTAAGGAACTATTCAGTTTAATGGTTTCTAAGTGACTGTTTAAATAACTATACAATTTAGGCTAGAATGCCAAATGGCACTCAACCAGTTTTAAAATCCACCATGGAAATTCTTCAAATTCGGAGGGTTCTTTACAGTCACAAGTCCAAAAATGTCACAAAAATGAATTGAAGTGTTGCAAAAGGAAGCCAAAAGTGTTTTGGCTGGGCATTACTCCAAGAAACCTTTCGGCACCTTCATTTTTAAGAGTACAGAACCATACAATTATGTCCAAAGGTTTGTGGACACCAGTACATTTCTTCTGAAATGGGATGTATTAATAAGTGTGTCCAGCTTTAGCTGCAGCAACAGCCTCTGCTTTTATAGGAAGGCTTTACACTGGATGATGGAACATAGCTGTAATTACTGGACTGAGCTTTAGTGCATGCTTAGCTCTGGATCTCCTGAACTCATCCCACAGATACTGTATGAAGCTATATCACTCCAGAGAACACAGTTGCACTTCTCTACAGCACAATGCTGCCAGGGATTAAACCTCTCAAGCCAACACTTGGCATTGGTGATGGTGACCTTAGGCTTGTTGATGGCTGCTCTGGATCATCTCATTCTATCGGTCAGCACATTTGATGCAGCAACAAAAATGGTAGTCTACTAATTAAATAATAAACAGAATATATATAGAGTATATTACTGGGTTTATATATATAATATTCAAAGGGCGCCGGACCAGTACATCATACTGGGTCCCATCAGTCTGAACAGTCAGGGTTCCCATTAATGTTAGAGTCATTTTAATCAAGCAATCCAACCTCTACTTGAAGAACGCTCAAACCTAATCCGATTAAACAGCACTCACAAACACCTGCACATTACTGACCACAGCAACCCATAATGAGTAAAAGTACTGAGCAAAAGTCAGTGACAACCTTTCGTTTATATGATTCCCAGTCAAAACAGCCACTTGTATTCCGGGGATATTTCCAAGGGGATAAGATATTAGATTATGGACGAACATAAACAAGAAGAAAGTCAAAGGGGAATAATTGAAATCCAGGAAATCCTAGAACAGAAATTACAGTTAAATTAAAGACATCCGTAACACTTCTACCAATCATAGAAGACCTGGCTTCAATCTGTGAGAGAGAGGATACAGATCTCTCGATACAGATCTGAAAACATCCACAGGTGTTTCTGTCCATCCTTCCACTGTGAGAACACATCTCAACGCTATGGGTCTGTCAAGTAGCTCCTCACTGAGAAAACAAGACAAAAGAAGCCCCTGGTGTTCTTAGAACAATGAACTGACCACTCTGGGGTGCAGACCTGGCAACCAACTTCTAACACAGAACCTTGGAGGTGTTGAAAAATATAATGCAGATTTCTTCGAAAAAGTGAGTCTCCTGAAAAGAATGGATGCTGTAATAAAGGAGAAGAGTGGAGTCACTAAATGCTTTTTAAAATTATTATTATATTTACTTATTTGTAGTTATTTGTATTTGTATTTGTTTCTTCTGCAATATTTTTGACTTTTTATGCCTTTGAAAATTAGATAACTTAATGGCCTTTTTGACTGGAGGTTAAATAAATACAGGATGGTCTCTGACTTTTGCACAGTACTGTAAGTGGGTCATTCAGGACAAGGCTTTGTTCCTAAGCCAGCCAGTCTCTGTAATATGATAGGATATGAAATATGGATCTACACTTGACCTGCACAGTTTCCTGTGTGTGCGTGTGTCTCCGTGAGTGAGTGTGCGCTGATTTAAGAGAGCAGCCCATTCCTTCTGTCTGTATTAAGCCCTTGTGAGGGTCTGTGCTGATAAGGAGTCCCTCTGTCTGGGGTGGATTTATGAGCAATCAAAAAGGTGTGAGATGATGGCGCTTGTGCAAAATGTCAGAAAGGAAAGTGTCTCCGAATTAGGAGAGTAGAGCGTTTCTAGCCAGTCATGTTGAAGGACACCTCCATTTACACACACACACATACACACACTGAGACCGAATACCTGAATGTAGAGTCAGCTGAGCTGTGTTATAATGTCAGTGCTATTGTCACCAAATGACAACACTATTGTTTTGCAATGGCACGAATGCTACATAGACATCTACTGAAGGTAAGAACTCCCCCCTCTCTTTCTCCCTCTCTCTCTCTCTCTCTCTCTCTCTCTCTCTCTCTTTGTCTATGTGACTTTTCTGTTTTCCTGGCAGCAGGATAAACATGATGTGCACATTCCTCCCATTGCCATGGAGACACTGAGAAAGCACAGCTGGACGCAGAGAATATGAGGTAATCCTGAGATCCTGAGCCCCGGGGGCTGCTGGGTAAATATTGATTTTAAATAAGAAATAAAATAAAGGGAGAAAAAGGCAGCAAAGAAACAATGACAGTCCCTCCTCACTCCTCACACATTGTAAGTGCTCAGACTTTTCACTGCCAATTGGTAAACTGGGCATATAATGGGCCCAGGGGATCCTGTTAAATATGGGGGCGAAATGGCATTTAGTTCAGCTTCTTAACTCTTAGTCCATTATATCAGCTCTGCTTACCATATAGGAGAACTTGGTGTTTCTGTATTTTCATCTGTACCTCTGTATCCTGTCTCAGGTGCCTTTCAAACTGCTATTCAATGACTTTCCCACAGAGGAGGTATTTTTTAGGTGGGGGATCATTGTCAGCACAGTGATGTGTAAGTGTGTGTTGTGTTGGCCTGAGTGGATCAGACACAGCAGTGGTGCCTGAGTGTTTAAACACCTCAGTGTCTCTGTTGGACTGAGAATCATGAACCAACCAATACTATCCAGCCAATGGCGTCCTATGGGTAGTGTCCTGTGGGCAGCATCTTGCGTGCAGTGTCCTGTGACCACTGTGATGAAGGACTAGAGGATGACCGACACAAACTGTACAGCAGCACATGAGCTATAATCTCTGGCTTTATATCTACAAGCTGGACCAGCAAGGTAGGAGTGTCTAAGGTAGTGGACAGTGAGTGGACACAGCCCTGCTGTTTCTGGTCCGCTCACACCAGCACAACACACACTTACACAACACCACAACGTCAGTGTCACTGCAATGCTGAGAATGGTCCACCACCCACATAATACCCTCTCTGACACTGTTAACAAACAGGGTGGGGGTGGGGGTAGAGGAGGGATTACAAATTATGCAGTTGGACCACAAACAATAACTGGAGAAATAAAAAGTGCACTTTATGTAGTAAGATTATGGACAACGAGTGTAGACAGAAAGTACTTGGGAAGAATGTCAAACTTCTATTCCAATTAAAGGCTGTTATCCTGAACCCATGTGTCCAAGCCAATAACCATTTTCACACAAGTGAAAATAGTGATGCATTGACTTCGGCTTATTCAAAAGTGTACATCACTTCCAAATACATTACACATAACCTCAACACCATCTTACTTTTAACAACAACCATGCAGTTTATTACCGCTGAACTGATGTACACATTTGAATAAAGGGATGTTTTTTCTGTATATTAAACAGAAAAAAACGAGAAAGAAAAAAAGTATTTTCTGAAGGTGGGCGTCGTCTCACAAGCCATCAACTTCAAATCATGGAAACGCACTTTAGAGTTATTAAACCGCTAGAGTCCCTTGAGGACGCGGGGGTGAAGGCGGAACACGCCGCCCTGGCCAGATCCAGTGCTTTTTGGCCTGGGGCCTCTGGAACTGGTCCTCAGATAAGACTGGCCTTTGCACAGTCATATAGCTGTCTGTTTCCTCAGCCCCTGCACCCTCCCTCCTTCTCTCCCTCCATCGGAGTCGAGGATCATTTCCTCTCACTTTGTTGTGCAAGATCTGTGGATAACGTCTTAAAAAAAGAGAGAAAAAAAATCATAAGGTCATTACTCGACTCAACAGAATACAAAACAAACAGGCTCTTAATTGTGGCCTGAGAGAAAGATCGCAGCACAGATGAGTGCAGACACTGAGAACAGTATCTCAGAGCAGAGAGGGAGACGAAGTGACCCATAGTCAAGAGTGGAGATACAGGCCTGGGAGCAGACTGGGCCTGAGCGCGAAGGAGGACATTGGTGACCTTTTGATTCAAATTGGCCCTCCCAAAACTAACATTGCCAGAGTCAGTGGAACGTGACAAAAACTGAAAAACTCGGATTGTACACCTCTAAACTGGTCTTCAAAATACAGTCAAAACTTAGTATCATGCGGAGATTGCTTCTGCTTCAGCTCATTTCATTCAAGTTAAATTTGTCTTGTCCTCGTTAAAAGCCTAGAAATGTCTGCCACTGTCTCTATGAGCCTGAATATCATCCCTCAGTGTAGCTGCTAACTAAATATACTGTATTACAATGTTGCCATTAAGGGCCCATTTTCATGGGAAATCTAATTTCCTATGCTTTTTCAAAAGCAGCCCATATATGGAGACTAAGCTGCAAAAAACATCTGTTTAAATTCATCGTTTCTGTGATGTCACAACTCATGCATATACACAGTATATGTACACTCATCTTCAAAAGAATAGCTGCACCCAGAGAGAAGTGTGGGATTGTATTGCTATTGGGAAGGAAGATAAAGGTCACCAGGAACAGTAAATGATGATACATTTAGACTGACAGGGAAATTATTTATTGAGCTACACATACAGAAGTCGTGTCCCTCCGTATGGTGCAGGGTTGCCAAGTTTGCTAAAGTAACGTACCAGACATCTCGGTATGGAGTTGTAGAAGTTCCTAATGGTGTCCTGTGATAATCCATCCCATGCAGCATAAATATTCTCACAAAGTTCCTGCAGATTCTACTATAGGGGTGGAGGCGGAGTGACACCACCTCTGAGTGACCCCCTGGATGTGAGGTGTGACAAACAAACAGTTCTTGGCACTTAAAAAGACACAATGGACGGAAAAATAGGATGTGTCCCTTTTAATGTCTCCCCTGCTGTAAGAAACTATTATTATTTGTATTACTGTAAATTGCAAATCAGATACAGGATAAGGATCCTCTCGTTCTGATTGAATGTACATATTGGAATGGTAACAGGTCAAGAATGCGAGAAGCATCTAGGCTGTACAGAAATGTAGAGCGTCTGGTATTTAAAGTTTCATCCTTTAGTTTGACACCAGAGCTATGAGAATAGACATATGGACAAAAGTTGGAGACAACCCTTTCATTTCCTTAACATCCAGTAAGAGCTGCTATTAGGTACAAACTATCCATTTTTCAGGGAAAAAAACAAAAAGCATATCTTTAACATTACACAGAGGCCTCAACAACGAAATCTAATTTTTTGTCTGCCCAGTTTATGCCTGTATTGTAGCTTCCATTCTTTCCAGGAGACCCGCTTTCAGTTTCTCAGAGAAATCTGCAGGGAAGTTGGTTACACTTTATCCTGGTTTCAATGCACACAAGCCCAACAAAAATGTAGACATGTCAGTCCATGATACAAACTCCACATCTCTAGATCTTCTTGGCAGCTACACATCACTTCAGACCCAGAGTGTTGAGGTGAGCTCTCATAGTGAATGGATGGACAGACACACCTGTGGATGGTATCATATGTAAAGCAAGAGCGGAGTTTGATTTTCTCCTCCCTCTCAAAGATGTAAGCTATTCTATGCTGTTCATCTATATGTATTGGTTGTCTAGCAGGTCCTGGTTGTGAGGAGACCTGTTTTCACCTCAACTACAGTTTTCCTGTTTTTTTGTCCCAAATGAAATAAATGTTGGGTCCATTACATTTGCACAGTTCTACATACGTGTTGGGTACTTGATCGTCTTTATGGTCACTTTGGTGGCCAGTGATGCCTGGGATTCCATAGGGTTCTGTTTAAACCAATAAAGATTGAATGTTCCTTGTAGCCTTTGAAAATGATTTAAACTGGACAGACGATGTGAAAGTGGGACCCTCAAGTTGATTACACTTAACCATTTAAGCACTAAGGACATGTATGTAGCCTCATACTGAAGTGTCTCACTGTCATACACTTTGTCAGAAAGTATCCAGACACCCCCCGTAGTTAGTGAATTCAGCCTCTGCCATTGCTGATACCCGTGTTCAGCTGCACATTATCAGCGTGTATAACACACCATGTCTAATGCTAAGACATGATTAGAGAGCTCTCTTACTATTGCTATATGTATATATGTGCAGTGTTGTAGATGTAGATGTCTCAGTTTCATGTTCTCTCTTTCTCAGTTGCTACTCAGCACTGCACTCTTTGAATTTCACTGTCGAGTTACTGTCTGCCCTGTTCTACATACAGTATTTATCATATTGTGCCATATTGATTGTTGGGTATTATTGGTTGTTGTTAATAATATATATATAAAACAATTATGCTATATTACGTTTTGTCATCAGATGAAAGGGAATTAATTGTCATAGAAAGCTAATCCCAGACAAATTCAGACACCATGTGCATCACTGCTCGCTATCTATCCACAATTGTGGCTGTTGGGTCAGTCAGGTACAGCCAGTAGCCCACAATGTCAAACCTACCCAGCAGTTTCATTCCAGTTGGTTGATTCCTTCTTGGTATAACTATTTGTGCAACTTCATGAGTGTACATTGTTTTTGTCATGTCATTTTTGAATGTAATTCTGTTGATTCTGTTCTTCTACATCGTTTAATTATTCTTGTACTACTCATTTGTAAAGCACTCAGGGCCTTTGATGTATGAAGGGTGCTATATAAATAACCTTGCCCTGCCATGTCCCCTTGGAGTTGGTGCTATTTGGAGCTAAGTCTATAAAGCAGTATTAGTAGATGTGGTGCATATGCACCATATCTGCACTAGTTCGGCTAGTTTGTATATAGAAATCATATATAGGGGACGAGATATACTGTACGTATCGAACAAAAATATCCACAAAGGCTTTGATCTCTGAAAAATGTTTTAAGGCTATCTGAAAAACATGCCGTGTTCACGAGGGTGGAATGCGCTGTGATTTGCCTAATATTCTGCACATGGCTGCATGATATGTAATACCCAAGATTTATGTGTGTGGTGTAGATTTTGGAGAGATGGAGCTGCCCCTTGCTTCATGCTCTTTCTCAGAGCTGGGCTGGAATTTCCTGTGCCTGCTGATGCAGTGAAGGATGGGGTGGGTGGGCTTCAGCATGTCCCCGAGGCACAGCCATTACGTCCTTTCAAAGTTTATGCTAAAGCAATTAGGCCTGCTATTACATTCACTGAACGCTGGATTTATGGCTGAAGTACTGCGCTAGCAGTTTACACAGCATAAATGCCTTCTTATTTCTCATTTTCATAGAGCCTGAAGCTGTGATGCCAAGAAACAGAGAAGCGAAACTAAGAAAGTGTACAGCATTGCCATGTGATCTAGTGCTTCTGTGAAGGGAGAGCTTACATTTATCAGCAACACCATACACTAAAGTGTTGCAAAAAAGTATTATGTTATTAACCGAAAACCATTCATTATTGCATTAGAAGCAGAGCCAGATTTCATTATAGTCAGTGCAGTTACTTATAAAGTTATAGTTACATAAAAAAAAGAAAAAAAATGTATATATATATATATATATATATATATATATATATATATATATATATATATATATATATATATATATATATATATATATATATATATAGTACCAAGTATATTTGTACTTTTGTAATTTTTACATAGTCGATCTCCATAGAAAAGCAAGTATCTCTAAAATAGCAACTTGTAAATCTAGTACAGTGATTTAAGGCCATTTCTGTTGGTCAATGTTAAATGTGTGTTTAAATAATAAACACAAGTAAAACTGAACAACAATGAAGGAACATGGAACAGTGGAACTTGAGTCATTTGCATGTCTCACAATGTCACACCTACCAACCAAGTTTTATGACTTACGGTTGATTCTTTCTGGATGCATCTATTTATTTGGCAGTTCCACCTTAAATGCCCATAGTTCCAACCAGTAAGCAGCCTCGATGCTGTGATTGTATCTGCTTCATCAGCCAGATCATCCCAAACAGGACATTTTATAGTACGAATTTTAATTTATTTGGTGTTGATGTCGAGGTTTATGTTATTTCCATAGCCTGTGCTGTTTCTAAAACAGCCAAGTATAGCAGAGCTCATTAACATATTAATGACTGCACCATATAAGGCAAAACAGCTCATTTTATTCCAGGACAAAATCACCACATCTAAGCATTATTCACCCTGACCAAAGGCAAACAGGGCAACTTCAATTGACTTTAATAACTATTAAGCTGAAGTAACATTTTTCCTATGTGTGGAACTGAGATACAAATTGGAGTCATGTAAATTCAACAACTTTGTTTTAGTGATGACATGTATTATCAGCCCCTCTCCCCACCCGCCCCCGTTCTTGTTGCGCTGCTGATTTTGTACTCCTGTCAGCAGCAGAACCCGAGATTCTGGTGAGTGTGCCAGTCTGAGGGCCAGGGTGTTACTCTGGAGTGTTTCTGAGGGGCTGGCAGTAGGAAAGCACTGTGTTTGTTGTATTTTGAGCTATGGTCAGGCATGGAATTCTCAGGCTCTAAAGGACCAGTCTGGACCAGTTTTCCTCTGCTCATTTCCAGAGAACTTGTCTCCCCAGAAGTCTGAAAGAAGAGTTGTGAAATCTTCTTTTCGTTTTTTCCTTTTTACAAGTAACAAACAGCTCACTGTGGGATCACAGGAAAACACAGTCATTGAAAGATAGCTTCTAGAGACAGGAACACTGATGTTCACTGTGTAAGTGACCTTACCTCATGCCTGTATAGAACATCTCTAACATTAAACCCATCAACTACAGCAATCTAACTCTTTCCTGACATTCCTCTGATAATCATGCTAATCCATTTCAGAGTTGAACAACATAGATAGAGAGAGAGAAAGAGACAGAGGAATAGAGTGATAGCTTGTGTTCTGTTATAAGCAGACAGAGCAAGACGTCTCTTTTAAGCTTGAGGAATAAACATATTGTTGCTAATGTACAGCCACAATAACAGCACAGAAATAAAACTTTTATTCTTCCAATGATTTGTTTATGACAGCATGACGACCCTTGAAATTCTGGCACTGACGCCTTGGCCTGGTTCTGACATGTGGCGACAATATGTCTTCTTCTGTCTGTGTACAGCTTATGCACGATGACAATATTGCACCTAAGTCAGTACACCACCCCGCTCAGCCTACGCACCTCACTTAGCAAGTGCAAAAAACAAAGAGTAAGAAATAAATCAAAGTGAGACAGAAGGCAAAAGTGTACTGTCTCAGATTTCCTGGGTTTCAGTGTAATGTTTAGCCTTCTATGACTGTACAGCTCCTAAACCTTTAGTTGTGGGCTGGAGGTGAAGGAACCAGCCTTTGTAACCGGAGGATCGCCGGTTCGATTCCCTGAACCGACAGTAACAACTGTGTACCCTTGAGCAAGGCACCTAACCCCCAAACCCCTGGGCGCAGTGGAGAGGGCCGCCCACCACTCCAGGCAGGTGTGCTCATCGCCCCCTAGTGTGTGTGTTCACTAGTGTGCATGTATGTGGGTGTTTTACTTTACTGGATGGGTTAAATGAGGAAGACAAATTCCTCTGTGTGTGAAAAGCACAAATGGCACAAAACGGCTCAAAACCTCTCTACTCAGAGAACGATTGGCCTCACTGAAATCTAAACTCTGTGTGCTGCAGTAATGTCCTCTAGATGTGATGATTTGATCACACATTAGTGAGATCAGCTACTGATCTTGTATGAGCTCTGGATCACTTTTACTCATCACAATGGTAATTCCGTTAACTGTAAGTCCTGTGAACCTTTTTGGAAATCATGGACACTGCATCCTCCAGTCTGTAGAGAAGACAAAATGTCCAGCTTGTTATCAGTGCCTAGTTTTTAAGCCAGCATGTGTGATGGTATGGGGCATTAGTGCACAGAGCATGAATGAGGTGCACATCTATGTTAAATAACGCTGAACAATATACGCAGGTTTTGGAAAAGCACATGCTGCCATCAAGATGACGTCTTTTTCAGGGAAGGACTTGCTTATTTCAGCAAGACAACGCCAAACCACATTCTGCACGTGTTTTAGCAGCTTGACTCTGTAGTAATAGAGCCTAGGTGCTAAACTTGCCTGCCTGCAGTCCAGATCTGTCACCTGCTGAAAACATTTGGTGCGTTATGAAGAAAACTATGACAAAAGAACCCTCGCACTGTTGAGCAGCTGAAATCACACATCAAGCACGAATGGAAAACATTCTTAACCTCCCACGAACCGATCCAACTCTCAAACTTTATTCCGAAGAATGATGTCACTTTTGCCAGTTAGTTCTCTTACAAATGCAACTGGAGCCTAATCATTTGATTTCTAAAATGCATGCACTAGAACACTTCAGCTAAACAGTCCATCCACATTTTATGCAACCCTTGAAACTAACACGATATAAACATCAACTTACATGAAATGTAAATTCATTAAATGTTCATTTAATTGATTCCAACAGAGCTAGGATTGAAATGTCGCTATGCATCTTAGAAAGGGTGTACTGATATACGCTAAACAGCTTTTCCCGTCAAAGCATAGTACGGTAAACGCCAGAAATGTTAGGAAAGTACAGATCCCTGATACAGACCTCTTTGTTACTTCACCCCCAATCTATGTGCATGTCTATTGGGCGGTGTAGGTGGCGTGGGTGTTTGTTTGATTCTAATGAGGTGGTAAATGGCTCTAAAACAGTTATGAGTCACAGCCAGTGCCCTTACATTCGCCAAAGAAAAATAAACCTATCCAATATTTGATCCCATCCAGCTAAGCTTTCTGGACTTGGCCTTTTTTTTTTTAAAGTGCACACAGCGTACGCTGCTGAAAGCTCTCTGTTTCACACACAGACGTCTGGCTGAGGCAAGCAAACCTCACACAAGTCAGGAATTATGACTTAAAGGGAGAGAGACACTCCTCCAGAGCGAGCAAGGTCTGCCTTAGTCCTCTGAGAGCAGGATGATGGTGGAATATGAGGACAGTGAGAGAGAGAAAGAAGTCAAGGAGAGGAGAATTACAGCTGAGTAGGGAAAAGGAGTGTGAGAACCGAGGGAGGGGGAAAGGAGTGAGGGATGGAGAAGAGGGAGGTAGAGGTGCAGACACTTTTTTGTAACACTGCTGGAGTGACCTGGCTCTCTAGAGACGGAGGAATGTAGTTATGAGTCTTTCTGGGCTAGAGTGGGGTGGGGTTGGGGGGTGAGAGAGAGAGTGAATGACAGAAAGAGAATAAAGCAGGAAAAAAGGAAGAGAGAGAGGAAGAAAAAAGAGGGGAGGTAGAGAGAAGGTGATAAACAGTAAGAGGTAAAACAAAAGAGAGAAAGTAAAGGAGAGAGGTGAGTTTGAGAGAGGGAAAGCCAGTGATAAAGAGAGAAAAAGAAAAAGAAAGTAAGCAAGAGAGAGTGTGGTGGAGAAAGGGAGAAAGAAAAGAAGTGGGGCAAACAGAAAAAGAAAGGAGAGAGGGAGAGAAAGACAGAAAGAGAGAAAATGAGAAAAAAAAAGGGAGAGGCACAGCAAGAGATAGAGAAAGTAAAATAAAGAGAGGTAGAGAGAGAGGGAAAGAGAAAGAGACAGACAGATCAAGGAATGTAAGAGAAAGGAGAATAAGTGTGAGAGACTGAAAGAAAGGAACAGGGGGAGAGGAATGAGAGAAAGAATGAAAGAGGGAAAAGAGAGAGAGAGAGAAGGAGAAAAAGATAAGAAGCAAAGAATAAGAGAGAGAAACACTGAGACAGAGGGAGAGAGATGGAGCCAGAGAGAGAGAGAGAGAGAGAGAGAGAGAGAGAGAGAGAGAGAGAGAGAGAGAGAAAGAGAGTGAGAGAGAGAGAGACAGAGAGAGTGAGAGTATGTGTTAAGGATTTGTGGGTCAGCTCCTTCCCTCTATGTCTCAGGCTTATTGGCCACCCTTCCCCACCAAAGCCTGGCGTGTGTTTGCACAGCTGGGTGGACAGCGAGGAGAGATGGACGGAGAGATCCCATCGACCCCCTCCCCCCACCACCCCCGTCCCCAAAAGTATCAACCCACCAATTCCCCATTCAACCTTGGCCCCCCCTCCAACACTTCCACTGGGGGTTTCCTCTACTCTTAGCCCGAAGGTACTACAGCCTCTGCCCCAGTTTGTTTGCTTTAGCAGGCTACCTCACCATGACTCCAGCCTCCCTGTATTTTTAGAGAGCCATCTTTCGTTTGCCACGAGGATTCAGCCACGCTCTGTTTTCCTTTCCATTATTTTCCCTCCGTTCTATTTATTTTATTTGTTTAGCGCATTTTTTTCTCCTCCAATGAAACCCCTAGCTCTTTGAAAGTCTTGATCTATGATGGCACAATTGTCTGTGTAGTTCAAGAATTTGAGTGGGGAATGTTATTGCTTTGGCCTGGCTTGGAAGACAATCACAGCAGTCATCAAAGCAATGCTCTTCAGAAACCACTTCATACTCAAGGACAATCCAAGCATAGCAGACCAGAATGACTATGATGAGCATATGAAAAATGTCTACTGTAGAGTCCATCTTAAAATAGAGGGCTTGCTAAGAATCACATGATCTCGACATGTAGGAGCAGTGAATTGTGACCAATAGAATTAAACCATAACAGATACTGAATCGACAACAAACTTTATGATAACGCTAACTGCCACTTTATGGGGTTTTTAATAGAACGTTAGCAGTAAGCTAACGCCGGCGTACATGAAGCTTTGTTGATTCTGGTGGAAGCACAGACATCTGTACCACTCATATTCACAGTCTGTACTGTAACTAGGACTTCTAGAAGTAGTAGAATAATACATCATGGAGAAATTCAGCAAAATGAAAATCAAAACATAAAAGGATAGATAGATAGATAGATAGATAGATAGATAGATAGATAGATAGATAGATAGATAGATATACAAACTACACAGAAGTAACAACAGAAGCACAAGATAGAGTTGTACAGATAAAGACAGAGATACAATATAAAGTATGAAAGTATAAAAATAGAGTCCTTAGTGTCTGTGTAAATTAAAGTGTAAATTATAGATGGAGGTAGTGGTGTACCATTTGCTGAGCAAATTAAGAAGATGGCTGGTGTCAGCCATACAGAAAGTGAAAGTACACAGTAATATAAATAATTTAGCAGTGCAAAATGTGTAAACAGTGGTACAGAACGGTAGAATAATAAAATATAAACAGATATAGGGCATTTAGGAGGGATTGTGTGCGGAGATGGTGGGGTGGGTGTCCATTGGAGTGACCATTTAGGAAGTAGTGTGTGCAGAGATGGGGGTGTGTCCGTTGGAGTGACCGGAATGAAAGAGTGTCCAGAATTTCTCATTTGCTGTACTGAGAGGAGTTGAACAGTCTTATGGCCTGAGGGACAAAAGACTTTGGTTCTAAAGCATGAGGCCTTCAGTCCAGCCAATGGGAGAGCGTGCTTGGCTGTACCCAGATACCACAGAAAAATGAATCCTGATTAGACAGTTTTCCATTGGATGATAGGCATTATTGAACACACAATAAGGGAGACCTAAACCTTCCAAATAGTCTTGTCTTCAAGTTTTCAAAAAATACATATTTGAACGCACAAGGTACCGCAAATCTCTTTGCTCTATATACACACACTATATACACTGGTCGTCCTAAAAAGAGTTGCACAAATCGTTGCACCCAGAAGGAATCTGGAATCAACCAACAGGAATAAAACTCGCTGTTTAGGTTTGACATGGTGAGACAAGCAAATGATTTCACACTCTGCCACATATTTGATGTAAGCAAGGATTGGCCTTATCACCATCCCAGACTGACCTAACCTCCATGATTGCGGACATTCATTGAGCAGTGATGCCCTCCCTGAGTTATCCTGTAAGTGCCTGCACCGTTGGCAGACCCAGGACTACATGCGCCACTACATGGGCTTTTCCGACGACTTCCCTTAACACCACATCAACGTCGCCAAAGACTAAAATGGTCTCATGCCAGACTGTCATGGAGTGACTCCGAATGGGACCGAGTCATCTCCAGGGAGAAGTCCCATTTTTGTCTGGGTGGAGACGACCAACGTGTGCGAAGACACTGTGGTCAGCGACAAGATGAATGGCAGTGGATGAGGCAGTGCGATGTGGCTCAACAGTGAGGCTGGAGGAGAAGGCTCAGAGATAGGAGTCTGCGTTGTGGTGGCTGGTGGAGAAAGTGGACAGTGTGAGTGAAAGAGCGAGGAATGATACAAAAGCTGCGAGGGAATTTACTGTGATGGCAGGGAGGACATAACGCTTAGTCTCTTTCCGGTGCTTCTGGGGAAGAGGACGTGACCCCAAGGGAGAACATGTGTAGCAAAGAGCACACGCCTGTGGTATATTGTGGACACTCTGTAATCCCTGCTTCAGGGTTCCATACTGATACATGGTCATTACTATATGTGAGCTAAAGGTTATTCTACAATACGCCCGTGCATATGAGCATACATATGATGCATAAATACGATCGACCTGGGATATTGTTTTATATTTTTATATTTTCTTTATAAAATAGGGGGTCTCCTGTCAATCTCCCTGAGGAGCTACAGAGTATGTAGGGGTATGGAGGTTTGTTTAATAAACTACACATCTCAACAAGCTGTCATTTTTCATCAAGCAGCAATAAACCTGCTCACTATATGACCCACCCATGTTAGTATGCTGCAGTGAGGCCAGTCCACCTGCGACTGAATGGACAGTGAGTGCAGGTGGAACAGCTGGGCAACAGATGTGGATGTTATTCAGAACGCATGCACCCTCACAATCAACTCCACCTCTATCCCTCTAAAAACACGCACTACAGTCACATGTGGGTCTGGCGGCCATCTTGTTTGCTGTGGCGCATGGCTCAGTTTCCTGTTTTACGCCCGGAAAGAAGGCTTGTGTGGTGGGAGGCTGTCCGGCTCAAAGGCTGAGGTTAGTTAGGGCCTTTTAGCACTTCTGCACTCTTCTGGATCTGTTCAACGAGAAGCCGGCAGAAAATCTCAAACAGATGTCCATTTTTCCCTCTGTCTCTAAAACATGCATTTCCAATTAGCCGCCAGCCACTGAAGCCATGCGCCTCGTACTGCAAACCCAACACGGCCTTGCGCTAATGTCCAGGAAGTATTACATCACTGAAAAATAAACTGGGCTGGGTGTAAATATATTTGTGTGGCTAGTTAACAAACTATAAATAAACCTACTACTCCCAGATCCTCTTAAAATCCCCCAAATGACTAATGGCCACTACGCCTAATATCGTTCCCTTTACATATAAACTCTACCAGAAATCTGAGCGCCATATATAAATTCATAACGGGGCCATCCAATGCAGTAAAGTAAATGCAATTAAGGCTTTAAGTGGCTGAAGGTGGGTATACCATTTTATGAGCCTGGTTTGCTTAACCTCTAAAGACTGTTTTGCTGAAATGGAAATAGATTTTGAGCATTTCAAGTAATGGTGAGAACATCCAAGGATTTTAGTTGCCTGCTGAAGGCTTGGCAAGGTCAGGCCTTTGGTCCACACACCTCAGCAAGGTTTAGAGTTTTCAGACAGCAGAAGAGAATTAAACTCAAGTTTAAAAGCCCAACTCTCGAGTGGTTATAAAGCACTTTCCCAGCAATCAGCTAGTTTGTTTATACAGAGAATATCGTCGTCCCTAATTAACAAACCTCAACACTCATTTGCTCATGCCATCGTGCTCAACTTGGAACGATACCCTTGCATTTTGCATGGAAAAACCCTTGTGCAATCAACCGGCTAAAAGCAACAAAGTCTTCATGTGGCTCCAGCTAAAGTTCTGCTACATTTAAGTGGCAATCCCATTAAATCACCGCATGCTCGATTTTCTTCCAGCACCTTCTCCTGGAGGCCTGACGCACGGTTTGTTGAATTCCTCCCTTGACATTGTCCTGGTGGGTACGGTGCTGTGCTTGGCATTCTTCTCCAGCTGAAATGGCAACACGTCCTCCATCATCTCTCGAAGGATTGAGGCACTTGGTTTAGTAAAAGAGAGGCCACGCCTGATAGTGCTGACTGGGTAGGGTCCAATTCGGGAGTGAGTCCTCCGGGTCTTCGTTTCACAAAGGCTAAGGAGGGAAAAATGAGCAAGTGAAAAAGAACACAGCACAGAGCGAGAGAAACAAGGGAGCAATATTTCGAGCGGGCCCTGAGAGAGAGGGGAAAGAGACAGCGGAGTGATATTTCTCCTTTCCTCCCCAGCTGTAGAATCTCACATCTGGCTCCATGTTGGCCAGATTAATGCCAGGCTGTCAGGCAACGGTGGCCTTACCCCACCGACAGGAAATGTTGTTTTTGGAATGCCGCGCCACTCTCTGAGCCCTCAGACCAATCCCCCCCACCACCTCCATCCCACTCTCCTCCCCCAGCCTCCCTCCTCCTTCTTTCTTGGTCTCTCTCATTCTCCCATACGCCAACACAAACCCCCAAAGCCGCAGCCGCTTCACTGCTGACGGGCAGAAATTAATTGTGAAGGCCTTACATGGAGTGATTTATCAACGGCTACTCCAGTTCACAGTCTGCGGCAAGGCAGGCCGGGGCCTGGGAGCTCTCAGGAACCCCGCCACAGGGGATGTCCAAGAGAGACAGAGAGAGAAAGGGAGAGAGCGAGAAAGAGAAGGAGAGCATGTGTCAAGTGCTGAGAACAGAAACTGGCCAACAAATAGGTTATGATTCAACCATTGATCCGGAGTTTAAAATCGCATATCCTGACTACTTTTAGCACGTATGCTAATGTTTTGGATCAATGTCAGGGGAAGGCCAAACGGGAAAGAGAAGGGGAGAGAAACTCAGATAAAGAAAGAGAGTCAGTGTTACCATTAGCTTGTGCCAGGTACTGAGAACTGAAATTGGGCAACAAATTAGTTATGATTCAGCCATTGGTCCTGAAACTAAAACAACATGTCCCGAATACTTATATGCATATTGTAGTTGCTTTGGAACCCATTTTAGGGGAAGTCCAAGCAGGACAGAGGAAGAGAGCCAGTGTTACGATTAGCATGTGCCAGGTACCAAGAAGCCAAAACTGAGCAACAAGTGGGTTGTGATTCAAGTGTGGATGCTGCATATGCATGTCCTTGTACGATGTTTCAAATCTGTTGGGACTATTTCTGGAGGAGTCCTAGAAAAAGAGAGAGAGAGAGAGAGAGAGAGAGGGAGAAAGAGAGAGAGAGAGAGAATGACAGAGGTTGAAAGATAAAAATAAATAAGAGCCAGCTGTGTCTTTATCATTTAACACTATTCAGCATTTAGCATTACCAGAAACCTGAAGTTGCATGATGAGCAATGGATGGGTGATGATTTAATGACTGTTCCTGAAAATTGTGCATTCTAGTTGCCTGGAAATCTGAGTGCAGAGGAAGTCAAAGAAAGAGAAAAATTCTAGGACAGGAAAACAGACAGACTTCGAGTCAGATTTATCTTTAACCTGTCGCAAGAACCTGAAACTGAACAACAAATAGACTATGATTCAAGCACTGATCCTGAAACCAAAACTACATATCCTGAGTAAATTTGGCATGATCGAAATGCTTTGGAGCCTGCTTCAGGGGAAATCCAAACTGAAGAGTGAGAGAGCCAGATAGAGAAAAAGAGCCAGTGTTACCATTAGCATGTCCCAGGAACCAAAAACATGAGATTGGAAAAGGAATTGGGCATGACTCGATCATTGGCAAGGAAACAAAAGCTGAATGCCCTGACTACTTTCAACATGTTTAAAAAGCTTCCGAACCCATCGTAGCAGGGGTCCGAGAGAACAAGATAGAGAGATAGAGAATGTGAGTCAGAGTTACCATTAGTGCAGGCAAGGTATACCTGGGAATGAGCAATAAGTGGGAAATGAATCAACCATGCCGAAAGCAAAACCGCATGTCTTTTCGACTTTTAGCGTGTTCTGGATCAGTGCTCCCCCAAGTAGGGCCAGCAGGCCAAAGTTGGCCCACAAAGGATGTTTGATTTGGCTCAGCAGAAAGTTGCCTTAACACCATGTAATCGTCTCTGACGGCAACTCAGTAACAACACAAGTTGCGAGCAGTAATAGAAAATAACAGGTGGTAGATGGAAAAATAGAAATGTAAAGATGACTAGCGTGAAGAATTTCTATTCGCTGAATTTGAAGGCAAGGCAGTGTGCATGCCTTGTATCTAAAGAAACCATAAGGCTCTTAAAAGATATGACTTTTCATATCTTCCTACATGTACAGGCAACGTGCAAAATGCACAGCTAATAAACTTGCTTATAGGGTTTTGTTTTGGTCTCTATTGCACTTTGCCACCCCAAAACATATTTTATATATATGTTTTGGGGTGGCAAAGTGCATATACTCTAATTTTATATATATATAGAAAGTATATATGTCCTAATTATATATATATATATAGAAAGTATATATGCCCTAATTATATATATATAGAAAGTTTATATGCCTCAATTTAATATATATATATATATAGAAAGTATATATGTCCTAATTATATATATATATATATAGAAAGTATATATGCCCTAATTATATATATATAGAAAGTTTATATGCCCCAATTATATATATATAGAAAGTATATATGCCCTAATTATATATATATAGAAAGTTTATATGCCTCAATTATATATATATATATATAGAAAGTATATATGGCCATCACTTATGTTAGCTTAGGCCAACATGAATTTCATGCTGTTTATGCTGGTTTATCTGGTCATGAGAAATTGCAGTGCTTGCTGACTAGTATACCAGCACCCAAAAAACAGTATATTGTAGATGTGGGCTCAAAATCTCATTTCTTCATTTATGGTTTTTATTTTTGACAACTTTAAATGGTTCCTTGATATCTTGTGAGAATTTCTTGAACAATGAACCACCAGAAATACGCCAAGAAAACTTCTCCAATATCATCCATTAATAGTTCGGAAGGGTTTTACTTTCTTCTGTACGGTGACCTTTTTTGGAGATACAAGGTTTTGATTGGACAATAACGATACACTAGTTTTGGTGGTGACCAGCTACGCTTGTCAATGCTTGTTTACATCTAACAAGGTCCTCAAAGATTTCAGAGTCCTCATGGAACATGACCAAGTGGAAGGAAAGGAGACCCTCTGTAACACACATCTGAGCCCCCCACTACCTCTCAGTTGGAGGTTCCAACTGATCTCATCGGCCACGTAAACACAGCCCTGGCCTCTGCCCTGGAGACTGTGGGCAACATCCCAGAATAATCTGTTGCCACGGTCCCGAGAAATGGTAAACAATGGAGAGGTCTCAAGAACATTGAGCGCTTTCTCCCTGCAGGCTGGAAGGGAACGTACTTGGAGGGCTCGGCTGGTCAAACACGTAAAACTTTAATCAAACATTGCTGCGCAACAACGTGCTTGTGAAGAACACCGCAGGTTGCCAGCCTGGCATGCTAACCAAGGCAGAAAAACGGTAAGGAACAAACACTCATCAGTGCGTATGTCTCAATGGCCAAACATCTCACTTTTATAGTCTGACCTCTTACATAAGGACACTTATGTTGCCTGTCTCTGCAGGCGCTGCTCCAGTACAGTGAACTCTTCCCTCCGCTGAGGGAGCGTAATAAAGCTTAAGCTCTACAGTGAAGAATTTGGAAAGAGATAACTGACCCTCCTTCTCAACTGACTCTCTTGCTCACGCTTGTCAGTCATCAGCTCTCCTAGCTCCAAGTCTCACGTTCTTTCTTTTGTTTCAAATGAATGGTATTATGTTATTAACCACTCAAACCTCAGGGTTATAATAGTCATCATTGACTTTATATTGTAAGTTACACTGAGTTATGACCAGACGTTTGTAGGCATCTGCTCCTTCAGCAAATCAATAGTATTAACAAATAGTCCTAACCCTCCCCATCTCTGCTGGAATAACAGCTTCTACTCTTCTGGGAAGGCTACAATAGATGTTGGAAGATTGATGTAAGGATTTCATTGCATTCAGTGACAATAGCAACAGCAGGGTAAGGCATTGATTAGGACAACAGCACTCAGAAAGAAAATCAGATATTTTATCAAGAATGTTGCGCATATGAGGAATTTGCCTTGGTCAGTCACATAAAAGATGCATGTCATGTAACATACTGAATAGACAAGACAAACATACAGACTAAGAAACAACCATTTAACTACGGAAAATAAAATAATACATTTCATAGAATACAGAATAAGAATAATACTAAATAATAGAAATGTGAAAACCTGTGTATATATAGATATCTATTTATGCAGGTCTCAGTAGACTGAGACACAAACACAAAGCACAGGAGTCACCATAATACAGTTAAGGAGATAAGTTGGTGCAGTTGAAGTTGAAAGGGTGAGGTGACCATTGTGGTTAATGAGCACTACAGTTCTGTTGGTGTGTCTTCTTATGCTGGTTTTGATGGCTCTGAGTCTTCAACAGAAAGTAGTGTCCAGACAAGATGATGTCAAGGATGATATGCTCCATCACCCTGCTGTTTTACATATCCTGAAGCGTTGGCAGATTACATCCAGTGATGTCCTGATTATGTGCTGGAGTTTGGTGGAGTTGCTCTTGTGAGGTGAATGACCCAAACCATATGGTTGTGGATGACATGAACATTGCATTGTAGAACTAAACCATCAGCAATTAAACTTACACAGTGTTTAAAAGAGCAATTTGTAGGATGACACACCCTGTAGAATTCCTACTCCAAACAACAGGGGGCAACATATCACTAGAATGGTGTGGTGTCCACCCGTAGTGTAACAGAAACAAGGAAATGCACATCTTCCTCCTCCATCTTCATTCAAACTTGTCTTGCCAAGGGCATCTCTACTGGTGGAAAGCAGCACCAGTGATTTTATGTTTTGCTGCCAAATGTGGTTTCTAGCTGCGTCGAGGTGAGTACATGACGGTAACGGTAGCGTGCCAAGATCTTTAGCTATCATTGAATTTACTGTTCACTTGCCTTAATTTTCTGGCGAAGCATTTCATGATTCATTGGATAACCATGTTTTAACAATCTAGCAGGACTTTCACGTGATTGATAACAAGTTAGAATACACCAACAGGGCAGCACCGCTCTTGTTGGACTGCTTCGACTTGATGCTACAGTGACTCCCTATCACCATAATGAATGGTATTACGAGACAGGAAGGGCCGGGGCTAGCTGGTCACCATGCTAATTTCAGTAGATCACTGCAACATGCTACACAGACATCTTTGACATACCATTAATCCTGTTATTTCTTTAGATTTGTTGATAGAGTTATTTTTAGAAGGTTACAAACTAAGAATCTTACAAACCGCACCTTAAGTCAAGTTTTTTGAAGATGCCTTAAAGATAGCTATAACATGATCTAATAAAATAATATATCCATACATGGTTGAAATGTTATTCAATGTTATTGAATTTTAACATTATTATTACATATGAGTCACAGAAGAGTTGTGGGCTTGGATGATAAATAGAATAGCTATATTTGCATTGTAGATCTCTGGTTCCTATCAGCACCACTGTGAGGAATTCCAAATAAGCTTAATCCAGAATGAATTTCGAATTAATTTCACAACAACTTTAGTTACATCACAGTGATTGAAATATGGAGCTATTTTCTGGCAGTGCTCTGGTAATGATAATAAACACCAATCAATGAGCCTGGCAGTGCCGCTAAACAGTCATAAGGAAGGAGTCAGAGTTCTACAAAACAGTGAAGGCGTAACGGACATGGCAACCCACTGAAATATTAAACAGAGTGTTGTGGGTTTGTGTGCTGCTTGTGAGAGTAAAAGCTTGACCACAGCCTAGGCCCAAGCTTCTGTGTGCCAGACCAGGCCAGTCCAAGTAGGCCTGTGTGCTGGTGTGCACCGGCCTGCAGTTCTGGAACATATAAGCTGCTGTGTATTGAACTGGGCTATTGAGCCAGGCTACTGTGTGCTGGACTAGGTTGGACCATGTCCCTCTAGGATTCCCTTGGTAACAGAATACACAGCCTGTGGTAGGTGGCGGACATGATCAATCATTTTGACTGGGCCCTGGTGGATTGGGGAAAAAAAAAAAAAAAACAACAGCCAGCAAAAAGATGGGCATTGTCAGAGCTTTAAGTGGCTCATATGAAACGACGGCGTACCGCAGTTTAACAGATTCAGCTGCACCTTCATTCTGCCATTGTTGAAGTAAGTCGACATTGATGGCAATTTATTTCACCAAAGCAAAACTAACCTAATTAACTGTTAATGATGGCCCAGATATGAGGGATCTGCAGATGTGTTTACCTTTTGGCACTCCAGGTGAACACTTGGGTGTCACCTCTGTAAAACCTTTATGGCTCGAAGTTCTGGAGCTTTTATAAGAAGCGGGCAACTGTGCCTATAAACTTTTTCATTGGAGCTTATTTGCAGTGTAAGGCCAGCAGGATATGATGCCGTCTCTGTGTCTGCTGACGGGGGAGGGTTTTATTTTCTGCTCTGTGTACTTGTTTACAGTGCTTTTGTGACTGTGCCGTAGTCAGTAGGTCTGGACGCCTTTTGGCCAGGTGACTTCCTGGGATGGAGCTTGGTGTGCCCTGACAGGTTAGTCTAAGGAGAACAGCATTCCCTCTAGCAATGCTTGCTTCTTCCTGCACAGGTGGAGGACCTGCCTCTGACCCACGGCCCCACGCTCTGTAAAAGCACATTAAACACTCTCTCCACCACGAGACGCGCCATTTAGGAGCAGGGCCAAGAGAAGGTATTAGAAGTGAGGAGGCAAGTTTTTCCACTATAAATTCAGCAGGGCTGAGGCAAGGGTTTATATGGGGAGGCCAAAGCTGAGACAGAACACAAGCTCAGGTGATGTGAACTCAATGCTTACCAAGGCCCACAGGCTGGAGGACGGCACTTAAAGATGAAAGACGTCTTACCAAAAGGATCCTAGAATAACTAGGGCTATAAAAGAGACCAGGGCAGGTCTGCTACAGCCTTTAGAAGGTGGTTCAGTCTTTTGGCCAAATCCTTTTCCATTAAAATCAATGATTCAACAGATTTTGTCCATACAGTGGTGTGAAAAAGTGTTTGCCCCTTTCATGATCTCTTATTTTTTTTGTATGTTTGTCACTCATAAATGTTTCAGATCATTAAACAAATTTAAATATTACTAAAAGACAATTTCCATTTATCACAGCAAATCCTTCAGGTCCTAAAGCAGGAAAACAGCCCCAGAGCATCACACTACCACCACCATATTTTACTGTAGGTATGATGTTCTTTTTCTGAAATGCAGTGTTACTTTTATGCCAGATGTAATGGGACACACACAAAAGTTCAACTTCTGTCTCATCAGTCCACAGAGTATTTTCCCAAAAGTCTTGGGGATCATCAAGATGTTTTCTGGCTGTTGAGACAAGCCTTGTTCTTTTTGCTCAGCAGTGGTTTTCGTCTTGGCATTTTTGCCCAGTCTCTTTCTTATGGTGGAATCATGAACGCTGACCTTAACTGACTAACTTCTTTGGATATTGTTGTGGGGTCTTTTGTGACCTCTTGTATGAGTCACTGCTGCTCTCTTGGGGTAAATTTGGTTGGCCTGCCACTCCTGGGAAGGTTCCACATTTTTGCCATTTGTGGTTAATGGCTCTCACTCTGGTTCGCTGGAGTCCCAAACTAGTAATAGATTTATAACCTTTTCCAGACTGATAGATCTCAATTACTTTCTTTCTCTTTCGTTCCTGAATTTCTTTGGATCTTGGCATGGTGTCTAGCTGAGTATCTTTTGGTCTACTTTGCTTTGTCAGGCAGGTCCTATTTAAGTGATTTCTTGATTGAGAACTGGTGTGGCAGCAATCAGGCCTGGGTGTGGCTAGGAAAATTGATCTCAGGTGTGATAAACCACAGTTATGTTTTTCACACAGGGCCATGTAAAAAATTTCTCCCTTGATAAAAACTTTCATTTAAAAACTGCATTTTGTGTTTACCTGTGTTGTTTTTGACTAATATTTTAATTAGTTTGATGATCTGAAACATTTAAGAGACAAACATGCAAAAAATAAGAAATCATGAAGGGGCAAACACTTTTCAGTCGACAACCACAGATATGTTTGGTGTCTACAGATTTGAACAGAGCCTAAAGTAAAGCTAGCATATCGTCGTAGTCCAAAGAAAAACATGTATCTGCATTTTTTTGTGATTTTTACATTTCTGCATCATTTGAGCAGAACAGCTGTCCTTTATACTGTGTAGAGATTTCATGGTGCATGGACAAACAGAAATGCTCCTAAAATGCTTTGATTAAAGCTCCTTTCCATTGACTTAAATTGAAAGTGAAGAAGGTTTTTGGTCTCTCCTGTAAAGCTACCATTTTGTGGCAATAGACCTTAGCCATTAGAACTATGTAAAGTGCATGCCTAAAGAATTACACAGCTAACTATACACAGCCATCTGACATCAAATCAAATATTCCCTCACATCCTGTTAATGATCTTTTTAGTTCATCTTGGAATGTCTTAAAATGTACTACCTACAAAGTGCTCCTCCATATGACATTCATCTGAGAACTCTTTGGGCATGGTGCTAATATTCTAATGAGCATATAACGTCCCTCTGTTCACACTAGTTCTGCTATGCCACTGAAATGGAACTAAATACAACAGCCTGAGTGAGGAGAAATGAGTGGAACGAGCTCTACATTTGCAGATGGTGCTGTAGACCCTGCTGTGCCTGTGACTCACCAAAAATCATTAGCCATCTTCTCTGTGGCAACAGGAAATTTATGTTTAATAGAAAACACATTTGCAATTATGTTATACAATGCAATATATTTTTCTCAGCATGAAGAGTCTATCAAAAGCATCTTTATGACAGCGGCATATTTGCTAAAGATGTTTTTCACACCTCCAAAGCATTTTCTGTTTTTCAGCACCCAAACACCTTTAATGCTCTTAAGGCCTGGAGTCCGGGGTGGCCAGTCAGTTTATACTAGTCTATCTGTTTGATTTACAAATGGTCTTCTTGGTTTTTACACAGCTGCCAGTTTTTTTTTTAGACCCACAGCATCTTAACTGATAACCTACAAATGGGACAAGTGGAAATTTGACTTTGGTCAGGATAAAAAATGCCCTTTTACAAACCGGTGATTTGGTCCTTGAATATAATGAGCTGTTTTTCCTTTTATGGTGCCCTAATAAATAACATGAAGTGCTCTGCTCTGATTGCCTGGATTACAGTGCGACGCTGTAATGATCATACAGAAGCGACATGCAGGAATAAACACAGACAGGAAAATAAAATGAACCTCAGTGTAAACAAGCTTCTTGGCTATGCTAGTTGCTTTGAATCAATGTTACCGATCCTAGCTGGTTGCTTTTGAACGCTACATCAACACAAAGCATATTTATGTCGTCACACACTATGAAACTTATTATGAAATTTATGATGGGCTGCTTTAATCTGCAAAATGTGGATGAAATCACTCAGCATACTTACATGCACCTTACATGTTGCCTGATGTCCAAGGTTTAAAAACGGTCTGGAGTGAAACGTGCAGAGAACACTAACAGGATCCAAAAATATGAAATCAAATCCAGGCACATTTAAAGATATACACCAGTCATGCCTGCTGACACTTTAGTTCTTTGGGAAGGGTATGGAAAGTGCTGAACAACACCTTTACAGCCTGGAAAGGTATGTTTTTGCACATAGTCCACCGTTTTTATTGCTGTTGCTCGAATGTAATTCTGGAGGTGTAAATATACAAGAGTGTCAAGATTGTAGCATAATAGGACTTTGTGTTTGTAGGAGAAGACAACAGTGACAACAGTGTTCTCTTTATTGAACTCTCCTTATTCAACTAGACCAATACAAATACAGTCTTATATTGTAAGGCACCTTTAAATATGTTATCCAAGTTAAAAACAAGAAATAAAAAAACAATTATAAAAGACAAGGCAACATTTGATCATGCATATTTAGTTCATCGCTGCTAATAGCTGTTACTACATTATCATTAGGAGGCCTCCCACACACTCTAGCACTAGTGAGAGGGACCGGGAGTGTCTAAGGTGATAATGCTCAAGATGGATGAGGTGAGGGTGAGGGTTAGAGACAGAGACGAAGACAGGAGGTGGAGCTTCTCACTTCACAGGACTATAGGAGATCTGCTGGGGTCATTACTCACACACACACACGCACACACACACCCACACACACACACACACACACACACACACACACAAAGAGGACATCAGAAAGTCTGCACCTGCAGGACTGACCCTTTCAGGGTGTCTGCTGTTGTAATTATGGGTGCTGTGAGGTCATCGGGTGTCTCTGAGGCTGCATGCCTACTGCTGGTCACATTCCACAGCTCTGCCCCAAGATCCAGTCTCAAAATACTGGCCAAATGCATCAGAATCTGATGAATAGCATACCCACACACTGCAACACAAAACCAACAGCAGGCTAATACTAAGCTATTAAACACATACAAAAACCCTCAATATGTTTTGTCAGCAAGGAAATCCTCCAAATCCATCACAACACTGAACGTAACCGCAGCTCCACAAACAAAAACTCTCAAAAAGGAATCGGGCGGAGAAATTAGTCTTCCACTGCAAGCTGGTCAATGTTTCACAGGCTCCGAGGACTGTCATACATCTCAGAGGGCTTTGGCTTTGCATTCTGTTACCACTTTTAAAAAATGCCAAGCTTACCCATTTCTGCAGAGAGCACAAAGTGGGGCTGAAAGTGTATTGGTTGTATATCAGAATTTTAAATTTAATTGGGACTTTTTTTTTTTTTTACATAATAACACGTGGACCCATGACAGAGGAGTTAGAGCAATCAGATACAATCCAGCATCTACATGCACACAATGACAGATAATCGGCAGTGTGGCACTTTCTTTACTTTTTTTCAATTTCTAGAAAATAATTGCAATTTAAAGCTAAAGTAGATTAATACCATCAAACAAGACTCACTCAAATCACCTACAGCTCAGCTAGCATTGGTGTTGGACGTTATGTATGGATGTTATGTAGCTACTTGAGGAGCTTGGAAAGCCACGCCTATGTTAACTCTGAGGTTACTTTGCTGTATCTAACCTCTTTTTGTTTGAAGCCTTTGCCACCTCTGTCTTACAGCTGTTGTAGGTACGTGTGTAACTTTCTCTACCAGTCTTGCGCACTTTTGTCAGTACATTACAGCTGTGTGTGTGTGTGTGTGTGTGCAAAGACGTATGACAGTCTCCTCAAATGTGCAACTTTGTACACGTCATTGGATTACGTAATTTGGTCTGAGTTAAACATTTGGTCAGGATTATACAGTCTTGTGGCCCCTACAGAAAATGATTGTTTTATTTTTATTGTCAGGGCTTTTTTTTTTTTTTACATATTCGAGTAAAGTATATGTTGTAGTCAGTTCTTACAGTAATTATAAGATCTGAATATTTAATATATATTTTAAAAAAAATGTAACTGATCATATATATTTTTTATGAATATAATATTATGTGTTTGCGTTGGAAAGCTCCGGTTTGATCATCTTAATTATGCTTTGATCGAGTTTAAGTTTGAGCCTTTTAGTGAGTGTTACTATTAACCCCTTGGTCTGTCAGTGTGAAATCCTCCTATGGGGTGAACTACATTTAGCACTCACTTCACATTGGACTGAAGTGTTCACTGTTAAATGCTGGACACGTTTCTTTTCTTTCAGTGTTTGGTTTGTAACAGATATGTGCGGGTCACTTGTATATCCTACTGTACAACTTTAACTTAAATCATTTTCTGCAGTAATTGGTGATGTATTTCATGTGGAAATGATGTGTACCTTTGCAGTGTCAGATTTGTAGCGTGTAGCGAGCGTGTAGATTTGGCATTTCCATGATATGTTAGGGAGAACCTCAATATAAGTAATTGCATCATGAATCTTCAATTGGGCAGTATACAGATTCAATCCAATACATTTTTGTTACAGTAAGCTAATATCTCCTCACGGTCTGCTAGCTATCTGCTCTGTGCGTGTACTGGAAAACATCCAGTGTTGGCACACAGCCCAGGCTTTGTAAATGGGAAACAAACAAAATGCCTAAGACAGAGTCACACAACACTATCCAGCCCCAACAACAGGGCTATTCCTGCTTGAGCATAGGACATGGGGAAGTGGAGGGGCTACATGCTGATCTCCATGCATCAAGAAGGAGAGATGGCTGAAAAACAACCAAACAGAAAAAAATTTGAAGAACAAAAACTTGCTTTCGCCTCTATCAGTCTGTTAAGAAGTGCTGTTCTAAAGCAACAGTGTCCAGACACACCTGATTAACACAGCAGGTTAGGAGTACAGAGATTACCAAACTGGTCAATGGGTGCTGGACTCCAGCACTCCAAGTCCAGAGTTGGACAACCTCCCGCTGGACTATTCATTTGACCCCAGTTCAAGTGGCTCTCTCTCAGGACCCTGACCATCTCTCAGCAGCCCATCCCAATCGCCAGCTTGTGTTACAGGGCTGGAGAGAACCGCTAAGAGATGCGTTAATGAAGTCTGTCAACAACACTTATGCACACAAAAACACAAAGCACCCTGAAAGAGAAAGTGTGTGTTGACTATGTGGACAAACGCCCAGCTTTTATTCCACTGACCAATAAGGAAGGTGCATGTCTGAAGTAAATGATTCTCAGTAACATCTTTCACATCTTTCATGCACGTAACATGCTAAGAGACAAGTAGTGATGGGTTGAGAGTTGTGTCAAACAATATTTTGTTATTATCATTTGACAATACTTAACATTTAAGATAAAAGGAACAGAGCCTTCAAAAATTAGTTATAGTTTTACATATTGGGAAATGACTGTAATAACATTTTTCACAGGCCACTGTTACTTGGTATTATATGTTTTTGAGGTCCCCCTGCAGTTGTGGAGTGTAATTTACTTCTACCATCATCCATTCATTCGTCTTCTAAGCTGTTTGTCTTTCTGAGTTGTTGGTGGCGGGGTGGCGGATCTTGCTGGAGCCTATCCCAGCTCTCACTGAGCAGAAAACAGGCAACATCCTGGACAGGCTTCCAGTCCTTTGCAGTCACTTCAACATCTCTGTTGTCACACTTTAAAAAGGCCTCATGTACAGCTGTAAACACATGCATTTGCTGTTGAGCTGAAGGATACAGAATGTACAGCGTTTGAACGTGCATCACACGGGTATATGGCTGCTACAGATTACACTCAGGGCTTCAGATGTTTCTGGGTAAATGAAATGAGTGTAATCAGTAGCATCCATACGCCTGTGTAACATGCGTGCACGTATAGGGGAGTCCGATTCTCTCAGGAGTCGAAATCTGGCGCAACACTGGCAAAGACAACATACGAAAAGAAAGAGCCATCTCAGAAGGAGAAGTGATATTACAGAATTTTATTACAGGAGGTTGCAAACTTACATGGCTTATGTATTGTGAGACTGAGAACGACTGGCTAAACTACAAAACACTGTGAGACAGGGATGACGCGGATGAGTAACATTGGCAGGCATGAACATTGCTGTAGGATTTTTATAGTTTTCCCGTTAGCCGTATCTTGTGTCCTTTTATCTCTTATTGCTCTCGCCAGCGAATAAGCCTAGTCTGAGATTTACTCTGGACTCTTGCAAGGTTCTCTTTCCTGCTTGCATCCTCCAACACTGGGCCTCGTTCACCAACAAAGCTTAGGAAGACATTTCCTCTTAAAACTCCCTTATGCAGTTCCATAACGTCTCTGAACTTCAGCCATGTTTTCTTCTTTGGGATTAGTTTTTAGGTAAGAACAGAATGGACACCCACTCAAGAGCACAAAGGTGGAAATATATCTGAGGTTTAAATACAAAGTCATAAATATGATGTAGCTTTTTACCTAGAACCTTAAAAAATTATTAATAATGAGGCCAAATATCTTCTTTTGTGTTTTCCTAGCCCTGATGTCCCTGCTGGGAAACCTGAGCTATATTCTTCTTATAGCTAGCTGAAGGCCCATGGTTGATGGTATGTGACGTGGTACCGTAAAGCATACAACAGGCATTCCAGGCAATGACAGAGATACCATTTTCCATATTTTAAACCAGTGTACCATCAAAAACATTTTGATGCTGTTATTTTAAGGTCAAATCTTCACATAGCGTTGCTTTAAAGCGCAATGTGACTAGCAGCTGAATGTCAGTCCAGGAGCTGCCTTGTTTTTAATAGTTGGCAGGCCAAACTATGACTTAAACACCATCAGCTAGACCATAATATAGACCTGGATGAGTGACTTATGTTGCATATTCATTTATGTCACCCAGAGAGTCTGTAGAGACCTGCTGATGAAGCTTGGACAGCACTGTTCTGAGGTCAGTTTGATTGAAGTCCACCACGATGATAGCTAGCGTGGTTAGCGCTAACTTAATTTGGGTGAATATTAACTTCTAGTGTTTGTTAGCATGACTAACCTCACAGCTCCAGCGCTAAACCGAGTCGACTGATTGAGACGATTATATCTGGGGTAGCGGAAGAAAGTGAGTCAAGTTTAGCACATTAGTACAAGTACATTTTTGGCAAAACCATTTCTTTAGAAGCCAGTGAACGTGCCAAGTTGCACTGCTTATTGGAAAACCAACTTGACTGTTGGGCCAAAATGACTGCCCACACATTTAGACCTGCATGGCTTACACTATACTGTGTGTGCATTCTAAGCAATAAGCATGTGTCACTAGCTTCTGTCATCTGTAGGTGCAGTTGGATAGCGTAGTGCAGGAAAACACGTCGTCTTGTGTTAATGCCACCGCAGTAAATCATCTCATGAATTAAGGGTTGAACGGCCCTTTGGCCCCGCATACATCACCCAGAGTGGAGTGGAGAGAGACGCAGTGCCCTGGAGAGCAGAGGAATGCTTCTGTTCCCTCACATCACACATATGCAGATAAATCCTCTGCTATATGTCTTACTCCTACACTGGTGTGTGTTCAGGGCTCCTGTATTGAGAAATGCACTCAGACAGGCTGAGGTGTTGCTGAAAAGCAGGAGAGGGGGATGGGCCGTAGCTTCACTTCGAACCTCCCTGTTGCACTAAAGTCATTCAGATGGATTTATCTAGTGGCTGGTGCTTTTCCTTGATTCTGATAGATTTACGGCTCGAGATCGCGGGCTGTGGGTCTCTCTAATAAGGCGTTTTTGTTTATGTTTTTGGCGTGCGTGCGTCAAAGTAAATACCTTTATAAAAGCGCAACAAGCTCGAGCGCCGCAGCCTTCCAGGCCCTTGACACAATTAAGCTTTGTCTAGACGACTTTAAAACCTTTGAATTCCAGCAGATTAGAAGGCCCAATTAATCTAGCAGAGTTGGCTCAGAAACAGGAGGCTGAGAGAGAGAGCACTAAAACTGCGGTTAGGCCCTTGTGCAGAAAAAAAAACCCCATCAGCATTAAAACGACATTGGAAGAAGAAGGAAAGATCAACAAACCTAGCGCTGAAAAAAAGAGAGGCCTTTCGTGATGGACTCGAAAAAACAAACTGTCGCTACTCTTTCATACAGGAAGGAGTTCGTTTTTTACATCGCCCAGGGTGAGTGTGGTGGGTCTTGGTGCGCTTTGGGGTAATACTATATGAGGGAGATATTTGGACATGACATGCCGAGGTGCTTACGCAGACGGTCTCACGGCCTATGAGGCGCTCAGGGGCACGGTCACGGCAGAAAGGCCGGACGCAGGTAATGCCCCTCCATCAGCGGCACGGAAACCCCAGGGGACGAGAGCTGGGCTGGACGTCATGGAGGCCAAACAAAGCTTTGCTGACAAGAAAAGAGAGCCTAGCCAAACTGATGGAAATGACAGGACCACTGAGCAGGAATATAAACTGCCATCCAGCAGTAATATTTCTGAGAATGCAATCAACAATCAGTCCCTGTCAAACATGTGGTATCCTGGGATGTAATTCAAATCTAAGAAGCCCTTTTCTGTTCCATATACAGTATATTCCACAATGAAGCCAACCGCACTCTTTCTACAGGCGCACAACCGGGGAATTCCAAGCATTTTCCAAAAAATCAGAATAATTAAATGATTAAGATGCCTTTCTGAGTGGTTTGATGTGAAACGCCCTGTTTTAGAGAAACTTACTGAGTCAGAATTGTTAAAAGAGGTGGTGCTGGAAAACAGAGTAGCAATGCGTCTGAGGAATTGTTACACTGAGTGGTTATGAATGTGCTGCTTGATGTCCGGGACAATGCTTCACAATAGCTTTATAGATTTACCACTACTTTACAGTGATCAGGACGAGAGGTGTAGGTCCACTGGTGAGTAAAGTGGCTGTAAATTTCTCACCAATGAACCATTTCAGATCAAACCACTTTGCCTGACCTCAGACCTCAGAGATTAAACTGTACATTTTGAATATTGTCTGAATTTTGTGTTAATTGATCTGGAATCTAGACCGAATGATACACTGATCATCAGATGAATAGCTGCACCCAGAGGGAATTGTGGGATTGCAGTGCTATTCATATGGAGGCTAAAGGTTACCAGAAACAATAAAATGATGATTACGTTTAGACTGATATGGACAATATTTACTGAGCTACACAAGTAGCGTCTCTCGGTATGACATCAGGCCACATGTTTGCTAAAGCAACATGTCAGACATCTCAGCATGGAGTTGTAGAGGTTCCTCATGGTTTCCCACAATAAGCCATCCCATGCAGCTTGAATATTCTCACACAGCTCCCGCAAACTTTCCAGTAGGGGTGGAGGTGGAGTGACACCACGCCTCCTGGACGTGTGACGTGTTGTTCATCTTGGCCCTGATCATGGTGCCTTCACACACAGATTCATTGGTTGTCTTCACCAAACCAAGAGCAGGACTCATCACTGAAGATGACCCACTGCCATTCTGAGTCACTCCATGACAGTCTGGCACGACACCATTGCAGTCTTTGGCGACGTTGACGGGGTGTTAAGGGAAGTCAGCGTAATGATCTGTGTGCAACTGGTCCTGCGTTGTGCAGCCTTTGTATAGCGATAAGGCCCATCTTCGCTTATGTTACATGCACAGCCAACCATAAAGCTTGAATCATTCACATATTTGAAGATGATAAACCAACCCACCAAGTTTCAGTCCTGACGGTTGATTCCTTCTGGGTGCAACTATTTTTTTGACAGTAAATATATTTACAACACCAAAAAAAAATAACAAGTCTGTTAGTCTCATTTACTCAAACACCAGCACAGCCAGATTTTATAAACACTGAATTGATGACACCTTCATACATATGAGTAAAAAAAATTATAATAATAACAACTGAATTTTTTATTATCTTTGTTTTTACATACCAAATACTGCTCTGAACAAACTAGGACTATTTTTGTTATTAAATGTAAACAAACTATGTTGAAGTTGACTGATCTTATTTAGAAGCATGATAAAACTAAACCCACCAAGCTGGCTTGCCAATTTTTTAGATTGCGCAGATCTGCAAATCTATACACATTTATGGATATCAGTATACTAAATGGATTACATTTAGAGTAAAATTAATGACATTTTGCAGCACAATGCAGCAGCTTTCATCTCTTCCATGTGCTACAATACGTATGGTAACTGGTACAGTTGTAAAGTCTAATGATGGTATGTTTTAAAGAAGGTGCTTTCTAATAAAGATATTTTGAGCACCAGCAGATGTGCTACAGTATGAATGATAAAGAAGTATAAAGAAGGTAAGGTAGGTGTTCTAATAAAGTGGCCAGTGAATGAAAGTATGTAATGTTTCCAATAAAGTGGCCAGTGTGGGGTGTTTTCTAATAAAGTGGCCAGTGAATGAAAGTTTCTAATAAATGGCCAAGGTAGGTGTAGTAAGTGTTTCTAATAAAGAGGCCAGTGAATGGAAGTATAAACGGTGGGTGTTTCTGAAATATAAGGTAGCTAATATAAAAGTGGCCAGTGAATGAAAGTATAATAAAAGGTAGGTGTTTCTAATAAAGTGGCCAGTGAATGGAAGTGAATGGAAGTATAATGGAAGTATAGTAGGTGTTTCTAATAAAGTGGCCAGTGAATGGAAGTATAAGTAGGTGTTTCTAATAAAGTGGCCAGTGAATGGAAGTAAAGCGGCCATAAGGTACGGTGGGTTGTTTCTAATAAAAGTGGCCAGTGAATGGAAGTATAAGGTAGGTAAGTGGCCAGTGAATGAAAGTAAAAGGTAGGTGTTTCTAATAAAGTGTGAATTTCTAATAAAAGTGTGGAAGTGTGTGTAAAGTGGCCAGTGTGTAAAAGTTGTTTCTAATAAAGTGGCCAGTGAATGGAAGTATATGGTAGGTGTTTGAGATAAAGTGTGTGTGGTGTGAAAATGCAATACAGGTTCTTATGAAGGATTGCACATATAACCTAGGAGCTGTATATCTAAGCCTATGCTAAGGATTGGCGGTGTCCCTGCCCAGGCCTTATTAGGCAGGACATTAACGCCCTCTTGTGAATGGGCACTACACAGGAAGGAGTGCAGCTTGAGAAATGCTCTAACAGCAGGAAAAAATCATGTTTACTGATTCACATTTAAAAAATAAACTGAAAGGAAAATATGGCATATTCATTTGTTCCACTTTATTACCTTTGGCCATAGTTAAAACTAGCGGCAAAATCAAGATAAACTAAACATAGTTTATTTAGAAATCTGTAAAATCTAGCAGTGCTGCTAAACAAGGCCGAAAGCTAAAATAAACAAACAAATGGTTTTGGACTGCCTCAGAGAGAAAAATGTAAAGTGTGCAAGTCAAAAGCAGAGGTGCCAACAGTGCCGTAAATCCTCCTTTGAAAACACCATAAAAAGATTTCATGGATGTCAATAACCCCTGGGAAGGGCCTTTGATATGATTCAATTCCAGCAGTTAAGCCAAGATACAGGCGTGCTCTTTGAAGACGAAGAAATACAGGTCAGGCTGTTAGAACACTTAGGAGTTTTTTTCCCTCCCACTCTCTTTTTTATGGCTTTCCAGCACTGGAAGCTCTGGGAAGGCTGGTCAGAACTGCTTACAAATCACTAATTAGGCAGAGGCTGGGTGGATAGTGGGGGTTAGGGGACTACAAGGTGGGGAGGGGCGTGTCGGCCAGCCTAGACCTCCACGTCAGAGCCCACGGGCCTTTCCCATAAATCCCTGCTCCTTTCATGTGTGCGGTTCAAAAGCCCGTCCGTCCGGCCTGGAAAGTCTGACACAGGATATGTGAGGAGTGAGCAGAGCCAGGGCCAATTAGCGCCCATCCCTGCAGTCGGGCCAGGACAGCATGGACACTCCGTGCGAACTCGTCCAGAAAAAGAGAGAATGGGAAAAGAAAAGTGAGACAAAGCCAGGCTGCCAGTCTGGCACCCCAAACAAATGTTCAAACACAGCTCTACCAGATCCTTATCGTTTCTCAAAGTGTCCTCCAACAACAAGCCTCAAATCACCATTATTATTCTTCTCACAATGTTCTCTAAATCGTTTATGTCATTGCCATCTGCCAGTCGTTGGGTTTGCTCGGTCTGAGTTCAGTGAAAGAACTGCATGGTGTTCAAACCACTATGATACTTTAAATGGGTTTAAGTTTTATACATAATTTTGTATATTATATATATATAATATTGTATATAATATTGGGCAGTTGTGGGCTGGAGGTTAGGGAACCAGCCTTGTGACCGGAGGGTCGCCGGTTCGATTCCCTGAACTGATAGTAACGACTGAGGTGCCCTTGAGCAAGGCACCTAACCCCCAACTGCTCCCTGGGTGCCGTGGATAGGGCTGCCCACCGCTCCGGGTAAGTGTGCTTACTGCCCTCTAGTGTGTGTGTTCACTAGTGAGTGTGTTTGTGGTGTTTCACTTCACGGGTGGGTTAAATGCAGAGACTAAATTTCCCCACTGTGGGATCAATAAGGGATTAAATCCTTAAAATAATCCTGTAGAATTATTAGAATAAATGACAGCCCAAACCAGAGCCAGTTTATAAGATGGTTAATTTTTTGTTATTTCTCCCATTCTTTCAAAATTATAACTCAAGAACACCAGAGGGCACTAGTAAACAAGTCTTGAAAAAGACCAAAACTCGTAAAACTATTTACCAGCCGTTTATGTGTGACTGTCCTTTAACTTTGGAATTATAGATTATTTCATTAAACAACTAAAATAACTTACTAGTATATTTCAATAGGATGCTAATAGACATTTAGCTGACACTCTTATCCAGAGCGACTTACAAGGTTAATCATATTACAGGTTGGCCAGTGTAGTGTTGGGAGTCTTGCCCAAGGACTCCTATTGCTGTAGCACAGCATAGTCACCCAGACCAGGAACTGAACCCCAATCTCCCAAAAGGTAGTAGCTTAATGACAAGTAGTGTTATTCATTGCACCACATGCAATATGGGGAAACTCATGCAATGATTGCATGTTCCTCCAGCATGGTAGCCTGCACATGCCCAATCAGACCTCTTTAAAGGCCACAATGCAATGAACTCAGACATGCTGATTGGTTGTCATTGCTACTACTAAGTACCAGTTGGTTAGCAATACTGCTACTGAGTGCTGGTGGTTGATATTACCACTACTGAGTGCAGACTGACAGTGATTTTGATTACTGGTGAACATCAGGTACTGTTGGAACGTCCTATAACTGGAGTTAAGAAGCACTTAAAAATACTATGACATCATGCTGAGAAAAACCACCGTGACTTCTGCTCAGAATGTTCTCTGTTATAAAGAACAGGCAAAAAAAAACATTGTCCATGAAGCAAAAAACAGGGGGAGGTCTTCATGAGCCCTATTCTTCCACCCCAATGGAAAGCCACACACAAACTGACCCCAAGGTTGACAAAAGAAACAACACCCCGAGCACACAGCATATCTAGAACCACACCAAAATAACAACAACGTCTTTAAACAGAGGCCACGTGGCTTTGTAATGCCATGCACCTTAGCCACTAAAGTCCCTCGGAGTAAGAGGCAGCCAACACAGCGTAACATTACACAGTATATTACAAACTATGACTTCAAAAAGTTTACACTTACACATGACAGTAAACAGTGGCATGGAAAGGTAACACAGATGCTACATTCAACACATGCATCACCTATAATCCATATTCCCACTAAGCTTGTCTTTAGAAACAATACATTAAAACCCTTCCCTCAGTAAATAAGGCATGCTTCTGAGGAGGGAACGATTGGCCAATTATAAGCACACCTTCCAAAAGCTACATTTTCCGACACAATAAAAATGGTCCATTTGGGTGCAAAGCGGCCTAATTTGGCAAGAAGCACTAAAGAAGGCGAACGTGTTGGAGGAACTTATTAGGCAGGCAAGAGCCGGCATAAATCACTGCCGGCTCAGCTCATTAACAACGACTCCAACCCTTGTACTTCAAACCGAACGCAACAACACAATGTTAACTGTCTGAGTGAGATGACAACACAGCAAGAGCATATTTACTAGGAAAGGCTCGCTAACAAGTGATCAATTACTCCAGCCCAGTGAAAATAAACTGAAGTGAATCAACAGGGGAAATATTCCGACCAGAAGATGATCTCATTTCCTCCTATCTCCTCAAGGACATCAACTTTATGTAAACCAACATCAAACAGCTAATCTTTGAAGGTCCTTGGCACTCAGCATCTATTAATTGCTTGTTTTTGTTAGTATGTTACCAAATAAAATGGCTCCCCCTGAGGAATTAAACATGGGCTGTATCCAAAACAGTGCCATCTCCATGGAGACCCAAGGGGAGGACTGTTCCGACCGACATTACAGGCCATAATGTGCTTGCATGTGGAATCTCAGGCCTCAGGGACTAAGCTGCGGTTTATGCTGAACATTAGCCCAGCCATTGAGCCAGCGGTTCGCATCAGGTAAAGCACCAGTGTGTGAGCAACAGTGCAGGCTCAATGTCTAGGAGGTTTGGTGTGGTCAGACTTTGTCAGATGGAAGAACATGGTGAACAGCACTGCATATATACTAATAATACAGTTCTGTACAATGCAGTGCAGTGTAAAGGTCAGAGAGCACCCTTTAGTTTATTTAATGGAGCACTGTGAAAGATTGGGGGGGTATGATGGGTATGCCCCAGTATGTCCTAATGTCCTAGTATAATGTCCTAGTATGTCCCATCCGATATAAAAAGCTCATTGGACAACAAATTAGTCACCTGGTGTGTTTAAGGTGGTAGGTTCAGGCTCCTCTAGATGGCATGTCACAAGAATGGTGGGGCTATAAATACCTGCAGCGTGTGTAACGCGTACATGTATTAAGAGGAGGTGGTAGAGGGCACTGAATATTTCATTTCATGTGTGGAAAATGTGTCGCAAGGCAAATGTTAAAGACTCGCAAAAGAGCTTACAAAGAGATTACGTTTGGGTGTGCCAAAGGCCATAGTGTAAAAGAAGTAACTGAATTTGCAGGCGTGTGGAAGCGTACAGTCTTATGGGTCTACCAGCAGTGACAAAAATCTCAGAATTGTGCCAGGCAAGGCATCCACCAAATTTGGCCGAACTGCCCACTTCTTTGATGCAAGAGTGGCTGGACTGACTGAAATGGCCTACATCCAGAAACTCGTCCAGTCCATGCCAAATCAAATCACAGCTGCTTGTACTGCACACTATTAGGTACGTTTGAGTCACAGATTGCTTTTTTTGCTTTTGGTATGGTGAGCTTATAACTTTGTGAAGCCTATACACTCACCAGCCACTTCATTGGGAACAACTGCTTGTATCTACACTGTTTTCATTTCATCAGTTCCACTGGCAATATAGGAGCTCTTTATAGTACTACGATTACAGACTGTAGTCCATCTGTTCCTCTGCATGTTATCCCAGTTCTGGAACTGCTAGCATGGAAAACAAGGAAGGTAATTATAAAGTACCTAATAAAGTGTTCAGGGAGTGTTACAGGTGATACTGGTTCTTAAATGGTTCTTGACCAGCACAGAATTTCTGAATGATGCGCCTTTTACAACAGATACTGTCACAAGGCAGCTTTACAGAGAGTCCGGGTCCAAGCCCACAGTCAGCAAGCCAAGAGTGACAGTGGCAAGAAAAAACTCCCTCGGAGCAAAAAAAAGAGGACCTGAGAGGAACCAAGACTCAAAAGGGGAACCCATCCTCCTCTGGTCGACACCGGGTAGGAAGACATGTACAAAAGCAAAATGAATACAAGTTACAATTATACACACACGATCATTCACATGTTCAAGCATTCATCTTCAAAACTGCTTGTCCTTCTGAGTAACGCTGGGCAGAAGGCAGAAACTGACACCAAGAGGTAATTTACCATCTCTTATTCACCTGCATGTCTTTGGACTGCTGGACAAAACCGGAACATCTGGAGTAAACCCACATGGATACGGGGAGAACATGCGAACTTCACAAAGGAGGGACCCTGGATAGGCCACCAGCTCATTACAGTGCAGACACTCAGACATCAACATTCACTCACACTCACACACACACACACACACACCCACACACTTACACACCCACGCGCGCGCACACTCGCACACACACACACACTCACACTTACACACTCACACACGCACACACACACACCCAAACACTTACACACTCACACGCACACACACACATACACACACACACGCACACACACACACACACACACACTTTCACACTCACACACACACACCCACACACACACGCACACATACACACACACGCACACACACACACACTTACACACTCACACACACACACATAAACACACATACACATACACACACACATACACACACACACACACGCACATACACACACACGCGCACACACACGGACACAGACACACACGCACGCACATACACACACACAGACACACACACGCACGCACACACGGACACACACACACACACAGACACACACACGCACGCACACACCCACACACACACACACACACACACACACACACACACACACACACACACACACACACACACACACACATATACACATACACACACCCACACATACACACACACACACAGGGGGAGGAAACACACCCAGGCACAGGGCAAATGGATGCTCTATTCCCCATCTGATTCACAAAACCGCTTCTTTAAAGCATTGATTTTAAGGATCCTAAGGGAACCAATGTGGTTCTTCAACAGCTTTGCTTCCAAACAACCTAACTAACTTTTTCTTTTCATGTTTCTTTTTATTTTGAAACATTTTCAAGAATCTGTATGGCACCTGCATCTACACAAATCCCTGGAATTTGTAGAGTGGTTCGGACGTCCAGAACAGGGATAAAAGGTTTGTGCAAGGTCAGTGCGACCTGAAGGAAGTCATATACGAGTCAGCGTCACAGGAGGAAGTGTCAGAGACGCACAGGGTATGATTTCTGGGCAGCTCTGTCCACCCTGCCCTCTTAAATGAGCTCCAAAAAACATCATAAATCACAAAATGAGCTTATCGGAGCTGGAGGCCCAGTAAAGCCGCCAAAGCCTTCAGACTCCAGCACCCCCACAGCCCCCAGGTAGTGGAAAAACAAAGCGGGAACAATTCAAAATAGGAGCACTCCTGGCCTCCTTCCTGCAAAGCGCGGTGGGGGAAAAGTGCCCCTGAAGCGCGTTCTGGGTCCTGTGGGGTAAGAGAGCCAAACTACTGTGAACTTGTGAAAAAGGTCCAGTGTGTCTTTTTCAAACAAAGGGGGCAAAAGAAAAACACAATGTATCAGTCTGTCCGTAATCCCCGCTGACTTGGAACTGAAATAAGGCCAGGTGCTGCTCTTTGTTCCACACATACATACAGGAGTGCACTACTGTAAAAACAGCAGAGGTTGGAACAGTGAAGAGGTGGAGTAATAGTGAGGAGGGGAGTCGAATACATGAGAAGAAAGTTGGGACACGGTCAAGATTACAGCATTCCGGCACAGTGTAGTCTAAAAAAGAAAAAAAAAAAGGGACCAATGCAAAGCAATAAACAAAGGTTTCCCACATACACAACAGTCCAGATGAGTCATAACTGCAGAGGACTGATCGAGGATCATATATTTTATTTGTTGAACTATTGTTTCACACTAACTTAAGAGTATCCAGGGCTCAAAAAACCACCAGGCCATAAGCACAACTTGAAATGTATTCAAATTTTTAAAAGATCGTTACAGCGGTGGTGGATGTGATACGGTTGTCATGGTAACACTTTATGGTATGGTTGCTTAGGCTCTAGGTATAACTTAGGCACCTCTATAGGAATGAGCACTGGGCTGGAGTTGCCAGGTAATGGTTTACTTGCTCTATGTCTGTGTATTAATCTCTAGATATCAGCACTGGCCCCCTGTTCGGGCAGTGTCTGAGCTCATGGTGAGTTTTAGGCTCTAAACTTCCTACTAGCTGGAATATTATCCAACAGATCACTAAGCACGGTTGTAAGTCGCTCTGGATAAGAGCGTCTGCTAAATGCCTTAAATGTAAATGTGAGGAGTATACGTTTCATGGTTCACCATGTTCCAAATAGGAATTCTATGGATTTCTCTATGTTAATAAAAAAAAATTATTAGGTTAAGTTGTGAGCAAAGTCATTCAGAGCGTATTAATGTAAAAGGCATTAACCTTTAAAAGCTCTCTCTGAGAACATCTCTCACATAATGGCTTCGTTTTACAAGTCTTTTTAAAAACCCGTTCACTGTGGAGGGATGTTGTGAGGATGTGCAGGGTGTTGTGAGGCAAACTAGACACCAAAGTAACCCCCCCCCACTCCCACCAGTTTTATCCCTAATTAACTATTAGGTATAACAAAAACCAAAAACTCAGATCCATGTGTTCGCTGGTGGTTTGGAGGAGTAAATAAAATAACTAGTAGACATTGTGACCACTGGTGACCCATCACCACCACTGTAACAAAATCCCAAAGCTTTGGTCACATCAAACCTCTCCACATGGCTGTTTATATCTCACCCACTGACCTACAGACATGGTGGAAGGTTGGTGGAGTTATAGTTTAACAAGACGTATATAATCATATACATGAGTCTCACACAAGACGCCTGGGCTGTAAAAGTGATTCATCGTGATGTGCTTTTAACAGGTCTACTTTAGGGGAATTTGTGCCTTCATGTTTTGGTACTTGGATGTTTTTCATTTTATTATGCCCTTCTATTATACTTTATCATTTAATATCTAGAACCTTTTAGTCAGCGTAATTTAGTTAAGACTGTCTCTGAACCTGCCATCATATAATCTTTTTTAAAATGAGTTCTCTCATTTACCTGGTTACTATCTAGAACAATGGTACTTAAGCAAGTTCTCAGGGCCCTTCAACAATGTGGACCACCTGGGAGACCCTGAAAACTAGCCTGAGGACCTTAAGTTACTGTTATCATTACAACAACAAATGACATCACTACATGTTAACAAGGGGGCTTGGCCAGTACTGTGGCCAATTATCGCATCCATGCTGAATCTACAAAACACATTACTGCTGAATCAGGGTCTTTACAGCCGATTCCAATTCACTGATAGGCTGATATTATTAGCCTTTTTAACCCAAAATGGATGGACTAAATGAGCACATGAAATCTCTCAATCTCTCTCTCTCTGAGGAGCAGACTTCTACAAAAACGTGGCTAATCAGCAGCCTCTAATGCGTCCACCTGCAGGACGGAGCTCATACAGACCCACAGCAAGTGTGCAGAGGTGGGAATATTTCTTCACAAGCCACAGCAGGGAACAGACTGAACACCTGCCAATAATGCTGTTTTTCCTTCAGACTTTTTTCGCTTCTTTTCTCTCTAGAGTCAGAAATCTTTTTCTGAGGTTTGGAACGGCCCTTTATGTTTCCTGTGCATGTAAAATTAGAAACTTTATACCTTCGACATGAAATGCTGGCACAAAGAAACGCTGCCTCACAGAGGGTGATCCAGCTGGGGAAGCCCCCACCTCTGGCAGGTAAATGAGTGACTTTTTTTTTTTTTTTTTTAAACACATCTCCGTTGTTGTTCTGAGGATTAACACTGGAATATGTATTCGATACTGCAGGATTTTTTTTTTTTTTTTGCTTTGATCTCACTGAGGGAGGCACATGCAGTGTAAATCTGTGTAGTGACAGGTACAGAAATGCACACCACATAGCATATTTATTTACCAGCCTCTGAAGCACAGTTCAAATCCTAGCCTTCTGACTTGTATGCATTGCAGACATTTAAAAACTAAATGCTGCCCTCTATTGGTGACAAGGTGAAACTACACGCTGCCAGGAATCTGTCCTTTATTTCAAAATCTTACCAATAACAATACCAAGGCATCTGGGACGATGAGGCACTTTCATCTGATTTAAAAGTCACAGAGGAAAACAAAACAAATCACTTGATCTTCTTCTTCTTTTTGACTACAGGTACATCATCAAGACCCTCATCGTCCTGTGCCTTCCTCTTCAGGCTGCTTTTCTCACTGATGTATCCGCTGGAGTCACTGTTTGGGAACTCTGTGGGGGACGGCATCTCCTCAGTCGCCTCCTGCTTTTTGTTCTTTTTCTTTTTCTTCTTCTTTTTCTCCTCAGTGTGGATGCTGGAATCAGGGTCTTCCTCAATAGCATTACTGTTAACATCATGACTGTTGCCGTTGGTGTCCTCTACTGCCTCCATGTCACGTTCCTTATCCTTTTTCTTCTTTTTCTTTTTAGGCTTTGAGGGACTAGTGATCTCAGTGGTGGCATCTTCAGCAGCGATTGAGTCTGTTTCAGTGGGCATTTCCAATGACTCGTTTCCACTGATGGAAGCAACAAGCTCCTGTACCCTGGAGATACATCAAACACCACAGTGTTTAAAGTCAGGAAAGACACAACTAACAAAATACATGCAGTAAGTTAAATAATTCAGCAAAAACTAATTTAAACTCTTACTCAAAATTTTGTTAATACATTTTTAGCTTTCTGATGAAGCTTGGCTAATCTAGCTAACAGGCAATGGAAACCTATACTCACCTAATAGCACTGCGACTAGCAATAACCATCAAACTAGTCCCAATTTTTAGTGTTGAGTTTTTAAGCAACTAAACCTGCTAATATTGTTTCTAACGCCATATGACAGTGCTATCCAAGCACAAGCTTCATTCTTCAAGATGGCTGCTACTTAATACTTAATTCTAACCCATTTTGACCATGACCTAGCTTATCTACACTTCGGTTACGGTGGACACAAGCCCAGTAAAACCCAGTTAAAGGCTGTACAAGCGTCTTTCTGGGTGTCCATATCCCCATATCCATCAAACAAAGCTCATTATACCTGGACTTCTCCAGTCGTCCTCTGATCAAAAGGACACCGGCCACATCAGCATCCAGCTGAAACACTTCAAACTGCAGGCTCGCTCCCACCTTCAGGCCGGAGTCCCTCCACTGCTCAGAGGTCAGCTGAGCGGGCTTTAACACACAGGCATTAAAGCAGCCATGAACCAGGCAACCCACATGGCCTGGTGCCATTTTATTTATCACACCCTAGATGAAAAGACACAATATGACATAGCACACAACGTCACAATATTTAATTGTTGTACAAGTTACAAGCAATAAGTCAAATTCAACAAGTTTCATTACATTAAATAAATTTTTCATTATTCATATTCATTAAAATCATACATACAGCACTACACCAGTACTAATTGGGCTCTCTTTGTAAAGATAACCAGGTCGTCTGTGTTTATGTACTGCTGATATCTAAAACATGCTTAGAAAAGCATAACGTGACGCAGATTACACTGTTTGGAATATATGTGTACATTATGTGTGTAATGTACATGTATTTATGTTGCTGTTATCATTATTAAGTATTCCACTTTTTGATAAAGCTTAAATGAAATATTTCACGGTAATTAAAATTTTAGTGATTAATTATTTATTTATTTAAATCATAAATATATTTATAGCAAATTGCATTAAATATGCTAACCCAGGGATCTTGACAAATCTGGCAACCCTAAGCAGGTCGCTAGCTCTGTTTAAACAGCAGTGAAAGCGGAGGAAAGAGTCTTTTCAACTACGATCTGAAAACAATGTTTGGTGAACTCAGCGAACCGGGCAGTGATGAAAGATTTTGAGCCGTTCAGAAACATTTTATACTGGAGGATACGTAACCTAGCCATGCCGGCTCGGAGTTCTGAGTTCCATGAGAAACTCCCAACAACTTTTTAAAACTGCTGTATAATTCAATCACTGAAATGAAAACAAAACATTCAGAGTGGTTTGATGTGAATTGGTTCATTGCAGAGAAAGTTACTGACTCAGATTTATTTATAATGGTGGTGACAGAAACCAGGAGAGACAACGACTTCCACTTAAATATGGCCATTTAATTTACTGTCAAAACCACCAGGGAACCTCTGAGTGTATCATGTTATAGGTAGCAGTGATGTGTCTTTCATAAACCAACCTCTCAGACGTCAAGCTGCAAATCTGCAACTATTTTATAAATATCCCCTCTGTGAAGCAGCTTTTAAGGGGATTAAACACTTCCCATGGCCAACCTTGTGAATAACTCTGAGAGGGCATTTTTCTATAACAGTGCATTTCACATCAAACGGCTCAGAAGGCCCAATGTTTACAGAATCCTAAAGACAGAACTGAGCAGGAAGATTTCATGTAGTCTTAAAACTTTTCAAAAGCCAGTTAATCAGCATGCTCTTATTAGTTCTATCTAATAAACATAACTAAGAACGGTCTTGCAGGAACATCAAAGAAGGAAACTTCTCTGGACTGCACTTTGTTTTGAAAAGTGGACAAGGTCTCTCCTGCAAACTGTCAAGCCTGTCCAGTGGGTGCAATGTGCAGAGCTGGCATGTGTTCTATTGGTCTGAAATTAGGATTTATCTTGATAACGTTCCTTCCCTACAGAATCTGTGGCTTCATGTACATGTGACTTATTTTAATATTTTAGTTATTAAATCTATTCAACATTATTATATATTTGTTGAGGACAACATCAAATTAGTAGTGGACTCCTGATGTTCAACAGCACGTAGGAAAAAACAACCCATGTGAAACCTATGGCAAAAACTCTTACCACAAGCTTCTCTCCTTTCTTTGGTCTGAAGATCACAAATGAGGCCTCGATGTTCAGGTGAATGAAACCCTGGTCGTCCAATATTTCACCATGTTGTCCTAAAACCTTGATGTGGTCATACGCCAAGGGGACACCTTTCAAACTGAGACAAGAGAGATCCGAGGTTATTCCGTAAGACTGAAAATCATTAGCCTTAGCTGTTAATATCATGGCCAAATTCAGCTCTGGAAGGCCAGAGTTCCGTGATTACTCTGCTTTAAGAAGGGACAAGCAGCTGACCAGGTGAATCTGGTGTGCACTGGCAGGAAAGCCACCATAGCTAAGCAAGACTGACAAACATCCTAGTTGTACAGGGGTATATATATACCCCTGTATATATCTTCTGGTATACAGAGATTATTGCTTTTAAGTTTGAAAGGTAACTTTAGTGATGGATTGACCCGATTATGCTTATGACAGTAAGCATGATATTCGTTATAAAACAACACAAAATAGAATAACCCCTGAAGGATTATTGAAGAAGCCAGTAGTATACAGGCTGAAATGTATAGAAGGTTTCTTAGGCAAGTTACAGACACGGTATACTCAACTTGCAGTATGCAAACAGCGCAGACCACCCTAACGTGGTCCTGTTTTGCTTTCATACTTTAGGTGTAAACAAAGAAATGATTTGGGGAAAAAAAATAAATAAAATTGCATCATTACTAATCAATAATTGATGATCACTTTTTGTAAACTGACATTCAGGCCTATTGATTTGGAATACCAAAAATACCAGAAGACCCTGAACTGACCTGAACGCTGAACAGACTCTCTATGGTCAAACCAATATACAGGCAGTTGAGACCATCTAATTTCATTTTATTGTCCCCCACCCAGTTCAGGACATGGAACCAGCCTTGTGACCAAAAGGTCACTGGTTAAACACAAATGAAGTGCCCATGAACATGGCACCGAACCTTCAACTGCCCCTCGGGCACCGTGGATAGGGCTGTCCACTGCCCTGCGCTCTAGTGTGTGTGTGTGTGTGTGTGTGTGTGTGTATATATTTCTATTAACAAATGGATTATATGTTGAGCTCAAATTTCTCTGTGGAATTGGCAAACTAAAAGGATGGGACAGGATGCCAACTATAGAGGAAAGGGTTCAGGTTCTCCTAACAGAGATACTGAAAGGAACCAGCAGTCACAACGTCAACACAAATCTATCTGAGGGTCTAAGTAATGACGACTTGAAGTCATGCAAAAAGCCTAACCACAATCTTTATGTATCGCTGGGATTAAGACACGTTATTAAAGAAGACTGAAACGTCTGGTTCCCTTCACCAGCACTATGACAAGCTTTGACTTGGTCAAATTAATCAAGAACGCAGCAACTCCCCTCGAAGCAGAATGACTTTGTTTACATTATTAAGCATCCAGTAACGCAAAGATTACTGACAAACAGCTTCTTCAACAGACTCACAACAGAAGATGTTGGCTTGCTAGTCAACTTTGTCCGTTCCACCTTAAATGGTGCACCATTTCCAGTCCTACATAAGCTGCTGTGGGGTTACTAAAGGAGCCATTAGGTTTGTTGACACTGCTGCACTACTTAAGGTGGAAAGGGGAATTCGAACAAGAAGCGGGCGAATGAGCAGCTGACTTCAGTGCGTGTTACCTGCTGGAATATTTCAGCAGCTCTGCGTTCAGCTCCTGCTGAATGCCTGTCCTCTTCTTCTTCAGGTACATTGGCGGCAGGGCAACGTGTCTGCGGCTCGTGTCCATGACCAAACACGAGTAGGGTGCCTGCACGAGCGCGCACGCCTCCGCGAACGTCGGCTGCAAACCGGCACAAACGACGGCATTTCTGTCCGCCGCTGGAGAGGGCGCGACGGACACTTCGGCAGAGACAGCGACCCGTTGAGGATCCTCATCCTGCGAATTCGAGTTTGCCATGTTGCCTTAAAGCATGGGAAGGAAGCGTGGTTTGTTTCTTCGTGTGGTGAACAGAGGGCGCTGCGATGTTCGGCCTCTGGCGCTCTACCGCCACCCAGCGGAGCGGTGGAGAACAACAGATGCTAACGGAAGGTAGGGATGGGAGAGTTTCTATTCGATCCGATACCCATACTTCCACAATTAACAAATGGAAACTGCGAATACAATATTTTTATATTATATTATATTATATTATATTATATTATATTATATTATATTATATTATATTATATTATATTATATTATATTATATTGTGTAAGTCTCGAAGAGCACTTGCACTTGCAGCCCAGATCAAGTCTTTGGGCCGCTGAATGTTCTATTGTATGATGTAAATATGCAATATGTCTCAAAAACAAACTTTTGAATTTCACACCAAACTACTCGTAATGACTCTAAGCGAATGTAACTATGCAACAATTACTAAACTGTATTTTACCAAAATTGCATATTGAAATGTTTCTTTGCCTGCCAATAGTCTTGCACTCAAGTACGTTTAACACAATTGCCTTTATATTGTAAATCCTGTCAGATTTTCTATGTACCTTCTACTGTTTACTTGTTTTCGTGAGACACTCCAGATAAGAGCATCAGCCAGATGACTGTAAATGTGAGTATTGACCCTCTTATCCATTAGTGTCAGACCTGATGTAGCCTTAGAGGCACCAGTCAAGGTCAGGCAGGCTGGCAAGTGTACAGTGACCAGAGCGTGTTTATGTGTACCAGCGGACAGAGCTGCATGGTGGCAGGTAACACGCTGACACATAAGGACAGTACAACTTAGTCAGCAGAGGCACTGGGCCGTTTTTGCTGTCGTGGTGGTCCTTCACTCTCAAACATAAACACGTCAGTTAGAAGCTACACTGAGCCATGATCGAGCTGAGTTAAGCAGTCTATAGTGATGTGTTTGTTTACTTGTGATAACATAGCCATCAGTGCTGTTTTATATTGTCTTTTATACAGCAGATTAAAAAACACAGGCAAAGAAGCTGATTTACATATTAACATGGTGGCTTTACCGGAAAAGTTAAACAGTGGCTTTACCGGAGAAGCTAAACAGTGGCTTTACCGGAGAAGCTAAACAATGGCTTTACCAGAGGCGCTAAACAGCGGCTTTACCAGAGAAGCTAAACAATGGCTTTACCGGAGGCGCTAAACAGCGGCTTTACCAGAGAAGCTAAACAATGGCTTTACCGGAGGCGCTAAACAGTGGCTTTACCGGCAAAGCTAAACAATGGCTTTACCGGAGAAGCTAAACAATGGCTTTACCGGCGAAGCTAAACAAGGGCTTTACCAGAGAGGCTAAACGATGGCTTTACCGGAGAGGCTAAACAATGGCTTTACCGGCGAGGCTAAACAGTGGCTTTACCGGCGAATCTAAACAATGGCTTTACCGGAGAAGCTAAACAATGGCTTTACCGGAGAGGCTAAACAATGGCTTTACCGGAGAAGCTACACAATGGCTTTACCGGAGAAGTTAAACAATGGCTTTACCTGGAAAAATAAATTGTCATATTAACTTTTAAGAGGTATTAGTTTATTATAATAGGTTAATTTATACTTATGGTCAAAAATAGGAGCACAAATATTTGCACCCAGAAAGAATCAAGAGACAGCAATAAAATTTGGCGGGTAGGTTTGACATTGTGAGATACGTGAATGGTTCAAGTTTCACACTCGGCTGTGCATGTGACTAAACAAAAACAGGTCTTATTACTGTGCCTGATTGACCCACCAGCCATGGTTGCGGAAATTCAGTGTGCAGCGATGCCCTCTATGAGTCATCAGCCTCACCAAAGACTGCAACAGTGTCGTGCCAGGCTGTCATGGAGTGAACCAGAATGGAGCGGGTCATCTTCAGTGAGGAGTCCAGTTTTTTTCATGGTGGAGACGACCAACATATGTTTGGAGGCAACATGGTCAGGGCCAAGGCGATTGGTTTCTTGGCATGTGTCACACATCCAGAAGGCCTGCTTAACACCATCTCCACCCCTACCACACAATTCGTAGAAACTGTGTGAGAATATTCAAGCTGCATAGGATGGATTATCGCAGGACACTATTAGGAACCTCTACAACTCTCTACAAGCCATACTGAGAGGGAATCTTCTGTATGTGTAGCTCAATAAATATTGCCCATATCAGTCTAAATTTATCACAATTTATGCTTCAGCGCAGCATTGCAGTCCGACACTTCCCTCTGGGTGCAACTATTCTTTTGACAATGAGTGTATAGTGCATATAATGCTAATGTGTCAGTGCATGTATTTATGGATGTGTTGCAATACTTAGCAATACCAACTCCATGTCATTTCAATCTTTTTATTATTCATTTTCATATGAAGCCTATATATAAAAATACTGTAAATCAACAATTTGTCCCTTATACAAGCATTTTACATTGTGCATTTTGTATGTTTGAGGTCAGAGCATTCATTTTGCTATACAGATCAGCATTACAATTTCAGCATCAACATTCCAGTAACCTATCACCAGGAATTAATGGAGAGATGCAGGATGAATGCAACGCGGAGGATGGATAGCATGAAAGAGGAAATAAAGGATTATGCATGCTTGTTTTGTGCTCATTGGGGTATGATGCTTTATGCGTGTCATCAACCTACTGCACTCCATAATGACCTCTCCTCAGGCCAGAGAGTAACTGGATGCTGATTGGTGGTCAGTTCACAGAGGTGATCTCTTTTTTGCCACAGTAGTGTTACCAGACCCATCTGTAGTCTGCAAGGTGAGCCCAAAAGCATTCTACTGACAGCCATCAGCCTAATAATGTCAGCACCACTTAACGCACAGCAATGGTCCTGCCAAGACTGTGCAGATATCAGACTGTCACGGTGATGCACTGCGTCCATTGTATGTGATTTGGGGAATGCCGTTGCTGGAGTTATCTAGCACCTCCTGTTTTGAGAGAGAGAAAGAGAGTAAGAGACTACAGTTCAAATGTATGGAAGTATGCATATTAAAGGTTATACATGATACAATACATAAACATGTGCAATTAATTATGATAAAACATTAAAATCAAATGTTATTATATACAGCCTTCCATTTTTGCAGGCAATACAAAGTAATAACTCATTATATTAATATTTCAGGGTTTTTTTCTATATGTAATATTTTAATATTAAGTATTATATCATAAACTAGATGCTGAAAGTGCTATAGTGTGTTGTTGTTATGCAAAAAAGCATGTCACCTCCAGCCATGTAACATCTATGATGGTTACTGACACATACTACCAACCTCACTGTCCAATACAAAAGAACACAACAACAGACATATGGATGATTAACTTCTTGTGTTTGAGTGTGTGTGTGTGTTGCATTCTAAAATTGAATATTCAATTTGAAACGATTACAAAGTTTATTTGTTTAATAAAAAAATAACATACTGAAAAAAATATATCAGCAGAGATGCTGAGACTCTGGTTCATGCATTTATTTCATCTAGGTTAGATTACTGCAATGCTCTGTTCCATGGTCTACCCTCCAAAACCCTTCGCCCTCTACAGTATATTCAAAACTCTGCAGCCAGAGTCTTAGTCCGCACCAAGAAATCCGCACACATCACCCCCATCCTTCTTCAGCTACACTGGCTACCAGTTACAGAGCGCATCCACTATAAGATCCTTCTCCTGACCTTTAAAGCCCTACACGGCCTAGCACCCACCTATCTGTCAGCCCTCCTTCATCCTTACCTCCCATCACGTCAGCTAAGGTCCTCAGACTCTGGTCTCTTAGCTGTTCCTAGGTTCAGGCTCTCCTCTATGGGTGGCAGGTCATTTAGTGTTGCTGCCCCCACACTCTGGAACTCCCTACCCTCATCTATACGCACTTCACCCTCTCTTTCCGTCTTCAAAACTCACTTAAAAACTTACCTTTTCTCTAAACATTTTCATTCTTCATGATCTTTTTTTTTATTTTTATTTTTTATTAATTTTTTTAAAAAAAAATTATTTGTTGGTTTATTTTTGTAAAGCGTCCTTGGATTTGTGAAAGGCGCTATATAAGTGTAACCTATTATTATTATTATTATTATATATTTTGTTATATTTTTTATTATAATTTTACTATATATTATATATATTTATATATTTTTAATATGTATATTAAGGCATGTTAACCTCATTAAACTGTGCACTAAAATTATTAGAGTCAAGTATTACAGAAAATATTAAAAGTAAAGTTTGGTGCTTGAATATCATGTGTTAACTTCTGCATACAGCTGTATCTGTGTTTCAGAGTGTGTGTTTTTCTCTCTAGCCTTTCATCTACCTTCTCGGCCATCTCATGTGAATGATGTAGCGAGTGCTCACGCTCCAGAAACATGCGCTGTTGCTCGCTGCTGGCTAGACGGCAGGTCAACCAAGTAGACAGCGTGCAGCTGCTAATGCCCAAGCAGGCCAGGGACATGATGGCCAAATGCAGGGAGTGCACGGCGTCCCGCCGCTTCACCAGTGCTCGCACAAACTGGAAGTTCAGGATGCCTCCAATCAGGCCACAAATGCAGCAAGCTGAGAACAGTATCATCTGAGAAAGAGAGAAAGAAATAGAAAGAGAGAGAGAGAAAGAGAGAGAGAAATAATAGACACAGACACTTTCATTCTCAATTTACCACTTTTTTCTTTCACTTTCAATCTTTCAGCATGTTATTATATAGGATGTTATGTCTTATACTGCAGTGGGCTGCAGTGAAAATAAGGGCACACCTTCAGTGTCATCTACAACATTGAAACAAAGGCTCTCTGTTCACATGATTGTGACAGACTGCTAAACACTACAGGAACTAAAGGGGGCAGTGTGGAGTAGCGTATAAACACTACTAAATACTAATAAACACAGATTTGCATCACTCTATGGTGGTATGTGGGCCAGAACTGGAACATCCTACGACCCACAAAATCATTTTGACAGATTGCAGTACACTACCACTAAGGGAGGTGTATGGGGTGACATCAATTTTATTGTTTTAATTGACTTGCATAAAGCTAATGCAGAAGGCTGAGAACGATATCATGTCATCGTATCTTATACAGCTTCTATTGTTTCACCGCACAGTAGGAAAAAAAGGAACCCACTTGACTAATAGATCAGGTGTTTTCAACCTTTTTCATAATATAGAAATAGAATTTCTACTAGATACGTGGTAAAAGAAAAATTATATGTCCAAATTCGAATAAGACAGCTGTAAAGAACCTCAAGAAACCTCAAGAACCTCTTCATCAGTGGCCAACCAGCGACTATTTGTCAACTTCAGGTTTCTCAAACTGATGGTGTTTAACTTGCCTGTTACTGCAACGTTTTGATTTGTGCATATTTATATGAATATACTTGATATTGTTATATAGTAATACTAATATCGTTATTTATGACTTTCCAGCTTCTACTGCCTCCACCTGACTACAGGCCAATAGACCACTAGTCAGGTCGAGAAACTCTGCTAAAGATGAAACCAGACAGCAGTGGTGTGATGGAGCAACATGGGAAACAACAAAAGACACAATGATTTGCTTAGCTGCTAGAAGCTGCTACAAGCTGTCATATAGGAGAATCAACAAACCTCCAGCCAACCTCCAGGAAGGTTTGTATAGTATTACTGCGTAAGAAGTAATGAGCTGATAGATGAGCTGTAGTAATGAGCTGTCATACTAGAGATTCTGCAAACTCCAGACGATCTTCCAGCTGTTATTTAAAGTTCCACAGTTTTAATGTCAGCACCCTAAAGGTTAAAGCATGGTCAGCAAAGTAAAACAGAATGAATGAGACATGGAGGGAAACAGGGAGAGCATATCTGTGACCATTTCAGATTGTGCTGGCCTCTTGTTTTTAATTGTTCAGACTGGCTGCAGACAGAGCTGTTATCTTATCTCAACAAAATGCCAGCTCATCACTTTCCAGTAACTTTTAGCTCAAATTACAGTGAGAGTAGACGCTCCCTCCGGTTATTCAGCCACGGTCACAACTCACTTTAGCACTGTACCCTTGATACATAGTAGCTCTTAAAGCTGTAAATGTACTGAGTATATTCAGCTAGAAAATAGCTGCACTTCCTTCGGTGTGTATAGGGTGTACAGTGTGTACAGTGTGCTCAGTTTTACAAAGTGCTTGTAAAAATCTTTGATCTATGTTATAAGAAATTGCAGCACAAATATTAAAATTAAGTATGCATTATGAACCTTCAATGCTATTAATTATTTAGTGGGAGTGTGGTTAACATTAGCATGGTGGTGTGCCTTTTCTTTTCCTAGTTTCATTTGCCCATAACAAATCAGCTTGGTTGTGTAGCATTTAAACCTAGACATTCATCAGTTTAATAATGTATGGCAATTATTATGCTCAGTGTTTCATTATTTATAAATTTGGATAAAACTGTGCAACATTTCCAATAAATGCATTCCTGTAAGGCTATTTTTGTGGAGTTGCATGATTTTGAAAACATAGACGAATCAACAGTATAAACAGCTAACACTAAAGTGCATCAATAATTTAAAACAATAAGAAAGACAGATCAGAAAGCTGGCGATTGGTATAGTGCGTAACACCTCCACCTTCCAAGCTGTAGACTAAGGTTTCGATCCTCTACCTGGGTGAGCACGCTACACAATACCAATATGGATCCCTGTGCAGGGCTCCTAACCTTACCTTCACCTACCTGTGTAAAATCCACTTTAGATACGAGCGTCTGCCAAATACTGTAAATGTAGCCAAAGATATCATAGCATTGTTTAGCTACGTCAACACAATTCAGCTCGCTAGCATTTCACACATTAAATGTTTTACCTCCAAATGTTCCCCACACTGTAATGATTAAGGTTTGCTTCACAGCGGAGGTGACAGGAGCCATGTCTCAAAACCGCCTCCAAACCATCATAAAACCATCATCCTAGCATCATCTTTCTCATGATTAAAGGCTTCAGACACGGCAGGTTCCTATCACCACCACAGTGAACAACTAGAATGACACATTTCACACTAGGCCAGTCTTAATGGTATCGTTCTATTATTTAATTCTGCACAAATTTCAAAGATCAAAGGCACTCCTCTTGCTGGAATAGGATTTTTAGGGAATGGTGTCAGTGTTCTGCAAAGCTTGTCTAATGCAACAGCAGTTACTGTGGAAGAGCATATCTGAGCATGGATCCTTCAGTATACTGGGCCTTTATCAGGTATTGTAGCTTTACACTTTTATATGTTTCTACTAAACTCTGCGGTAACCATTAACAAATAAATCAAAATAAAAACATGGCAGTTGTCAAAATTGACGCACAATCTCAAATCAAACTACATCAAACACTTTCTGAATAATTTATTTCAGAAATGGTTTTATGTGTATGTCCTTTTAGCGCTAACGACTTGAGCAGGTTATTTTTACATGCATAAATTCAGAGATAAATTTTGAATGTCCAGTAATCATTCAGGATATTTATTTATTTTGTTAAAGGTAAAGTTTATATTTAGGAGAGGCAATAGATGATCTATGAATGTGGGGATTGTATTGTTTTTAACTGATTTCAATGTATTTCACTGCCTAGCTTCCTGCACACTGATTTTAGGCACATGAGGTTTACCAAGTTAACATACTCATTATCATCAGGTTAACAGAGTCAAACAACAGACTAAAGATTTTCTGGGTTTTAGTAAATCTATGTGTTATGAAGTATGTATGTATGATAGAATTTCCTTTTAATTTTTCTTTCTTATTTTTAGTTTTGCTTAGTCCATGACCTCATTGCTTAACCAATTATTCATTTCAATGCAGAAATCTAAATCAGTGCAGCTGCTTTGTGGTAAAGACCTCTTTGCTTTTTATTATAGTCATTTATTATTTAGAATGTGTAATATTTTAGGTGGCATTTATGTAGAAGTAAAGCTGCTTCTCAGCGTTCAGGAACGTTTTCAGGCAGTTGTAAACACAGAAGGGGCCGTTTGCGTTATGTGATAATTACACGATGAATGGACGGACAGAAATGGCCTGAGATTGTTTTGGAAAAAACTCCATTGACTTACATTAAAATCAAATGAAGACAAAACACTGCTTGTTTTTAAAGTGTCCAGTATCAGGACACATGAGTGTATATCTCAGTTCCAGCCATTCTGAATTATGCAGTGATGTCTGGAGCCTGGGTTCTGGGGCTGGGTTCGATACCTGCAGTATGCCCTAAAGTGGCCATATGGTGATTCTGGATACCAGCCCATTGCCAATATCCTCTCACCACACCCAGATGGGCTCTGGTGTCTCTGTGGATTTCAGCAATACAAATTATTTAAGATAAACACTTTCCACACAAACACATATACTCTGCTGCTGGACTGGAGCAAGTAGAGCCTGAAGAGAGGGTGGAAGCAGCGAGAGTGAATTACTGTAGATGGTAACGTGGTAGAGTGCCCTAAATGCCTTCGCAAAGAGCCATTACAGAGCACGAGGGTGTATCAGTCCAGTCATTTTCCATTGTGTGGAAACAGTTCGGTCGTATAGAAAGTGCACAAAATAATTCCAATAAACGAGGGAGAGGCTGAGAAAGAGAAGACGGGGGGATTGTATCTAGAACATGGTGCAAAAAAAAAAAACAGAGCAGAAGTGACGGAACAATAAAAGAGAAAAGCATGCGTCTTTTAAAGACACAGGACAGGTGATGTAGAAAGTGAGCGAGAGGGGAAGAGACATGTAAGAGACAGATAGAGAGAAAGACAGGCAGTCAGGCAGAGACGTTAAGTCCTTCCCGACTAGGTTTCACTTTGCTATTGATTTGTCATTAACACTCTCCCCTGTGACTCCTCCACTCCACTTCTCAAGGTGCCTAATTGAATCTACAGTAGCTGTATGGCTGTATGCCTCCACACACACGCAGGCAGAACAGAGGGCAGAGATGCATGCGCCAGAAAGCACTGCAGTAATGTGGCAACCTAAACAAATGAGCACAGTCCGCTGGAGATGTAAAGTGTTACACTTGGTTGTTACAGCGTTATGGATTGTTGTTTAAGCCAGTGTTTCTCAGCCCAGATCCTCTAGGCCCACTGCCCTGCCACTGACCAGTGATTTATTGTGTTAACGCTGCCGCTGTTATGCTTGTTCTGACTGATCAGCTTATTACCAGTCCATTATTGGCTTAAAGTGAGTGTGTTAATGCGGGAAAGGTTCTAAAATAGGCAGGACAGCGGCCTCCAGGACCAGGGTTCAGGAAACACTGTTTTAAGCAGCTGCACTGAAATGCATAACCTGCTTTTTAGGGGTCCAGGCACTAAGAACTGCAGTGTAGCAAATTTAATTTCCTATACATCTAAGGATTTTAGCCTCCATTCCTGCAGACGTTTTACTTTCATTCCACTACAATAAATACCATTGCTGTTATAAGAAAATCTCAGAATCTATAAGTCAAATCTCAGAAGCGGTAACCTTATACAATGCTGTTCAAGAGTCAGAACTGAAACCACCCTTTACTTTTTTTTCCTGTCCAAATGGCCATTAAGCAAATCATTCAGGAAATAAAAGCAGAGGACAGATATTTATCAGAGAGTTACACTGAACACACAGCAGCTAAATATAACTTCCAGCTGTATTTGGTCTGTTCACACTTTTTTTTACAGCTTACAGTAAAACAGCTTACAGTGACCATTCTTTTCAGAGGCTTGCTTTCAGTTAAAGCTCAGTCTTAAAATTGGTTTAGCATTTTCTTCTTCTCCTGATCAAAATAGTCTCAAACATATGCCCATGGTCTGGATTCTGGGGTGGTCACGCTAACGTTCTGAAGGCACTAGCAGCCTCTTTGTTTGTTGTGTCTGTATCCTTTTCTCAGTGAGGGCTTTCGGACAGCTACACATCCTTTCAGACCCATAATGTTAAGCTGTCTTTGCACATCGAAAGGAGGGAAAGAAACACCTGTGGATGTTTTCAGACTGGAAACAGGAGTGGAGTCTAATTTTGTCCTCTCATTGGGGACAGGTTTGGTGGTCCACCAGGTCTTACATACTTGTTAGGAGTTGCATGTTTCACTTTTATGTTTGTCTTCTGGTGTTCTGTGTTTAATGGCAATTGTAAGTGACTTTAAAAAAGCATATATGTTTTATGTATTATCATTATTATTATTATCATTTTTATTACAATACTAATAATAATCAAATATATGGAAATTAAATAAACGATGGGCTCTCTGACTTTCTGTACAGCACTGTAGGAGACGGAACAAATATTAACACTGGTAAATGGTGATAGTTGTAAATGTGATATATTTGCTTTTCAGTTACATTTTATGTATGCAAGAAATGCTCATGCTTTCAATTTGAAACCCATCATTCAATTAACTGGAACCTATGGTCAAACATCGATGGGCTAAATTTGGTTGTAACTAATTGACATATATTTATATATACCACAATGAATGTGTTTAACTGGAGCTGTTTTTATGAAGGGTCTCTGTATTTTCACTCAAATAGAGAATCTACATGCTTCATCCACCACTGTTGTCTTGGTTATTGCTGCTGAGGGGTTTGAGTCTGTCAGTCTGTAATAATGTCTGTGCAGGGTCATCCAATCATGCCCTTCTTCTTTTCTCACTGAGCTAAGATCTAAATGTCCTACTACTGCTGACTGTATGATGTGTTTTGGACAGTACATCTATAACACTGAACTGCATGGACAATAAAATAGACCAATATAAAGACTGCTCAGCAAATCCAAATTAAAAGTGGTTTAAGTTAAATGATATACTAACTTACTCATTACATACTTATGAGGGCAATCGAGGGACAGTTACTAAAGAGTCTGTAGTATTGATGGAAACATAATAAATTCAGTATAGTCTCTGTTTTGAAGCATACAAGCATTCCAGTATAAATACATAAAATCATATGCATGAAAATAAATGTGATTATTAAAAATAAACAGCTGCTCTTCGCCTTTATATCAGCACAATGCTATTAAAATAGGTAATTTAGACATCGGTATGATTTTTGTGATTTATCTGTGCGTAAAGAATTCTGAAACACTAAGTGTGTGAATTTATTTGCAGGAATTTGGAGTTCTATCTTTGTTTACTCTGAGCAGACTGGCTGTAACCCTGTGTTAAACTGATCTCATAGCCTGGCTTGTTCTCACTGTGAGTAGATTATAAGATCATTTAACAAAATAAATGAGTCGCCTGTGACTGAAACGTAACTAATAGCATGTAACAAATCCACAAGCAGGAATAACGGGTGTGATCATGGACTGAACAAATTTCTGGATGTAGACCACATCAATGTTCAGACACTCTTGAATCAAAGAATTGCACGTTTGGACCAGATTTGGTGGATGCCTGGCACAGTTTAGAGGAGAACTCCTTGTAGACACATTGTAGCCACTGCTGGTAGACCTGTATGACTGTACGCTTCCATACATCCTGCATATTTCACTACTTCCTTCACACTATGGTTTTTGGCATGCTCAAATGCAGTCAGTCCTTTTAGCCAGTCATTAACATCTGCTCTGGAGCCATTTTCCACACATGGAACGAGACATTCACTGCACTGTAGCACCTCTTCTCAATCTGAGTACCATCACTTATAGCCCCATCATCCTTGTGCAATTAAAAAAGAAGGAGCCTAAAGTTACTACCACAGGAACAACTTGAAAACTGACATTTCATTTTCAGTGAAAACCCATGTGTTTGACTCACATGTCAAACCTCACAGTAATCAGAACGTTATTTATTAACGCTGGCAGTAAAGTCTTCAAGTGTGTAGTTTGAGACACAGAACACGTTTTGTTATTTTTGTCTGATTCTGTCTTAGACTGTAACTTATTATGTTCAAATACTGTTTGATCCAGTAGCTCAGATTAATTATTTAAAATATTAATTATTAAGAATGAAGAACTACAGTTACTACACTTCAAGACAGCGTGATTGTTTCACTGCGTTGTTATTTTGAGAAAATAAAAAATATATAATCAGTAAATAAATAAATAAAACTGAGTCAGCAAGTAATTATTTTGACTTTCTGTTTAAAAAAACGTTCATTTAGTGGTTTGCACTAAACTCGAGTTCTGTGGTGGGTGCATTTAGGATTTCTATGACATTGTAAGAACCCAGTTTCACTGTGTGCTTTCTGCTCAATTAAAACTGCATGATGTGAACTTGTGGTGAGTGCATCCTCTTAGCTCCGGGCATCAAACAATAACTGTGACATTTCTGTAACAGAAGCCACAACACCAACAAATTAATGAAGTCAGGACTGGCTTAAGCAATGCTGTGACTGTGGAGCAAGAATTTCCCAACAGTTAGAGACAGAAAGTGGTCAGTTCATTATTTAGACATTATTAAAGACTCCTTAACGAGCTGCAGCTTTTCCCTGCACGGAGTATGCATGCACTGAGAGAAAAGACCACTGAGCTAAAGTCCAGCTCTCTTTATCAGATTTCTTAATGGGATTTCTGGTCTGCAATCCGATCCAAGAAATCTGCTTAGATGACCATTTCAGTTGACAGATATCTGCAGAAATGTAATTATGATCTGTTGATTAAGTGCATGTAAACACAGTCTGTTTAACTTAAAAGGCTTGGTTCAGTTGTTTCTTATGGTCGTCATTAAATCAAGATGTGGTGCCCAGAACTAGAGGTGCTTTTCTCAGATATGTGGTCCGTCTATACTATATTTCACAATTTCCTCAATGTTCATAGTCCCCTCCAAGCATGGTGAGCTTTGAGAGGGAAACTCCTATGAAAGCAAAAGCGCTATAGATCGTCCCCGACCCCATCAAAAGATTAGAAACGCTAAAGAACATGATCGCCAAGTCGTCATTTTTTCCACACATTGCTTTCTTTACTGCTTACTGCCTGAGCCAGGAACATGCACATCTCAGCAAAAATCCCATAGTCTGCGGAAACAGTCGAACAGCCTGATGCTCTGGTGAACTTTAAGCTTTCCATGCTGGAGTTTGTATAAAACCTTAAGTTTACACAAACGATGGCAGCATGCAGCTGTGTAAACAGCCAAAAGCTAGTGGTGATATGCTGTACTTGCTTGTAAGGTGGAAAGAATGGCATGAGGATTCAATAACCTTTGGGGTCACTTTCATTAGGAGACCAAATCATGAAGCATTTTGTAAGGTTTTCATTGGCAGTTGAGAGAATTTTTTATTTTGAATAGACAGACATCTAGCGGGTCCCGTAGCCAGCCATGCATTTACAAGGATTTACACAGAATGTTAAAAACACCAGTGCCAAGATCCTTGGTATCCACCTTCATTAATTCTAGCTCAGGTTCAGATGTGCTGCATTTCCTGCAGGTTTCAGAAACCTCTGGCCTACATTTACTGGCACACATTTGACAAGGAGAGACAGAAGCAGGTGTTTTATGGCCATAGCGAGAACAGTATGTGTACTTACAACCAGGCCAGTCCTCTTTTTCGCACACAGCATCCCACAGAGTCCACAGACGAGGAACTATGAGAGGGAACAACAGCAGAGAGACATTTCTGAGGAAAGTGTTCATGTATCCCCACTGCACCATGTTGGTCTGCTCAAATTGACAGCAATTTAATAACAAAAGAGCTTGACAGAACTACTGACAGAGAGTAATCAGTCATCAGGACAGGGCAGAATATTGTAAAAAGTAATGATGGCTGAACACTAAATACAGTGTCCTTAATGGACTTATTGCTCAGGCTTTAGCAGAGCTCAGTAACACTGAGATTAATAACTGATCATCACACTGATTTATCAGTCTACTCAGGCTTTAGCAGAGCTCAGTAACACTGAGATTAATAACTGATCATCACACTGATTTATCATTATTAGTCACTTAACCTCTACCCTACTGCAAATTCTGCAGGAACTGTGTGAGAATATTTATGCTACATGGGATGGATTATCACATGACACCATTAGGAACCTTTACAACCTCATGCTGAGACATCTGGCATGTTGTGTTAGCAATCCTGGCGGACCAACATCATTCTGAGAGATTCTTCTGTATGTGTAGTTCAGGAAATATTGCCTATGTCAGTGTAAATGTATTATCATTTATTGCTCCTTGTAACTTATATCTTCTTTCTGCATTGCATTTCAATCAAACTTCCTTCTGAGTGCAACTATTCTTTGATGATGTGTGTATGGGACTTTCTAAAGGCCCCAGTTACATATTTTTTAATGGTTTGTGGTAATACATGGTTAATTATTGTTCATTTAGGTGCCCTTTTTAGTGTAGGGCTTTTTTAAAGCTTGCATTACTTTATTGATGCACTGAATATTAGTTAGACAGTTACATTTTACAAGTACACCCTTTAAATTGTCCATTCTAACCCAAATAACCATATACTTTTAAAAATAAAAACAATAAAACACGGTTTTTGCACAATGCCATAGAACAACCACTACCACCTAAAGCACCTTCAATGGATGTTTCTTTATTAATGTGAATATAAGTATCTATATAATCCAAAACCAATTTCTCTCATGTTTAAAAATAAAGCAATCTGAATTAGTTTCAACATTTAATATTCACTCCCCAGTCCAAATAGGGAAACAGCGCTACGAGGCTATGCTAATGCTGTTTTGAGTTCATTGTTTCTGTATTGTCACGGTAACCAACTCATTTACATATATCCCCCTATTTAACCTACAGCAGATTAGCTCCACCCACTCTTATTGATTTTCTAAGGAATGTTTCAACTCTGAGCCTTTCCTAAATGGGGCCAGCCAATCAGAACAGAGCCCATTTATCTCAGATCAGTTTTAAAGGCACAGTAACAAAAAAACCCATAAATGTTGTATCTTAACCTCAAAGAGAAAAAAAATAGATATACAAAAACATGTAGGCTAAGCCTCCTTTACAGAACCTCCACATAAGAAGAACCCTTCCATCTGTGTTAAAGCATTACTACTTAAACACTCTTTAAATGTTTAAAGGTCCCATTCTCTATTTAGTCACATATGTGTTTAATTTTGTTATTTGAGGTCCGCTTTCCAACCTCTTAGAAATAAACAACTGTTTCTGTTACTGTGCCTTTAAGGCAGATATGTGCAAATGATTCCTGAGTCCTGATTGGTTGCCCTATATAAAAAATAAAAAAAAACAGTCTGGGCTGCATTATTAATTATAGCTTCATCATGAGCAGGTAATGTAATATAAATAGCTGGATGTACATACATTTTTATGACATCACAAATGAATGTGTTGTTGGCAGCTTTGTTTCAGTTTTTGAACTGGAGAGTAAAACTCGGTTTAGTAAGATAATTATTTCCTCTCCTGCTGATATTAGTTAGTTGGTTGTTGTATAACCCCAATAAGAAATATGAAGCTTTCTAGAAGATTTTTAACAATGTGGTGATGCATGTGTCAGTGTGAGGACAGAGTAAAGTGAGGTGAAATCTGCACTGGCCGGCAGTACTGCAGCTCAAGAACAATGAAGCTCATGGAACTGAAGCACGACCAAGTCCTTTTTTTCCCATCACTGGATTGGATTTGGAAGACCGGCAATGTAAAACTAATAATTAGTCTACACACTAATGGATAGGCACTAATACAGTCCGAGATGCAGAGCCTAAAACATTCCTGGCTCTTTCTGAGCATGTGTCAGTCCAATGCAAAGCATGGGTTAGTAGGGTTTAAAGGCCCCCAGCATTTGGCTGTGAAGTAGCGGAACTGTGTTCACCAGAGTAACGCAGCTCCATCCTACTTTTGGAGTAATCCAGAACATCAGTACCTGACCTCAATAATGCTCACAGCAATGTTCCAACATCTATTCTATAGCCTTGGCAGAAGAGTAGAAGCTGTTACTGCAGCAAAGAGAGACAGTTTCCCCCTTAGCATATTTACATTTATGGCATTTAGCTGACACTCTTATCCAGAGCGACTTACAAGGTTAACCACATTACAGGTAGGCCAGTGTAGTGTTAGGAGTCTTGCCCAAGGTGTCTTATTGGTGTAGCACAGCATAGTCTCCCACGTGGGGTGGCGGCTACTTGGTGGGTAGTGGTGTTATTCGCTGAGCTACACCAATAGCTCATGATAGCCTTGATTTTGGCCATAAAAGGTCAGTTTTGAGCCAAATCCTGGAATACATTTCCCCATCAACAGAGGATCTCTGTTTAGAATGTCGTATTGTCCAGGATTTAGCTAATCGCATATACGACTCACAGAAACATTAGTGTAGTATGAAATGTGGAAACACAATGTTTAAAACAGACTAAATATCCAGATACCAACTGTCATATGACATTATGGATGGCCAAAGCAGAGTTAATACACTGACTGAATCGAAATATACTAAGAAAAGATACAATTTGTGAATTATTTTTTTTTCTGTGGATCCTTTAGCTCCCCTCTGTTTCAAAATCTACACTTGTAGACATCTGCCCTTGGCTTCTATCACAGAAATCATTAGGAGTCAGCATGTTTCTCTACAATGAGCCTTTTCACTTTAAACCACACCAAATGACTCCGAATGTTTACACTGTTTGGAAAATTATAATATTATTTTTACCTTTAAAAATGAGGGACTGACAAAGACTTGGGCATGCACATCTAAGAAACCTTTATTTACACCAGTGTTTCTCAGCCCCGGTCCTGGAAGTACCCTACACTGCACATGTTGGTGGATTCCCTGCTTTATCACGCCCCCTGCAAGGGCTTGTTAATGAGCTGATGAGTTCAGTCAGGTTGTTGGGAACAGGGAAAGCACTAACATGTGCAGGGCAGGGTGCCTCCACACACAGGGGGGTGAGAAACTCTGATCTACAATGCCAGTCATATATTTAGCTACAGCTACTCATAGAACGTTCTTCTAATGTTTAGCTTCATGCTTTACCTTAGAATAAAAGTAAAGACATCAAACCATAAACTAGCTCTCATGGAATTATGCAGTCCACCTTAAAAATCTTTCAAGATGGAACTTTACAGGATAAAACAACTTTCCTAACTTGCAGTAGATGTCCATATAACATTCATTATATCCTTATATCAATATATCATTTATTTCTAAGCAATTTTGGTCCAATTCTATTGGTCTGTCCATCATACATATTCTCTAAACTGAAAGTTCCTAGAGCGTCTTAATTAGGCAAAATAAAATGGATTAAAGTTTATATATATAATACTGTGATACATCAAGCGTATATGAGGTATATCAGGATATATACTGTTTCAGAAATCTCATCAGTTAAAACTGTACATGTAAGCCTGTAGAGTTCTTAAGACAGCCAAACACATGCATTTAGCTGGGTTGGTCTAAACTTTTGACTAGTACTGGTAAAGAAGTATTCACTGATCTACCTGTTTATGTCACTTTTTGAACTTTTGCTGCTGAATACTGAAAATTGGGAAATCGCTGGAATTCCCCCTCGGTTCTTTTGGGTTTAAAAGCAGCGCCAAGTATAATTTGGTTAGGTTGCGTTAAGTTCAGATTTCTAATCACACAGACCTGCCTGTGTATACGCTGTTACTGAGCCTCAAAATATCATATTATATTAACAGTAATAACACGAGAAGTGCTGATTCTGAGGAAGTCGTTGTGTCTGGATGAGGCATAGAAAAAAGACAACGGATTAAAAGTGAAACGTACACACACCCCGCTCCACACCGGGGACGCGTCGCCCTGGTGCGTTTTGTGGCCCGCCTGCGCCCTGCTGATGCCCACCGCTCCGAGCGCGATGCTGGACACGCCGAGCCCCATCTCCAGCACCGAGAGCACCAGCAGGCTCCAGATGATCTTGCGGCTGGTACACATCCTCGCTCGGGCATCCTTCCCGCCAAGCTCCGCGTTTAATCCGCAGTCCCCACGAGAGAAACTGCGCTCACTTAGGTCCTGGACGCATGGCTGTGGACGCTGCTTGCTCCAGGCGGACGCTTTTCCATTGAAGTGAAGGCGGAGATGAGTGTGACAGAACGGCGGCGCTGTCCACGGTACTGAAACTCCTCTGGGTCAACACCCTTCTCCACGCCCTCGAGCACGAGCTCAGTCCCTCCTCCCCGAGCTTCTAAGACTCACGTGCTCGAGCTTGTAGTAAAGCGCCAGAGAAGAGCGTGCAGGCTGCAGTTTGTCCTTACATCTTTCAGTGCGCATCCGTCCGCACTCTTCTATACAAATACAGAGGTGGCAAAAGGGTTCTTATGGCATGAAGCCAAGAACCATTTGAGAACCTTATGTGTTGAGAGTGTGTAAAACCTTTGCTAGATGTTACCTTGTTTTTAAGCGCTCTTTCATTGGTTGCAGCTTTAATGCATTGTTAAGGTTCTAAAAGCGTTTCCTAGAACTGTGTTATTGCAAACAGAGGTGAAAGATGTATAGAACCTTTGCAATAACCCTTTAAGAGTCTGTACTTCAACCAGTGTAACTGGTACAATACTTTAATGTGATGTAAAGGTTCTGTACCAGCTTTTCCTAGAACTGTGCATCCTAGCCAATACGCATTTTGGAACCTTCAGTTTTTAAATTGTATAGAACCTTTGCCAGAAGTTATGAGTCTCCACTCAGTTCTATGTAACAGGTATAAAAGTTTAGATATAGGAGCGTCTAAAACCAATTATAGCTTTAATTTAATTATAGACTGATTTGATTTGTCCTACAACTGCACACCAAGACTAGAACCAGTAATTTTACATAAACTGTACGAGGCTAGAACCATTTAGGGGCCTTTCATTTTACCAGTATATAGAACCTTTACACCAACTAAATGCTTTTATAGTTTTCTGCCCAAGAATCGCTTAGGAACTGTGTGATGATGTGAGGCACTGCACATCACAGAATACCTGAAAATTATGTACACTTACCTGTAACTGCTCAACTTTCACCTGTGTTCAACGGATAATGAAGGGTTCACCTTAGGTTTTATCCTTTTTAGGGGACCCAACCTACGCTGTAGAAGAGTGTTCAAAGTAAGTTATCTATTCGTGAAATCCCCTTAGGCCACTAATGGTTTTAGCCCGGGGGAGGGGTAACCTGTTTAAATATGTGGTGGTTTACTGGGAAAGGTGGGTACTGAGGGGGGGTTTCCACTCTTTTCAGACAACAGGGATCAACTTTGTAGTCATAGACCTAAAACACTCTTGCCAAGGGAGCCACTTGTTGTTTTATTTTTTTGTGAACAGTGTCTAATAGAACCTTGTACAAAAAAGGTGAAAGGGAAAAACTACACTTGTGCATACCGCACCTTTTTCCAGACCATCAAGTTTTTATAGACACTTTTCATAAAGGGCGCCCCCTACCACGACTTTTGTCCGGTAGAAGGACGCGCTTTATCACAAACTGTTATAGTAAAAAAGCCTATCCCAGACCTTATTTGAGATCTTTTTCAAAGCTGCCTAAACCCATGTAACTGATGTAGAACCTTCATGCAATGTAAAGGTTCTATATCAATTTAAATCATCTCCTAGAACTGTGTTTAGAACCTTGGCCTAGAACAATTTTGATATAGTTTTATTTTATTTTTTATGCAACTGTACATGTAAGACCAGAACCATTTAGGAGCCTTTCATTTTAACAGTGTATCAAACCTTTGCAAGAGGATACACCAGCTAAAGCTTTAAGAACTTTTGTGACATTTTTGGGATATTTCCTTTTCAGAGTCCATACATAGACCAGTTTAACTAATGTAGAACGTTCATGCCATGTAGCAGTTCCTTGTGAGTTAAAAGCTTTGCCTAGAACTGTACATCCCAGCAGGGAACTCTATTTTTTATGAATGTAGTGTTTAATACATCAGTGTTTAGCTAAGAGGCCTTTCTCCTGTTACACAGTACCACCCGGACCTATCCTGAGCCTGACCAAGACTGATGGGCATCCATGAACAGGTGGACAGTGGAGTCTCCAGAGTGAAGATGCTGGGAAAGTGATATACATAGACTAGTACCCAGGTGTCTTTGTATTTGATGGATTGGCCAAGCCATTCCATGGGAAACAAAAGGCAGCCTCCTTCATGAGGAGAGCACAGAAACTTTATTTGCTGGACAGGAGGTGCTGTCTAATATACAACAGAGTGGAAAAATGCTAAGCTTAGTATATTTTCACTGTCCCTAATTACAGCTTCTTTCTTAGTTATGCAATCAGAGGTCAGCATCTACATTACCGGCTCTATAAAGTTTAACTGAAGGTGCCAAAAATGTTGCTGTAGGGACCACGCTTAAGTCCCTAAATAATCTTTTAGTGTTTAATAACCATGTATAAGAACATCATACTTCAGAGGAAATGTCTTTTTAAAACCCACTTACACAGTTTTCACTAAGACTCTGGCACTCACCAGTGTTTTCTTATTTGACATTTGATCTTAGATAAGAACAGATTTCAAGAGCACTCAAGAGCACCAAGCTGTAAACAGTTCTAACATTTCACCAACTATGTTATGAATCTGATGTGGAGTTTTCCTTAGGAACTTTCTCAGTAATAAATATATTTAAAAATGAACATATTAGTGAATAGATATTAAGCTCCTATTCTTATACACGTCTGCTGTTTATAGCCACACACTTAATTGCACACCTGGCTCAACATGCCTCAACATAGTATACTTTCCGATCTGTACAGTTAACACTATGCTGTATTTGGCTCTATTGCATATGCTACATGCTGTTGGCACATCAGTTCTGTCTATGTACATATGGTACTATATCAATATAATTTTGTTTTTGCACTATTGCTTAATTATCTATTTTTTAATCCAGCTGTCTGATAGTGTTTTGTTATACTGCACAACTCTGTATGGTGTATCTCTATAGTGTATCCTGTTCAGAAGTACCTTTCTGTTATAGTAAAAAAAAAAGCCTATCCCAGCATTCACTGGGCAGAAGGCAGAAAATACCCTGGAATGCCCACTAATCTATCACAGGGCAGACACACCGCATTCATAAACACACTCACACATAGGAACAATTCAGCGTCTCCTGTTCACCTGACTGCATGTCTTTGGACTGTGGGAGGAAGACGGAGCACCTATGGGAACTCCATGCAGACACAGGAAGAATATGCAAACTCCACACAACCTGGACGCCTCGACCAGGAATCGAACTTGGGCCCTTCTTGCTGTGAGGATGCTTAGGTTCAGGGATTCAAGGAGAGTTTATTGTCATTCTCATCACATGTGGTGCATGGGGTGGAGCGAAATTGTAGTACTCAAGGACCCAGTTACACCCAAACAGCAGTACTTAAATAAACAAAATAAATATAAATATATAAAAATATGTAAAAAAAATACAGAGAGAAGAGCAGGAGGAAATTGAGAAGGTAGCAGCAGAGTGTGCTTAAAGTGACTGAAGTGTCCACAAAGTGTCGGTGCAGTGGTTCCACTAAGTGGCGTTTAGAAGTCTTACAGCTTCTGGAATGAAGCTGTTCCTCTGTCTGTTCGCTTTACACTTAATGCTCTGCAGCCTTCTGCCTGAGGGGAGCGGGACAAAAAGTGAGTGTGCTGGGTGAGTGGGGTCCTTCATGATGCAGGTAGCCCTCTACCTGCATCTGGAGGTGTAGATGTCCGTGGTGGTGGGGAGGCTGACTCCGACAGACCTCTGTGCAGCCTTCACCACCCTCTGCAGAGCTTTCCTGTCTGCAGCAGAGCAGCTTCCGTGCCACACGTTGATGCTAGAGCATAGGACGCTCTCCACCATACATCTACAGAAGGAGGTGAGGATCAAGCTCCCGAGCCCAGCTCGCCTCAACCGCCTGATTTAATTTAAATTTACAGCAGTGTTACTGTTAACAAAAGTCGGCTTTTAAGAGTAACAAGTACCTCTTAATAGACATTATTTACTATAGTGAATATACAGGGGTTGGACAATGAAACTGAAACACCTGTCATTTTAGTGTGGGAGGTTTTATGGCTAAATTGGACCAGCCTGGTGGCCAATCTTCATTAATTGCACATTGCACCAGTAAGAGCAGAGTGTGAAGGTTCAGTTAGCAGGTAAGAGCACAGTTCTGCTCAAAATACTGCAATGCACACAGCATTATGGGTGACATACCAGAGTTCAAAAGAGACAAACTGTGCAACGTCTTGCTGGCGCATCTGTGACCAAGACAGCAAGTCTTTGTGAGTATCAAGAGCCAACGGTATATCCAGGGTAATGTCAGCATACCACCAAGAAGGACGAACCTCCACCAGCATCACGTAGTGACCTGGCCACTATCCTGCAAGAAGAATGGCTTAAACTCCCTCTGACCACTGTGCAGGACTTGTATATGTCATTCCCAAGACGAACTGACGCTGTATTGGCCGCAAAAGGAGGCCCTACACCATACTAATAAATGATTGTGGTCTAAAACCAGGTGTTTCAGTTTCATTGTCCAACCCCTGTATATATATATATATTGCATGCACATGTACAGGTTGTTAGACTGTGAAGATTGGAGTAGCTTCTGAAATAAACTGTAGGTGATGAAAGTAAATTAACAGAATTGCAAGCAATGTGTGAAAGACAGGGTCCTGGTCTCATTAATAGTTTCTTCGACCCCCAGAATATCCGTAGGAGAATGTTGTACCGTATAACATAATACCATACAACATTCTATGGGATCCCTGAAAATTAACTTAGTATAATATTAATGATGCTCAAATACATATTCAGGGAATGATCCTTAGTCTAGTTTATTCTTATCTTTTGATATTTGTTGAAAGGCAGCACTTGCATAACTTGGTGGTGGCGCTGTAGCAAGTAGGTTCCCCTTGGTCCTTCATAGCTTTGCAACTAGGGCCAATAAAAATTAATGATAGAAAAAGAGAATGTTGTATGATTTAAAATCTGAAGACTTTTCCATTACAGTGGAGTTGGGAGTGAACTTCCCGGACCAAAGACAAAAGAGGAGGTGTGCAATATCTCAGTATGTGGAAGATCAGATTACCAAACTAGAAAAGAGCATTTCCAGTACAAGAATTGCTAAACCTAACATTTTACTGCCACCAGCACCACTACGGCTAACTGGATTGTAAACAACATGGACCCCACCGAATGCCAAGGTGGTGTTTTACACACTGATTGCAAGACATGCCCCTCACTGCAGTATTAAGAAACATGCTGCTCGAGTCTGCACAGATTAAACGGCACCTTCTGCTTTGTAATTCTATTTTGTAGTTGTACTTGCATATTTTGTAAAGTCTGGCTTTTTAACCACCTTGGATTTTTTTTTAATGAACCACTTGTACGGCAGTCCGCTGTATTTGAGGAGTACAGTAGATGCACTGCAGTGTCTCTGCTGTAACTTTACATTACATATGCACAGTGTACAGCGTAATGCAAAGGTTCTACACTAATTAAAGGTATTCGCTAAAACCATAAGTACCAGCCAAGAACCACTTTATTTTTAATAGTGTAGTTCTATTTCAATTGATTAGAGTAGTGATTAAACTGACTTCAGCACTCTACCACACCAGCACTGAAAAAAAATCAATGAGCTGTAATAAGTGACTGCTAGCAACAGCTGGAAGTGTTTGTGTGTGCCAGTGTCTTGTCAGCAGGTCCCAGCTATGAAATCTCTGGAGGTTCTGGATATAACAGAGATAGAGCAGTAGTCGTTTATGATGAGTGTTTCATAACTTCTGTTGTTCTTTATTATCTACAGGCTATTTTGGTCAATTCTTACTTAAGTCAGTTGTTAAATGGCGGTGCTGGTAAGTGATTTTCTGTAAAAAAGACTAGAACTGACATGTCATAAGCTAACTAAGTATGTAACATGGCTCATGTCAAATGAAATAAAATCAAATAATTTACAATCAAAACATTTATCGTCACGTCACATTTACACAGGTGTGAAGCTGAATGGAAATCCTAGGTGCGTAGTCTCTTGCAATACTTAAGGACAATATACACAATACTAAACACCAGAATAGCTCAGTTTATCCAAATATACAGTTTTATATAACAGCAGCATAAAGTTATGAATTTAAGCTATGATATATACAGCTATACACATTTCCATATATGCATTTTGGGTAATCTCCAGTAGATAACAGATATATACACGTATATTCCAGATTGTACAAAGATAAACATGATGTTAGTTCTCTATATGTGCAGGCACACATATGCTAGATGTAAAGTGTTGAGTGATGCATTGAGGTGTGGATTGTTTATTAAGATCATTGTGATGATGATTCAGGCCTATTGACTGATACACCAGTACTACTGGCTGTTTAGCAGCTGTTCGTGGAACCGGCTGGCTCTGGACTTCTCTGCTTCTGAACCTCCTCCCACTTGGCAGCTGGGAGAACAGATTTCATGTTTAGTCCTAAGCTTTGTATAGCTGAACAACTATGTAAAAAAGGCATCCACCAATCATGTGACCTCCCGGTGACGGCCATAATGTCACAATGTTAGTGGAAGCACTACACAAAGAGATGAGATTTAACTGGTCTTTATAAATCCTCATCATATTCAAACAGGAAACTATTGTTTTATGTAATGATGTCTAATCATGTCAATTACACACTGGCAGGCTGTCACAACAATAGGTAAAGCATCTCTGTAATGAAGTGTTGCAACATCAGTACCGAAGCCCTTAATTCAGCCACCACTCAAATAACAGGTTACAGTGGTTGACAGCTGTCCAGAGGATCACACGTGCTGAAAATACATGCTATTGTCTGAGTGCTTAAGTTAGCAACATTTCCTGTAGGCTGTTTCCACAGGGTTTACGAGTAGGCTGCATTTACGCAATGTTTACAGGAAAGAATTTAGTGGTCAAACTAACAAAAAAGGGATCAAGTTAACAGCCACTCATTTTTGTACATCACAGTCTCTATGTATTTTTAATAAAATTCTCCAGTATCTAATCTGTATGTGGTTAACGGCCAGTTTCCACACAGAATCAATGAGTTTCAGAACAGAACATATATGGACTTAAAATATATGTATAATAGAAGTCATTTGGCAGTATACATTATATGCAAAATTAATGTTGTTAAGCCATTATTCCAGAGATGGAGCTAGCAAAACTTGCCAGGATGGCTTTTTCCGCTGTTGCTCCAGTGCTACATTGTCTTATCTTAACCTTTGTTTTATTTAGATTGGAATGCTTGTAGTCAGATATATATATACATACATATGTGTGTGTGTATGTGTCTAACCCTAGTATAACTGTAGTTTTACAACTGGCTATTCTAAAGTGCCTAAATAAAATATGCCAATAGCTGTATAAAATATCCCAATAACTGCGTAAAATATGCTAGCAACTGACGGAAATATATCACTTACTGAGGAAAATGTGTCAGTAGCTGACTGAAATATGCCAATAATGGAGTACAATATGTGAAATATCTCAATAAGCAAGTAAAACATATCAATAACTGTGTGAAATATTCCAATATCTGAGTGAAATATGGTAAAACAAACCCATAATGCAGGGCGATGTGATATTAATTAGCAAGCCTTATTATTTTATTATCAGAGAGGAACTGATACAAAGCTCCATAGCTTTTTATGAGCTTTCAGGTTTACAGCTACTGACACGTTTCACTTTAGTCTATTTCAACAACTGACCATTTCATATGTATGACATGTGTAATATGTGACACTGCAGTAAACCCAATGACTAGAAATGGGGTTGTCCTGTTGTGTGCTTGCATTGTCATGATGTTGCATGTTGCAACCAATTGCTGAGATCTATGGGAACCTCTTCTGGCTTCAATCTCACTATTGATCACTTTAACGAGGGGATGCCAACTTTCTGCTGACTCATCAAACGCGTGTCTTAATGTGCTTTATCTTTGTTGGTGCTTCTCCACCCTGCATGTTTTCTTCCTCCTCTCCTCCTTGGTGGAACTGGCTGTTAAAAATAAAAAAGGAGCTGATGTTATTGTCAGCCCGAAGAAGAGCTGGTGGTGAGCGGATCCGGAAATAGTGCAGAGCTGAAGGGGAAACGGCTATTTATAGAGTTTGCTGCCACTCAGTGTGGGCAATGAAAGAAAGCGGGTGGAGCCGTTTGTCTATGCAGTTCACACTGAAGTACACAGAGGAGCTTTCCACTTCCCCAGTACTCAAAAATAGGACTGTTATTGCTGTTGGGGGCTAAGTTCTTGACATTATTTTTTTTCAGTGCCACTAAAAGCTACAGTTAAAGACCTTGGAGATGCGTCATTAAAAAAGGATATTTAAATAAATACACAGGCTAACCGCCACATACAGATGAATCAGTTCACGCTACTACTGCATTAGATCACTGTAACGTGTTGCTGACTGATTTCCTGGCTGTCTCCTAAATTGTGCTCCAGCTAGCTTAGAATGCAGCTCCCTACATGCTCACCAGGAAAAGGGAAAGTTGGAGCTTATTGCTCACTTCCTGTTTCTCTAAGGGCTTGATTTTGACATTTAAAACTCTTAATGGCCTAACTTAGGCACAGTTTACTGATCAGCTGAAGCATTATAGCTCATTCAGACCACTTCTGAGCCGAGGCAGGCTTACTGCAAACTCTTAGGATCTATGACATCTCAGTCTGTGGAAGATCTTCTTAGCTAAACAAACTAGAGAACAACTATCCACAGAATAATTAATATTATTATCAGAAGGAAAAGACAGGGAATTCTCTCCGAGTGTGTGTGTGTGTGTAATTGATCTCTGCTGGCATTTCTGTCCTGCTGTTCTGTTCTTCCACTCTCAAGCCAAGTCTCTGTAGCACATTACCTTCTATTAACATCACAGCAGTGGAGCAAATTCTCCATCTTTACCTCTCAGAGACAGATTTAGACACACATCTAGCACAGCTTGTTTTTTCCATCCTTACCTTCTCACCACGAGAAATGAGGGTTTGGTAACGTTAAGACTGATATTCATAAACGCTAATTGTCTCAGGTCAAGGCTGGTCCACGGCCATGTTCACTCTGAAAAGTTCACAGTGTTCCTCTCTGTCCTCGTTGTTTATTTAATTGGGGAAGAACGCTTTATTTAACTTTACTGAACACGTCAGCAGAGAGTGACCCCCACTGTTACTGAGCACCTAGGGTAGCAGTCAAGTCTTCAGTGGCCATACAACTCTCTCTATATGGTAGATGCCAACACTGAGCCACCACCTCAGTGAACAGCCCCACAATCCATTACAAAGTAAGCTATTCACACATAATTAAGATTATGGTCTCGACTATTTAGTTTCTCCTGCGCATTCATGCCTGGACAGGCCGGTGCAGTTACTACCAAATAACATTTTGGGCTATTTTAGGTTACATGGACATTTTTGGTCATTCTAGACCATATGGAACATCCTAAGACAGCGCTACATTGAAAATCATCAAGCTTTTCAGTATGAGTCATTGGCAGTTCTTTGTCAGTAGATATTGGATGATTGTATAGATGCTTAATTTTATGAACCAGTTGTCAATGGGTTAGACTAAAATGATTAAACCCAGTAATTAAAAGCAGTGTTCTAATTTTTGGTAATATTTTCGCCGATATTGTTACACAGGGACAGGACGAGGAGACGAGATGCAAGCACAAGTGTTTTAATGAAGAGTAACTAAGACAACAAACCAAAGAAAAAGTGGTTGGTGTAGCTCAGCAGATAACATCACTAGGCAACTATCACCACATGTGGGAGACTGGGGTTCAAATCCCAGTCTGGGTTACTATGCTGTGCTACACCAATAAGAGTCCTTGGGCAAGACTCCTAACACTACACTGGCCTCCCTGTAATATGATTAACCTTGTAAGTCGCTCTGGATAAGAGCGTCAGCTAAATGCTGTAAATGTAAAAAACTGGCAAACTGAGAAATACAAAACCAAGGAGACAAATAATCGATAGGGAGACAAAACCAACAGACAAGGAGACAAAATGACTAGCATGGAAACAAACCACTGGCAGGGGAACTAACGCCAAGCAAGAACAAAGGGCACCACATGGAGTATAAAACAACAAGGGCTAACAAGAGACACCTGGGAAGGGGTGGAGCCAGAAACAGGTGAGGGGCCTGACAAGAGGGCGGAGACAGGAGGAGCAAAAAACCAAAACAACCAGAAGCACATGGAACAGAGTGACAGACAGCACATGGACATGACAAGACAGAAACAGAAAGCCAGATAAGACAGACAGACATGGACAGGGCAGGGCAGGGTGTGACAGATATGCTCTACTATTACAATACACCACAGTTCTCACAAACATAAGCTTGTTGTCATAGTGCGCTCAGTTTTAGCAATAGCAGTATGCTCCTATAAAAAGTAGCTTAGAGCGACCATTTTTAATGATGTAGTTCACACAGTGCCCATTTAAGACTACTCGATTTTACAACTTGTATGTCAGCCATGTGGACGTACAAATTTGATTTTGGCCGAACAAATCCTTTAATGCCGCAGAGCCATCATTATTTGAGGGTGCCTCCTCTCACATTACCAGCCATAAGGCAACTTCTCAGGCTGGGCCTTGGTCCAGCGTGAGCAGCTGTTGCCGGCTCAGCCCCAGAGTTTTGTTTAATGGACCACAAAGAATTGGTTGGTCTCCAGAGTGATTCAGATTCTTCCAATGGGTGCCAGGCAAGCAAATCTTTGACTTTTTGAGCACCACGTGTAGAGTCTAGTCATAATGCCACACACACTGCTTTACAAACCTAATGAATCCTTGCTGGGCTGTCACACATCCAGGGACCACTAAACTGATATGTCGGATGATTTGAGAGTATATTTCTTCTGTATATGCTAATTTGGTGTCTGCATGGTAATTATCTATACCCTAATGTTTGCCCAGAGTTCGTTCCTCTCCGAAGTGTTATGATGCATTTTAAAACCTGTAGTGGGAAAATGTGGCAGTGGGGATGAGCTAACTCAGTGGGCAGATAAACGAGGCGAGAGCGGAGCCATAGGTCTGGGGAATACTCTTTATTGTGCACAATGCACAGAGGCTCATTAATCTGGTAATAAATCAGTGGAGTAAACAGCTGAACAATGCACAGCAGTCTCCGATGAGGCACAAGTATGCAAGCCTGCAATGCTTTCATATCGGCAGTTTCTGCTATTATTTGATGCTATTTGAGCTCCTTATGTGATATTACTGGACTTCAGCTGCCTAAAAGCAATAGGATAATGCTCGCAAGACAATCAGAGGAGATGTTATTCAAGGGTGTTCACTTGTAACCTTTGCAGTTAAAGAGTCAATCTCAATACAGGGTGTTGAACATTTGATCCATTCATGCTAGTCAGTATGACAGTATCACTTCAGGGTAAGCCTCAATGCATGTCAGGCTTTTAGCAGGACATCTGTGGTACAATATGGGTAACCCTAAAGACATAAAGACTGAAAATCAAAAGCCCAGACAATCTAATCAGGTTTCTTCACTGTGGTCAAGCGAGAATTTAATCAGTTGGGACTTTAGGGGCAGATCTGTTGGTATTAGATTAACCACTAAAATAATTGTGGTGTGGTTGTGGACAAGTTTCTAGAGAAAAGAAGGGGCACACCAGCATTCAGTACTTAGTACTCAGCATTTAGTACTGAGTCCACAGTGCACCCCTCAACATGTTGCTATTATTGCATTAAAATAAAAAAGTAGCGAGTGATGTGACTTGTCATTTACACTAGGAATGGCAGCCAATCTTTATGACGAGCAATAAACGCTAATGGCATGTTACTTCAGCTAACATATGTAACCTTTAACCCCCAACACAGCATGTTTTAGATAATGTTGAAAGACTTACGTCATTAAATCCTCACAGTGCAAAATGTTGATATTTATTGGCACTATTATCGTGACAGGTCCGTATAGGAAGGTCTGTTCACTTGGTGGCCATCTTTAAACAGTTATTTCCAGCCATTTGAGTCAGGTCTTCAATCTCTTTGAATAGGGAAAGATTTACATATTTAAAACTAGAAATGAAAGTTTAGTTTAGAATAATAAAGTTGAGATTGCTGTTGTAAAACCATATAATGAATCACCAGTAAAATTAAAGTAAAACCTCATAAATAATTTGCAGAGATTGGCTCTGAAATGCACAGTAAACATGATTTTTGAGGCTTGCTCTGGCCACTTTACAACCGCAGAACTCCAGAAGAAGGGGGAACTTTTCCAGCTGGCACCACCATATTGGCGACCATTCTCCACTTGTGGTGTAACCAGAAAGCTGGTTGCTTTTTTTTATTGAAGGAAGGAACTTTCTCTATAAATGGACGTCATGTTGAGTGCCACAGGATTTCTGTTCTCCTTTCTACATCTCCGCTACGACACATTTCTTGGGGGCTTTATATTGCTATACTATAGCAGTTCTGATGCTAGCTTCAAATTTGTAGTTTGGTAATGTTTTCTCCTGCACAAATTGTGGTCTTACACACCTCCTTTCCTTCAGATACAGAGAGATGAGTTAGAATTCACCAACAAACTCTTGGGGAAGGCTATGAAGGACCAACCGGATGGATCAGGCTAAACAATGGACTTTCCCTGAAATCGTATTCAAGCGTCAATTTGTCCTAACAGAGATCATCACATAATTCAGCACACATTGTTCTAGGACTATATTCAATTGCTTTCAAGTACACTGTGGACATTGTTCTAGAGTAGGCTAATCTAAGCTTTGAGACCAGTACCATCTCTAGGTTTAGCTAATGAAGTAGCTTCTGTGCAAAGAAAGAGTGACCTTCTTACTGGACCCTTTCAAAGTCACACTGAAGGGTATTGACTGTGCCACGTCAGGCTTGTCCTGGCCTTTGTCCATGCCAGTAGCTAAGAATGATAGGGTCACATGGTCGAATGGATAAACACTTCAAAGATACACCCCATGGGTCACAGGGCCAGCATGGAGTGGATTTTAATGGGCTTGTCCGAGCCAGTGCTCAGAGCATTAATGCTAAGGAGGAAACGGGGGAGCTGACCCCCACTGCACTGAATGCAGGTTTTAGCGAGTGAGTAAAGGCCTGAAGAACACCGCCTGGTTAGCACTCGATCCCTTGGGAGCACATAAATGCATCGACAGCTATGTTTTAGTATTGATCAGCTAAGTACCAATCAGAGATATCCATATGATGGGACTGTAGGCTGTGTAAGGTCACCTAGCCAGGATTCTTATAAATAGGCTCTGGTACAGATCTCCCCTGTGCATAAGAATGTGGTGGTAGAATATCTCTTAAAGCGATGGTCAAATCGACACAATTTCCTCCTGAACTCAAATGTTAAGGATGTTTGCTCTTTAGTTTTGCACTGCAGCCACAGGGCTAATGTAGCTAACAAGTAATGGAATGGATTGGTCCACCATAGACAGGAAACCTAGGGTAATCTGTGACTTTCCCAGTTGGTTTTACTATATGTATGGGCCTTTCTGCATTGTGCTTAATGCAAGATATGATCATAGCTTCTCCTGTGGCTTATTCTACATTCATGCTACAATACTAAAACCTTGGTCAAAAACTTTTTACAACAATGGCAACATTTGCTTGCACCTCAGTAGGACTCTAGTAGCATGCTTGAGCTAAACTAACAGCAATTCATATGAAGTGGCATTCTAGACTTTTTATTTGGATTTTACAGTTACTCTCTCAATAAAAAAGGAATGCTATATAGCTTTTTCCGCTGTTTTGCATTTCTGACTGAACATCTGACTGAAACTTGGTTAGATAACATCTCAAATTCAGAGTTTGTTACATATCTAGAACTTCCAGAAGACCTTGAGTGATTTTGTACTCACATAATTGGTAATATATTGTAAATCAGAATGTGATAAGGCTGGTTCCTCTGTATCCTAATGACGGTACAGTCATGTTAAGCATGCAGTGCACCTCCAATGTCACTTGGATGTGTCTATCAAGGACCCACAATTTTAGATCCACTAGGCGTTTTAGGATTTTAATCATTTTGTTCCCAACAGAAACTTACCATATGTAAATAACTAGTATGACAAAACTTTAAATGTTTAATTTAAAGACTTTGTTAAATTTAACAAATTTTTAAAAAATACATTCATGCAGTTATATTGATCTGCATTGCCACCCTGTTTCTCCTTTACCCTTTCGTCTTTGCCCTTTGGTTGTTTTTTCTTCTGACTGTCTTTTGGTTTTGACTCTTGCTTGACCTTTTAAATTTAAGTTGTTTAAACCTTACAAAGGTAATATGAGTAGATTTTTGATCATACTCGCTTTCTTGACCGTACTCTGTAGCCATAACAAGTGGCAAAGACCTGCATACACACACAGGTTACAAGGCCATTTAAGGATGTGATTGTAGTCTTGAGGTTTGAGAAATACCACAAAGACATGTTACCGGATCTGCTATGGCGTGGAGCACAGTGTTCACACATTTGCCACACTATGTGGTTCGTATAGTGAGTGAGAATGGAATGTGAGAATGTCACATATTGGATGTCAGTACATCAGCATTATCATCAAAGGAGCTCTGTATCACCAGCGGTAAGACAGCAACACTGTCTCTCTGTCAGCTCATGGATCGTATGTATCGACCTTGTCGTAGTATGCATGAGCTAGGAATAACACTAGTCTTTCATATCTTAAGGTTTACAGCTCTAAGATCAGGACTACAGCAATTTTTATTGAGGCATGCTACATATTTTATATAAAGGAATCAGCATCAGTTATATTAGCGATGGTAAAAACATTTTTTGAGATTTTATGTCTAAATATAACCCATAGTTTACATTTATAAATGTGTAAACATCTGATGGAACTGGCTTTTAGCTCACTTACTTACTCATGTTTAGCAGGTGGAGGATTCTCCACAAGGGGGCAATGTTAGCATTCAGACTGCTGGCTCGCTTCTGGGAACCCACCTCACAAAAATGTCTCCATTGCATGTCCGCCATCACCTAATCATGTCCTGTTTTCCTATTTGACAGTTTAAATGAATGGTTACAAATTTTTGTGTTTTAGTTTTGGACATACTTTAAATATGCTGGTTGCTCTTTACATTTACATTTTGTCATGATAAACGGATAAAAACATACATAGAAAAAGTTATATTAGATATATTAAAATGAAAGTATATTTTTATCATTTTGGAGAGATTTTGTTTCAACAGCAGCCTTATGTTTCCCTGATGTTTGGAAAATTACTATTGTACTAAATTGGAAATTAAATAATATAAGAGAGGTTTCTGAATCTGGTGCATTACTGTACTTTTCTCTCTGGGCCTGTAAACACAAGAGAACCTTTTCACTGTTCCAGCCATGCTGCTCTTAGTGGTTCACTCATTTACTCCAGCTGGCTCCCATTACAGTCTATGTCTCAAAAAGGAATATCCTCTGGACCCAATAGATTCTAATGAATCCTCCATGAGGGATGTTTCCAAAATGACAATGTTAGTGTTGCACATCATTGCCAGAGCAGCTTTACAGAGTCGCACAGACCTGCAGGATGCTGTAGTCTCCCTTTCTAATGTAAGCCCATTGATTGGCCATTTCCTGTTTTGCACATCTGCAGCATAAACAAACTCCCTGACAGCTTTCAGCAAGTCGGACGGACAGAGGAGAGGAGTGGAGGAGAGAGAGGGAGCGAGAGATAGACGTGGAGAGGTATTTTGTTACCCTGGCCTCTGCTCCTGATGACTTGCTGAAAGTCACTCAAACTGAACAACATGAAAGTAGAGAGAGGAAGAGAGGAAGAGAGAGAGAAAGAGAGAGAGAGAGAGAGAGAGAGAGAGAGAGAGAGAGAGAGAGAGAGAGAGAGAGAGAGAGAGAAAGAGAGAGATAATGGATCAAATCAGTCTACGGTGTATTCTGGGCTGTTTACAATTAACTGAAATAAATAAACATTACAATAAAGTTCATGTAAAATATTTGATTAATGTTTTACCATATATAATTTTGAGTGCATATAAATAAATACTGCAGAACAGAAGTGAAAAAAGTATTCAAAACTGCTTAAAAATGCTTAAAAGCCACAGAGAAAATGGAACTCATAACAACCACCTGGAAAACCTGGTAGTCCTACAAAGCTGTTCACATCAGGTAAACAGCATTTGAAGCTTTCATCTTCAAGAAGATGCCCCAATGCTATGGGTCTAAAGAGACGGTGAGAGAGAGGTGGGGGGAGGAAGAAAAAAGAAAGCATGATAGATAGAAAGAAAGAAAAAGGAAAGAAAGAAAAGGATCCCCAGTAAACACAGTTATGCTGCGACTGTCTGTTGTTGGGTTCCCCATTATGCTGTCACAACGTGGAAAGGTAATTCCTCAGAAAAGTGTGGCAGCGTTGTCAGTATGTTGTCATAACCTCTTAGAATCCTTCTCAAGTTCCACTATTCATGCCTGGAACTCCATGGAATTGTGCCAACAGGTAGTCATAGCACCATATGACAACTGTATGTGATAGTGGGGTTGTGACAGCTTTGCTGAGTCATCGTAAACCGCACCATCTTTTAACAACATTGTAAGAACACCGAGAGAGAGCAGACAACATTAACAGTGTGAGAACAGAGAGTTAACAGAGAGAAGAGCAGGAACAACAGAAGGAAAGAGACAGAGAGAGAGGGAGAGAGAGAGAGATAGAGATCGATGGGGTCCTCTGCTGTATCTCTGTGGGGAGATGAAGATGAGCAGGCTGGAAATCAATCAGCTCACAGACCGAACACATCCATAACCTCCAACTCTCCCAGCAGCTCAAATTAAAATGTCCACACAGGAGAAAGAGTCTGTGACTGAGCAGCGTGTGGCTGCGCAGAAATAAAACTGTCACTTATCATGGCTTAATGGTCCCATTCTGCCTCTACACATTCCTATGTCAGGGGAAATGGGGTCTGTTTTTCCCGCATGTGTTTAACCTCTTAAACTGCAGGTTTAATGTTACACGGAAGCATTGCACTGTAGGACGCTGGCTCTAGAGTGTGTGAGTTTTAAACGTGAGGACAGTGTGAGGAGCAGCATGTGGATTTCCCTAATTTAGATTTGTAACAGTATAGCATGGCCTTAAATCTGATTATCTTGATTTCATTATTTGCTTTATTGAACATGTTATTTATGTATTTAGCTTTGACAAAGAAATTTTTCATCAAGCGGTTTAAAGTTATATACATGAGTTTTAATGTCTGTCTAAATGAAAATACATGAGCATGTCATCTACAGAGATAATATGCAATTATTGTTTATTTGCTGTATTTAACAAATTAAAAGTATATGAAACAGAAAATGTGGCCTGTGTAAAAGTTTTATTGGGTTTTGTATTTTATATTTTAAATATATATGTTAGATTTTATCTTTTTTTAGCCCCCACTACTTTGTAGTTCTGCAATTACAGACTGTAGTCCATCAGTTTCTCTGTATCCTTTTTTAGCCCCCTTTCATAGCCCCATGTTGTTCAGGGGACCACCACAAACAGGACCATCACAGAGCAGGTATGTGGGTGGTGGATCATACTTGGTGATGCTGTGACAGTGACGCAGTTGTGTCAAAATAGTGTTGCTGGAGTTATTAACCACAGTGTCCGCTTACTGTTCACACTATTAGACACTCCTACCTTGCTGGTTCACCTTGTATCTGTAAAGTCTGCATCAGCTGCTCCACAGCTTGTGTTGGTCATCGTCTAGTCCTTCTCAGTCCAGCAGTGACACTCCAGCAGCACTGCTGTGTCTGATCCACTTCACACCAGCAGGAAAAATTATGAAGTGCATATTTCCATATTTCCATGTTATCTGCTCAGATTCAGTAAAATGCTTAAAACTCTTTGGACGTCCCTTAACAATACAAATGGACAATGACTCGACTTACTCTGAAATCAATTCAAGTGTTATGAGTATTGGTCAAATTCCTATATGGTTCGTCTGAATTAGATGGAAATACCTTCACCTCTAGAGACACCATGCCAGTTCACTAGCTGCAAGTGAGGTTTCTCAGAGACTTCCATTGGTTTACTGCTACTGGAGTTTCCAGCAGCTAGTTATGATTTGTGTAGTGCTGGTTCATGACATAGAGAAGGGAAACAAAACAAGCTTATTCATGGATTCTCAGCATCCACAGAAAATGTCATTTCAGGCCTGGACTACATCAAGGACCACCGGGGGGAGTGCAGGTAAAGAAGGATGAGGTTAATGCAAACACTGACTGACAATCACACATCAGAGCATGAGCAAATAGATAAAACCGTTCCTCACTTTGTGGTTAAATAGACACATTTGTAAACATGCAGTTGTAACTGCCGATTTCCATTTATAGTAAATTTGTTTTGGCTAGTTTATGTTTATGAACAGAGACCTACAGGGGTTGGACAATGAAACTGAAACACCTGTCATTTCAGTGTGGGAGGTCTCATGGCTAAATTGGACCAGCCTGGTGGCCAATCTTCATTAATTGCACATTGCACCAGTAAGAGCACCAGTAATGCACACAACATTATGGGTGACATACCAGAGTTCAACAGAGGACAAATTGTTGGTGCACGTCTTGCTGGCGCATCTGTGACCAAGACAGCAAGTCTTTGTGATGTATCAAGAGCCACGGTATCCAGGGTAATGTCAGCATACCACCAAGAAGGACGAACCTCCACCAGCATCACGTAGTGACCTGGCCACTATCCTGCAAGAAGAATGGCTTAAAATCCCTCTGACCACTGTGCAGGACGCAGTATATGTCATTCCCAAGACCAACTGACGCTGTATTGGCCGCAAAAGGAGGCTCTACACCATACTAATAAATGATTGTGGTCTAAAACCAGGTGTTTCAGTTTCATTGTCTCATTTGTAAGACTTTGAACTTGTAACTAAGGTGCAAATAAACTTTAAACCGAAACTTTGTTTGTTTGCAAAAAGTTATTTTATAGTTCTACCTAATGGACATTGTCTTTGCGCTCAGCATTTTGTGCTTCTGTTCATTTGAATAGACATCAGAGTCAGACTAATTATTAACCTCCTATGAAAGACTGGTGGACTGAGACTCACTCTAGAGTCTCTTCACCTAAACTGAGTTACCCCGAGTTTTATTCCAGAAATGATAAGAGGAAACTAGAGCCATAACAAATCATGCTACTGTTACTCTCCATACTTAAGTACATTTGAAAGTAAATACTTTAGTACTGTTACTCCAGTGGAGGTCTAAAAGGAGGAACTTCTACTTTCACTGGAGGAATATTTCACCCTGGGTATCTCTACTTTAACTCAACTACATGGCTCGTGTGCTTCATCCTCCACTGAGTAAAACATCCTGACAGGCTGTCTAGGGATTCACCTTTGTAATATAGTGTCAGGTGCCACAGCTGAGGAGACACAATAATCCGATTCAACCAGCAGTAATGAATTAGTGGCATGCTTTAGGACTGCAACCATAATGTCAGAACAACAAATCTGCTAACTGACATTACCATTATTCAAATATTAAACTCTTAAACAGCCTGCATCAACTCCTCACTCTCATAGAAACATAGCAAATCCTTAAAGCAAGCAAATAAAATAAATAGAGCAAAAAAATTATAGAAATTATTATTAAGAAGTGTGTTAAACACTCTATTCCGAATGCTGCCTTTGCAAACTGCAGTGTGGACTGAATGCAGACACTTTATGTTACATCAATACCGTGACTGCATTGCACAATTAGCCCTAGTTAACTTATTGCAGATGAAGGGGTTAGCATTACATAAATATTTCTCTGATATTGACAGAGTGGTCCATGACTTTCCCCAGGCCATTCATCCATTCTGTATAGACTAGGCTAAGAAAATGAAAGCATGCATGCAGACAGCTGGACTGTATTGTTAAACAAAGAAAAAGAGGACAGTATGGACACGGAAACCAGAAGTGCTGAGCTGCAGGCTCGGGTACGCACACACGCAGAGTGACAGCTGGAATGCGTGTCCTTCAGTTAGCGTCCGTCCTCTTTCTCCAGTCAACAGGACGCTGCTTTCACAGCAGCCATGGCGAGACTGGAGGGGACCGTAAATAAAATATGCCTATCGTTGGAAGAACACCTTCCAACATTACCTTTGGACAGTGCATTTACACAGCCAAGCTGGCACTTCTCCCGGTGCCCTCTAGACATTCCCTAGACCAAACTACACTCCTCGCAGCACAGAGGTGATTAGGAGCAAACAACATACAGTGCAAAATGTTTTCTGTCGTGTGACTAAGCTGGGAAAAGACTGACAAAAATGCCTCAGGATATTTTAAATGCCAGAGTAGTTGTAGTGGAAGTAGTCCTTGGCATTGAAAAACTTTCTTTAGAGTTCTCTAAACGTGCACAGGGCCATTTCTGAACATTTGGAGCCCCCACCAGTACCAATCATAATACACCTTGAAGAAGAATGGAAAGAATATAGATCCAGAGAAAGTTTGATAAAAGTTGGACACAACAGGAATTGAAACACTTCATATTTTTTTTAAATCGACAGTATTGACTCAAAGGTCTAGTTGACACAGACTCATGACGTCATTATTAAATAGGAAAGCTGCTTCTTCATGTCATCTGACACAATTAATCTTTACTGTTTTCATAAACTAGTCTAAACCATCTAACTAGTCACTTAATACAACAACACCATTTCTAGCAAATTACTTTTATCCTAGATTCTAGATAGCTAGCTAGCTGGGTTACAATAATGCAACTAACAGCTCTTATCCTAGATTTTAGTGAGTTAGCTAGCTGGGTTACAATAACGCAACTAACAGCTCTTATCCTAGATTCTAGCTAGTTAGCTAGCTGGGTTACAATAATGCAACTAACAGCTCTTATCCTAGATTCTAGATAGCTAGCTAGCTGGGTTACAATAATGCAACTAACAGCTCTTATCCTAGATTCTAGATAGCTAGCTAGCTGGGTTACAATAATGCAACTAACAGCTCTTATCCTAGATTCTAGCTAGTTAGCTAGCTGGGTTACAATAATGCAACTAACAGCTCTTATCCTAGATTCTAGATAGATAGCTGAGGTGCTGCTTTTATAAACCAACTGGCTTGCAAATAAGGCACTTAGCATTTCATATCCCAAATACTAGCAAGGTTATAAGGTAGGTTACTGAAACATCAATATTTAAAAGTGGATTGATGTCTTCCCTGTCACCGCTCTGAGGAGAATTTCCTGTAGGCTGGGATTTTTGCCACTGCTGGTAGACCTGTATGACTGCATGCTTTCATACACGTGCAAATTTAGCAGTGAATGTATGTCCTTCACCACCACCATTAACATGAAAGGTAACTAGTTTTTGGAATCAAAAATGAAAAATGACAGAAACAGCGTAAAGAATTGACCACAAAATAGCCAGAGAAAATTGCTTATGCTGACCTACACAATTATTGCTGTGTGCATGAAAACAAACACCATCTTTGTTATTGTTAAATACTGAGAGAAAATGCATAACATGCACACTCAATATAGTTCACTCTGTACCAAACTATTCACGTAGTATAATTAATCATCAACAACAACTCAGGAGTAATATCTGAATGTGTTTCTATATGTCCATATAGGTGATGTCATTCTGTGCAGTAGTCTAGGCAACCCACATGTGTTGACTGAAGGTGAAAAGTCGGCTGAAGGACAGTCCCTTGCTGAATCGCACGTCTCCTGCCTGGCCTTGCAGGACTGGCAGGGCATCCTGGCTCTGCTGAGCAGAGAAGAGCAGAGCCATTCTACCTGCTGATCACACCACAGGGTCAAACTTCTCAATGAAAGAGTGCTGATCAGGTTATACATCTCGAGCCCAGAAGAGTGTAGGACAGGTGGTAGATGATTCTAGATCAGCATTTTCACAGAGACATGCTTTATCCGTATGAAAGCAGAGGTGCTGGTGGAGGCGGGAGCCACAGGGGCGCAGGGTTTGGCGCACAGTCCTGGATCAGCTATGCCCCCTACTAAAGCCCCGCCCTCCCACAAAATACTGCTGCTGTTTATAACAGCACAGCACAAAGCCACTCTGCTGTGAGTATAACAATTAACCATGCAGTGCAGTAACATAATCTTGAATTAACCCTGCTGGATCCTCATGGTGCCTCGTCTAATTTGTATATTTATATCTTTTATTTATATATATGTATTTTTTGGGGGGTGGGGTCACATTGTGTTATATGACAAAAAAAACATTAGTAATATTTTTATTTTGATATTTTGAATTTGTTACATGACTACGCATATGAAATAACATATACATTATGTTAATTAATCTATTGTATGTAATATTTGTAAAAAGAATTTTAATGTTTTCGTTAATTAATTTTTTGCATTAATTTCAAAAATATACTTTTTGGTATATTAGTTCTCATTTTAATTTTTTATTTTAAAAGTTAACAATGAAATGCATTATGCAGTTACATAATAACATGTGAATAATATATGCACAGCAACATAATAATAATAAATTGGTCAAGAATCGTAAATAAGATGATGCAATCAATATGTATTTTAAACATTCCAAAATGAACTAAAATGACCAACTCAAGGTGGCCTAACAACAGTTTGGAAAGTATGTCAAACCGTCTATGTATTGTATATTGCAGTAATGCCTTAGTTAACATGAAGTAATACATTATCAGTGGTAACAGTGCTTCTTTTATTTTAAGTAAACATATAACGACTACATGTAAGCTGCATGTAACGGTTGTTTCATGTTTACTTAACCTTAGTTAAACCTTGTTAATGTATCACCTCATGTTAACTGATGCATTGCTTCATAGTTAGTCTGTACTGAAGGTACTGTGAGTGTTACCTATTGCAGAGATATCTACTGAAGCTAACATGCTAATCTGCTAGCCCGGCTCGTCCTATCATATAATACCACTTTATGCCTGAAGAGGCTATGGTGAGTCACCCTATAGTTAAAAGCAGCATGAAGGAGAAACCATTCATACTTCGTAATAAATCACATTTCAAAACAAAATAACAAATATAGCAGCAGAACAATCCTTTCCACTCCTGGAGGCACTCTTGGGGAAAAAAGGAGTAAAGTTTGACAGATTGCATCCTCCTACATACTATTCCCTTAAGATGTGTAATTATTCAGGGCAGTTTGATATGAAATGCATCAGTCTAGAAAATAGTAAGGCAAAATTATCTGTAGTGGTAATAGGAACCAGAAGCCTCACAGAAAACGAAATAAATGTGAGCAATATGCTGCCTGATTTTTCAGTTTGTTATAGTTTGGAATCTTAAAATATTCATTTAAAGTTTTTTTTAAAGGTTATTTATACTGGAGAGAAATACAGGGTTTTATAATTCAAATAGTTCCCAAAGTAAACTTTGCAGATCTACCAGTAGAGGTGGACAAAGGGCAGGAGCATTCAGATGGACATTTACCCCTGACTGGCCTTCTACATGCAGCTGGTGCATGAAAGAACTCACAGTTCATGTAGGTCAGCTGAATGTGGCCCTCAGGCCACTCCAGGAACTGGCAGCATTAGATTCACTACAAAAGAATATGTGAGGTTCTGTATTCAGCATTCTGTCTACAGATGTCAAACATGTGGACACACTCTGTGTCTGAAGAATGAATATGAGGATGTGGCACCAAAAGAGCTGCAAGATAAAGGAGAAAAGGAGGTACTGATCGCGCAGACAGCAGACCGAGAGTCCAGCTTGGAACCAACAGATCAAGTCAAAAATACTCAAAGGTATATAGTCAGCGGAATGGGATAATATCCCTCTAGGGCATTGGTGTTTACTGGACCATTCCTTACAGAGACCATGGCAAGGGCACCACTAAGTATGGTTAAAGGGATGGTTCTGCCAAAACCCCTTATAGCTCAGTTGTAGTTGATCGGCTAACAACTTTTTTTGTGTTTTCACTTTCAGACTGTAATATAGTTCATTAATAGAAACTACTACTACTTTGTTTTCTACTGCTCAAATAAGTTCTGGTACTGTGTGACATACTGTATCTGGCAACATATGACATACTATTATTTATAAAAATGAACGAAAGTACAGTAAGGGAGGAGAAAGTTGAGTCATTCAATTACTAACAGAGAAATACCACGTTAATAACATCATAATTACTAAAACAGGGCAAAACCGAGATCACATTAGGGCTTTTTTGCTTGCAGCTTTGATCAAAGCTTGGCTAACAGAAACCGAAAGGCTCTCAAAAGGGCAAATCAATTGCATCTGGTTTTGGAAAACTTGCCTATTGATTCCTGATGAATATCTGTGACTCGTGGGGAAATATGACACATTAATTTGCTCAAAGGGAGCATGTGGGTATGGAGGAGAGATCAGTTATCCATCCTAAAGAGACCCAGAGCGTTTGAGCTTGTGAACATGTCGGACTTGATTGGGCCTTGTGGGTACTGGATGTTCGGTTGGGACTGGAGGGACACTGTGGAGGACCCAGTGTCTGAGATTGACCCATCCTTGATTGGGTCTCAGGGGCTTTTAAAGTGTCTCTCGCCAGAGGTGTGAGTCTATAAGCAAACAAAGCATCTGTATTCACTGAAATGTAACGGATCAAAACAGCAATAACACAATAGTTATAAACATAGACTTTACAGCAGGCAGTTCTCTTCTTCTTCTCCAGTAATTGAAATGCCATTGCCCACTGCTATAGACCAGCCGAAATTTGATCAAATATGTGTTCAAAATGATCCAGACAGCCTTTCAACTTAGTAAAAATCTCTAATTTAGAGAGAAACTGCTCCATTTTTCATTTTTGTGAGGTAAATTGTTTAGGATTTACAATTTATTAAGTAATTTAGTTTAATGTGGTTTGATAAGAACTGCTCCATTACAGAGAAACCTATTCAGGATTGTTCTTACTGGTGATGAGAAAAAACAGATGTGTGATTAACTGATTGCCAGTTCCTCTAGGATGCACCCACTGAACACCTACAGTTTGTTCCCAATAGAATGGGATTCTCTGAAACAGTCACACTCAAGTCTAAGGTCACCAGGCCCAGTGCCAAGCGTGGGCTGTATAAAGCCCTGCAGCACTGAGCTATGGCGCAAGTGGAACTGTGTCCTCTGGAGTGATGGAGCTTTGTGCAATACCTTCAGTGTGATTCAGAATTGATCATCAAACATCAGTACCTGACCTTACTAATGCTCAGTCCTCATAGCAATGCTCCAAAGCCTTCCCAGAGGAGTAGAAGCTGTTCATGCAGGGATGTAATTCCATCAATCAATGCTCCTCATTCAGGAAAAAACATTGGTTAGCCAGGTATCTATGAACTTTTGGACATGCACTGTATGTGCTGTCATATAAACAAGAACCACAATAACAATACGTCTCAAGGCTTTTGCAGAGCTCGATGATACTCCATAAAGATGAGCTGTGCTTAGGTGAATATACAGTTTGCAAACAAACTCACCTTCCATAGGTATCACATCCGAACTTCAGAAACAGTAGGCCAAGAGAGTAAGGTAGAACTTTACTGGACTGGTAGAGGAAGGCAGAAGCTACCACAGGAGAGGGAACCAAAGGGGAGCTCATAAAGTTTGGAGGAACAGTTCCCTGCTGAAGAATCCCACTTTGTGAAAGATGCTGGCTGCAAAGATTCAGGGTCGCTGGCAAAACTGGAATGAGCCACCCAAAAAGTCCTGAAATGAAAGATATGCTCTGCATATTGAATCTCCTTCCAGCTTTAGGGTGAACTTAATATGATAAAATCCTGATTTGTGGAAAACTGTGGTTGTCGACAGAGGTGCAATTTGCAGTAGTGCTTGAGATCGCCTTGAAAATGCCCTGCAGCATTAGCTAATAATAGGTGAACTGGTAGCCCCCTCGGCCCCGCTGCTGAAGCACAGTCTGCTGAGTGGGGAAGAGTGGGGAATTGCTGCTGGTGACAGGCATAAAAGATCTGTGACTGGCTTCTCTGGCTTTATTGCCCTGCTGACATTCTTCAGTAAATGTTATGGCTGCTGCTTCTGCTACTGCTGCTGCCAGAACTCAGTGAATCTGTTCTGCCGTCCATGGCCGGATTTTTTAATGCAAGCCTCGCATTTTTCTTCTCTTTGACACTCAGTTGAATCGCTGATGAACCATTCTTGCTGCTAAAACAGTGTGTGCAAACTTGTTTATATATATTTGTAGGAAAGCCAGAGAAACAGGGCTAACGGACAGGAACAGCCGAATGCTCCTGACGTTTACCTGTAGACAATTACAGAAACAATACATACGAGTTGCTTCATTACACACACAGCAGCTGCCCTGTTTTAGTCATTATGACGTTATAAACATGGTATTTCTTTGTTAGTTATTAAGTGACTTGACTTTTCTCTCCCTTACTGTACTTTCACTCATTTTCATAAATAATAGATTGTCATATCGTCGCTGTCCAATGAAAAAACATGTATCTCCATTTTTGTTGATTTTTACTTTAATGCCTCATTTGATCACATGATATGATGTTTACACTGTGTAGAAATTTCATGAAGTATGGACCAACAGTAATGGCCCAAAATGACTTTGAAAGACATTTGGCTCCATTGACTTTCATTCAAACTGAATGAGGTTTTTGGCCTCTCTTGTAAAGTTGCCATTTTGGAGATACCTGTTTTTCTTTGGACAGCGACAATATGCTGTTGACCATGTGTATATTCCCCTGATGTAGCCAAACCACACCTCATTCATTTACACATCTGCCAGAGATGCAACTGCATGCCACATTTGGCAGCAATCCGACATTTCTATCTGGGCACATTAGTTTTTGTTATTTTCCGGTCAGGATCATTTTTCCCCAAACACACCACTCCTGCACCCTGCAGGGGCTGTGGGCCATGCACTATTACAAAGTGGTGTTTTACTTTCTGTAGCCAAATCTATCCATTGTTTCCATTTAAATGAATATTATATCAGGACAACTATTGCCAGACATAAACTATAGGACTATACTGTGTGTGTTTGCTGTGTAGTCATTTATGAGAAAATAATGTATATGAATCAAGTGAATGAAATTATTTATTTTTACCATATACAGCATTAACTGAATGGTCTGTATATAAACATCTGCATAAAAGCATTTCATATAGACATGCCATAAAAACCGTTTAGCCTGCTCTTGCTACATACATGGGTCTTATGGCTAGAAAGCTAGCCAGGCAGCTCTTTCACCTTTGTTTACCTACATGTACCTACAACACACACATCCATAAACAAATTATTTGCCATGATAAGCAATTATCCTTCTTAATGTGGCTCACAGAGCAGCACTCCTGAATGGACCCATTGCACATTCAGTTGCTTGTTTGTTGGGTAAATTAGCCTATCACAGCCAATACTCAAATTATTGAATGCAGCATCATCATAATCGGGTAGGTAACTACCTCACTAGCAAATATTCACCATGTTTGACGCGTTACTGATGATGGCTGACTACCTCACTTTCCATAACTGAGAAGGCCATGTCTATTGGTATGCTTCATGCTCCACTGACATGAAAGTTTTGTATTTAAAAACACTGACATGTGACAATAAATCATTCCTGAAATCAATCAAGATTATTAGGAGTCCCATTTTGCTTGTGTCTTGTAGCTCTGGTATAGATTAAGAATATGCGGGTAACATGCATGAAAATCATACTGAAGACAAAGAAAAGAAGAACCTGACACGGCTGGAATAGGAGGCTAGTCACTTCTAGCTACGCATCTCTATTAGACTCTATTAGATATACAGCAAGCCCACTCATACTAACCATCCCCACAGCCCAGCACAACATCATACAAATAACATGCGCCTGCACTAGTAACAGCCATTCACTTACAGTCTGCCCTCCCATGGTCATGGTATTCCTGTGAGCCTGTACGTGGTGTTTGGAGGACATAGGTGAAACCAGATCATTTTAGGATTAGAAGGATGGAGGAGTTAAAGTGGAAGTAGGTGAATGAAAGTAAATAGCAGGCATAAACTGTAAACCTGCCGCATCCTGTGGAGTCCTGTCTCTGTTTTCTCTTTTCTCTGATTCTGTTGTTGTTTTCGTCTTGTCCCTTCCATCTGCCATGTGCTTCTGTTTATTATGATTCTAGCTCCTCCTTGTCTCCACCCTCTTGTCACATTCCTCACCTGTCCCTAGTTTGTGGCTCCTCCCTTTCCCAGGTGTTTATCTCCTGTTCTTGCTCATTTCTACCCCTAGTTGTTCTTCTTGTGCTTGCTTTGTGTCCCTGTCAGTTTTGCTGCTGCTCTTTCTTGTTCGATGGTCTTTTCTTTCTTTTATTAAAGTAATCTTGTGTTTCATATTTTACCTTGATTTTGTGGATTACTTTAGTTTCTAGTCATTACTAGCACTTGCATCCTGCCTCCTCGTCCTTCTCCACTTTACAAAAGTACTGATGTGCCTTTATATTATGTCTAGTTGTTGAGAAATATGGTTTCAGCTTTTAAAAATTCTGATAACTAAATAAAAAGTGTGCAAACGGATGGTCTGACTATAGTACAATACCTTATCGGGTATGTATTATCATTACTAGTAAGTACATGTGTGTGCATTTGCCTCTGTTGAAGCTCTCTGTTTGTGGTCCAGCGTTGAGACGTTAATAATGAACTCTAATTGCGGAGCTAAAATTAAGCCTCTCCAATTCGTCCTCCTGGTGGGCCGCCCTGCAGGACACTACTGGGCTTATTTTGAATTGCCAACACACCTACAGCAATCTGTAGCAGTTCAAATAGTCCAATTACAACCCTAATTAATAATGGAACCAGGTAATTAAATACGTTGAGGGGTTGGGGACAGTCCTCTAAGGATTGGCATTTAAAGCTAATTAATGGCTTAAAGCCTTAAAACCTCAGTGAAGTGGATCTCCTCGTGTGTATATAATTCCATAGTTTATACCTTCCCCGTCAAAACCTCTCCTGCTCTCTCTCCTTTCATGTCAAATGGATAAAGGATAAAGCTATTATAGATTAGCAAATGTTTATACTAGATTACATTGTTTGGGCATTGCTGATTGATGACGAGTGAAAAGAAGTCAGCTCAGCTGTGGCAGCCTATGCGACAACCTGAAAATACTTTTTCTTGCAAAAGTAAATGACCAGTAAATTTTCATTTAATGAATTTCAAATCTAGAAAAATCAAATACAATTGTGGCATGTGCCAAAGTCTGGACCCCAGTACTTAGCCACACCAACTCTGGCAGACTTTTTTCACCCACACTTCCAGTTCTTTTAGCTGTCCTCCAACCTTTGAAGTGTGTCTAAAAAAAAAGAGCAGTATTTGATGAAAGGAACACCACCTGTCAAGCATGATGGAAGTAGTCTTCTATGGTTGTGTGATAGTCAGTGTCACAGGACACACTCTATATATAGTTAGAAGAATACACTAAGCTGTTCTAGAGATGCTGGTACAGCCCACCCAGCTAGCAGGGAACGTTCCCAGAACTTTGGCTAACGTTCTCTACAAGTTTTAAAGAAAATGTTTTAGTCTAACGTTCAAAATGTTTATCATTTCAAATGATGTTTCTAAAAGGTTAAATGTCAACTAGGACGTGACATTTTACCTGCAACGGTCAGGGGACGTTTTGAGGATGTTGTCGGGGCCACAGATGATGTTACATGATACAACAGCAGAACCTTCTCAAAGCAACATTCAGAATATGTTTAGTGGGTGTTACTGAGAACTGAGATGACAGAATGTTTTAGAGGATGTTCTCCTATCTTTGGAAAGAACATTCTGAGAACCAAAAGAAAAGTTCCCTCTGAAAACGTTATTGGAACATTACACTGCATGTTCTCAGAATGCGCAATTTCTAACTGGGCAGGATTGGGTTATTTGTTAGCAACTGTAAAAGAGGGCATAGTGGGCATCGTGGGAACAGTGGGCATAGCGTGGATAGGTCAAATGGCAGCATCAGTCAGTTTAAAAGGACTGAAGAAAAAATCCTAATTGTTTTTCTGAAAGACATGGAATGGCTGCAACAATGAGATTGTACTGTTCTAGAAAAAAACAATGAACTGACTCAGACACTCTACCACACACTCGAACACCACAGTCATAAGGTTTAGCCGCTAAAGGCCAAACACTGCTGACTGCCATACACAAACACAACTCAATCTACAATCAATATGACCTCTTGAGGAAATGTGGGCAGAAGTGAAGCAGTTTCATTGTCCTCATTATCAACTGAGACAAAATATTTTCCCACTAGACTTCAACTCAGTTATCACAAACTACCTTCAGTTATCACTAACTACTCTATAATCCATACTTCATAAGACTATACTACATACAAAACCGTTTTATATAAATACACACTTATGAGAACAGTGGCTAGGCTCTTGGATCCTAGGCTCTAGGATCTAGTGTGGAATAAGGTTCTTAAAGCAGTTCTGTTAAGTGATAGTGAGACTGCATGTGTCTGAGTGTCTTCAGTCTTTAGCTCAAAGTATCTGAAGTGGCATCTGCTGTGTCAGTCCACCTCCTCTGCCAAGTAAACAAGGGCCCTTATTAAGTATTAATTGCCTTTGAGAAGGAAAAAGGGTGAAGTGCACACTTTCAGAAGTGTAAGGGAACTGTCCACTAAGCCAATTTATGACCAGCACTGAAGGACCGAGTATTCTTCAGGGATGTCGGGCTACGTTTCGGTGCTCAGCGAAATTTAAATACTTTCTCGTGATCAGACTCGTGGCCTAGATAGCATGGATGTGGGAAGCGCACAGACAGAAGTGTGCTGACGGAAATAGTGGGAAAAAGAGGACAGTGAAAGCAGTCTGGTGCAGAGTATATAGTAATATTGAGCAAATTTATGATATAGTTAACAGTGGTCTTATTATTTGTTTTCACTAAACTGTAGGCTTATTATGTACTTATTTAGTCATTTAGCAGCTGCTGTACAGCTATTATATGCAGCATTATGCAAAATGGTTATATTATTATAGTATACATTATTATTAGAATGCAGCATTATGTTAAAGCATATGTGGTTTGGGTTTACTTGGTGAGAATCTGAAAAAGTGACCAACTTCTATGACTGAACTTTTGATGTACAAAAAAATATCATAAGCTGTAATGAATGTACGGTGCGGATGCTCTGATTTTTGATCTTATATTGAGGTTACATATAGCTTTCTGTTCATATGCTTTTATAAAACTTTGCTTTTATTCGCAAAGCTGAAAAACAAATAACTTAATAACTAGCTGTTTAATTAGAAATGTGTCCACATTCAGACGCATGCTGCTTAATACATTATAAAAGCTTATACCTGTGCATTTTATTTTTAAAAAGTAAAAAAAGAAAAGAAAAAAAAACAATATTGTGTTTTGATTTCCAGGTCAAAAGAATGTTTTTGTTGATATTGTGGAAAAAAAAACACCGCTCTTCTAATCCACAATTACTGTTTATTCACTATTTTATGTTTTTTTTAGTATGTTGAATAAATACAGGGGTTGGACAGTGAAACTGAAACACCTGTCATTTTAGTGTGGGAGGTCTCATGGCTAAATTGGACCAGCCTGGTGGCCAATCTTCATTAATTGCACATTGCACCAGTAAGAGCAGAGTGTGAAGGTTCAGTTAGCAGGTAAGAGCACAGTTCTGCTCAAAATATTGCAATGCACACAACATTATGAGTGACATACCAGAGTTCAAAAGAGGACAGATTGTTGGTGCAGGTCTTGCTGGCGCATCTGTGACCAAGACAGCAAGTCTTTGTGATGTATCAAGAGCCACGTTATCCAGGGTAATGTTAGCATACCACCAAGAAGGACGAACCACATCCAACAGGATTAACTGTGGATGCAAGAGGAAGCTGTCTGAAAGGGATGTTCGGGTGCTAACCCGGATTGTATCCAAAAAACATAAAACCACGGCTGCCCAAGTGACGCTGTATTGGCCGCAAAAGGAGGCCCTACACCATACTAATAAATGATTGTGGTCTAAAACCAGGTGTTTCAGTTTCATTGTCCAACCCCTGTAGATGCTCATTACAATTTGCTTAATTATCTCACACTTAAGTTTTTTTCCACTCTATGACGTGTTAAATTATTTTCAGGGCATTCAGACATTTGCATTTCACTGTTGCCAGATGTCAAAACCTCAAATATTGCATCCCTAAAACTGCAGAGGACAAAAAAAGACCTAGCTTTTAATGTAAGTCAGTGTAACCAGACTTTTTTGTTTGGGTCACTTAAGTCTGAGTCTCGTCTTTTGTTCTTTTCATCAATTTTGCACCGAGTGAAGACATCAAACCATACCAGCACCTATGGAATTATGCAGACACTTACAAACCTCCAATTTTACAGCAGTATGAAGCAGCTCTCTTAACTTGCACTGGAGCCTGATGTAACAAGATTTTTGGACCACTTCTATTAGTTTGTCCATCACTAAACTGAACTGGAGCTATAAAACTGTGCAAAAAAGAGATTAAAGTTTTTGCAAACCAAATTATATTAGAGGTGCGATGTCAGGATATGTCTTGTTTCAGACGTCTCATCAGCTGGAGCTGTTAAGTGTAAGCCAGTAAGATCTTTATGATAACCAAACACATCCACTGGCATGGTAGTGTATGCAGGGTTAGATGGATTTTATTAATCCATAAAACAGCTTATAGGAAAGAATCTCATCTCCGTACTCATTAATAAGGAAGACAAATAACCAGAGGCGGACACTGTGCCCTCTGCACTACACACACAGCCATTAGCCTTTTCTTTTAGCTGACAAGCTTTGGTAAAGATGAATGTAGCCCCTTGTCTAGCCACTTTATTTGCAAAGATGAAAATTGTTAGAATCCTGCAGCCCTTCCTAATTTAATTCAGACAGGATTCTACAGGTGAGGATTATAAGCCAGCATTCTAAATCATATTTTGTAAAATCTGCAACTATTTAGCCCAAATTCACATACATTTGCACATGTAAGAGAAATGCAGTGCTACAGATTTCTTTGCAGTGATGGTAATAGAAACCAGGGGCCTACTGCACATCTCTCCAAAAAGGCTTAGACCAAAACCTTCTAAAAGTAGCAGAAAACAATTCATCAGGCAACGTACAGTTTAATGGAATAGATGTGCGGGAGCTTTCAGAAGCATTGGACTCTACAATGTCTGATTCCAATCACCACCACGGCAATTCTGACTCAGAGTGGAGGATTTCACAGCAAACCACTCAGAATGACTTTACATCTCATCCATTTAACAATAAAATACATTTTAAAAACAGCAAAATTCCCCTTTAAACTATCTCCGGATCCGTGGGAATCCTAAAGACAAGCTCTTCTTTGACTATAATTCACTTTCCACCCTCATTAAACTTAAAAACAACTAAATGCACAACACATGTGAATGTGGTGCATCTCACGCAGAACAATGTGATATTAATTAACTGGGACTTTACATTAGTTTTGAAATAGATGGGAAAACATTCCCTCCTCTTCGGCACATACATTACGACGGCATTCCTACTGAGATCCAAATGACATGTTTGAAATGACTGTGCTGATTTGTTTTTTGAATAATCAGTGCAGTATGACTGATTAAATTACCAATTTCCAAAATTAGGATAGAATGGACAGATATGGGTTTGGAGGGTTAGTCGAAGGTTTGCCTTGCACTACTGTTGTTATTTGACATGGATCTTAAAAAGAGGAGCATCCAACATGCGAGTTCATCACAGGGGTGGACAGTGATTAAGTCAACGTAATTGGTTACTGTACTGGAGGAAGTTGTTTTGGTGTACTCTTTGCGGACGCATTTCAATTCTAGTGGTCTTTTTTACGTTAACTCTGCTACATCTCAAATTCTAAAGTTCTCTCCTTTTGGCTTATATGAGCAGAAAAACGTGACCTGTCCAGTCAAAAGAAGCTTGAAGCAAGCCTACCAATCAGAGGTCATTTTGTTTTGACCTGTTGGACAGAGCTTGGTTCTAGCTAATGGAAACTGTTCTCCGTCGGTGTTCTATGCTTATGATCATTTGAATGGACATCAGTGTCAGACTAATTAATGACCTTCTATTAAAAGACTGGTGGAACATGACACCTAAACTGAGCTGATAAAGAGTCATGTTACAAAAATGATAATAGGACATTAGGGCCATAGTAAATCGTGCTGCTGTTATTCTCCATACTTAAGTACATTTAAAGATAAATACATTAGTACTTTTACTCCAGTTAAGGCCTAAAGGGAGAAAATTCTACCTGTATTGGAGGAATATTTTCCAATGTCCATCTCTACATTAACTCAACTACATCGTTTGTGTACTTCATCCAACACTAGTAAATCATGTGAATTAGCACACTTGTGTTATACATGTTCAGGGGTTGGACAATGAAACTGAAACACCTGGTTTTAGACCACCATCATTTATTAGTATGGTGTAGGGCCTCCTTTTGCGGCCAATACAGCGTCAGTTCGTCTTGGGAATGACATATACAAGTCCTGCACAGTGGTCAGAGGGACTTTAAGCCATTCTTCTTGCAGGATAGTGGCCAGGTCACTACGTGATGCTGGTGGAGGTTCGTCCTTCTTGGTGGTATGCTGACATTACCCTGGATACCGTGGCTCTTGATACATCACAAAGACTTGCTGTCTTGGTCACAGATGCGCCAGCAAGACGAGCACCAACAGTTTGTCCTCTTTTGAACTCTGGTATGTCACCCATAATGTCGTGTGCATTGCAGTATTTTGAGCAGAACTGTGCTCTTACCTGCTAACTGAACCTCCACACTCTGCTCTTACTGGTGCAATGTGCAATTAATGAAGATTGGCCACCAGGCTGGTCCAATTTAGCCATGAGACCTCCCACACTAAAATGACAGGTGTTTCAGTTTCATTGTCCAACCCCTGTATATCGTAATATACAATATAGTGCAGATATAAAAGGTTGCCGAGTCAAGACCTTATGGCCACCAAATCACATGTTCTTGTCATCCACAGTTACCTTTTTATTCCTGTTTTGTTCCACAAAACCTTAAGAAGTCCAGCCTGGTCAAACTGAAGTTGTGCTAGAGGGGAATGTGGATGAGAATGTTTTACACAAAGGTATCACGGTTAGACTTTACACCAGCAGTAAGACCAGTAGTCCACTGCTACTCCATCTGAGTTGTGAGACACACAGATTCTCCAGATTCAGAATTCTCTCAGATTCAGGGACTCTCTCAATTCAGAAGTCTGTCTTATTAAAGCACAGTACTTCAAGGACTAAGACAGAGAACCACTGCAGTAAGTAATCCTTAAAGCTCAAATACGACTGTGGGCAGGCATACTGCTGTTATTGCTCCAGATGTGTATCCCAGCATATCCCAGTCCAGCTGCAAAAAGTGACCTGACCGGCACTTTATCACGATGACTCAAACTGAAATATCTGCAGATGGCTGAATAACATATTGCTGTCGTGTCATGAGAAACTGTCCTGACAGTGGAACGTTTCAAGGAGACACGTGTGTCATGAAGCTGTGAGAAGCAGAAAACATACTGACTCATGCAGGAACACATGGACCCAATGAGAGGTGAAAATAAAGCAGACCAAATTGCTTAGCGGAGACAGACTGGCGACTCAGCCACCAGATGGCGCTTATTCTGACAGTCTCACGGCTCTGCTTGTATGTTTCTATTTAGTACTGTGGATGCTGGGATAAAACTCAATAACGAGACAGAAACAGAATGAAACAATATGGCTGACATCTTTAAAAAGAAAAACAGTGGGCATGCGCTGAATACAGATATCCATTCAGAATATTCCATTCTCAAATATTCATTCTGAATACAAAGATTCATTTAGAAGATGCCACTCCAAGACTTCAGGACAGAACTGTCTGGCATCTCCAGTATGAATATAAAGTAACTCAGATTGGTCTGATATATCATAATAAGCTTTAATGTAAAGAAGCATACTGATTCAGATTTCTTTACTGTGGTGGTGATAGGAACTAGGGGTCACAATGTCCATTCTACATGCCATCAACAAGCCACTTTAATAACCAAAAAAGTTTTAACTTCTCAATACTGAGTTTTAATATGCAATATTAGGGTAAATGGTAATGGTGAAAAAGTAGGAAATCTTTTGAAGTGAAATTTTGCCATACAGTGCTCTGCGCGTACCTCTCCACCAAAAATTCTTTGCTTTAGATAAACACTGGTGTCACTGTTGACCTTTCATAAGTCACTGTAAAAAAATGGTTAAACAATAAGTCATGATAACTTCCTTTGTTCAAGGACCTTAACTTACCAAATTAGGTTTTGTGATTTCAATTACTCTGAAATATTTTTGGTCTTTTTAGATTTTTTTTAGATTAATTTAAGTGGAAATTTGAATGAAAGACAAATTAACTTGAGACTGAGAGTACTTCAGTACTTCAGACCAAGATCTCGTCACTAATCTTGATTATTGGCTTCAGCTTTCTCATTTACGGTAAACTAAGTATTGCCAGGTTACTTCCCATTGGCTCTTGGCAACATCTACTTGAATATCGTTTTACTCCCACCCCACATCACCCACCTGACCTATCTTCTATTGTGTGCATCTGTCTTCTATAGTAGGGTTAATGCATTACTGTGGGCTGTAAATGAACGATGATCACACAGCAGTGAACTTTGGTAGTTGCTGGATTGTAGAAATGTGTAGGTTTTCAGGGTGGCCATTTCAGCTGGTGTAACTCAATCTGAATAACAGGAGAACGAACACAATATGCAAATGGATGTTGCCAGCAGTCAATGGAAAAGATGATTGTGCTTTTAACAATTGGTCAATACCTCCTTAAATAAATAAGTTAAAGTCAGTAATTGAGACAAAGGTGACTTCAAAGGTCATGTACTTTAAACCTGCATTGCTAAGCACTATGTAGTCAAATCAACCTACAGAAAATTATTCAAAGCCAAACTAGACAGAAAGTCATGAGCTGAAGTAACAGTTTGATTTAAGGTAGAACTTTAAGGCAGCTGTTAAACCTAACTGTTTGTGTTGAAGCTGATGAAGTTTTCTACAGTGTACTTTATGCTTGTCTGGTGCTAACATTTCAGGAACAGTTTATAAGAACTGTGAGAACTGACATAAAGAAAGCAGGAAGAAGTCAAACACAGATAAATAATTTGTGCGGAGACCATGCTCTGTAACGGATATGTTCCAGATTCCTTGTGATCCAAAAAAATTAGGTGCGCCCCACCAATTATTTGGTACATTCTTCAACAGAAAGAATGTACTGGTGAGTTCTGAAAAGCGACTACCCAGAAAACATGGATAAGGAACTGTGGTGGATGACAGAACAGTTCTTTTTTCTGGTGAGGAAAAACACTTCACAGCAGTCAGCTGAATCAAAAACACCTTCCATGGGGTCGGCCTATCTGTGTCAAAGTCAACAATCAAGAGAAGAAAAAAACAGAGTGAATGCAGGGGATGTGCACCAATTCAGGGAGACCAGATTAGAGTTTGACAAAACATCTAAAGAAGCCTGTACACCTTTAAAAGGACATCCTATGGACAGTGGAGACAAAGATCAACTTATACCAAAATGACGGGAAGAGAGGAGAACGAGAAGTTAGGGATCCAAAACATACCTTCTCATGATCCAAAATATACCACATGAACTGGATGAGTCCAGGATAATACTGGATGGATCCAGAGAACTACACATTTATATATCTTGTTTAGCTCAAGAGAAGGAACAGAATCTGCCCCTCATTTGTGTGTGGGTGTCCTGCATGATGCAACTCCACTGATAAAGCAGAACTTCTTTGAGGCATTTGTTTGTTTCTACAGTGGAGCTGTCCTGCTTTGTGAAGAAAACCTGGCAGGACTGTGTTATTAGTACTAGGTTTTACACAAAGCCTCAGCATCAGTGGTGATGTGTAGTGGTAATGTATCAGGATTTGTGTGTGGAAATGCTACAGTACTAGCGACACCTGATGCTGACTTTACTGGGTAGATAAATGTCATTGATAGAACTAAAACTAAAGCCTTAGTCACTTTTATTACTTGATGCTGATGATAATGTCTGAATGATGTGATATACATCGCTAATCGTGACCTTTAGCCTGATAAAATCTCATGTCAAAAGACAAAGTGTAGTACCAGTTTATACACTGGCAGGTGTTGTAGATCTCTGTTAATTTCCAGAAGAGGAATTGATAAAACAAACATTGGGTTGTCATTGAAGCTAGCATCAGTAAGAGCCAAGAGATACCAAGAGGTTTTTACATACACTGACCTGCAGCAAGAGCAACCCAAGAAATAACAATGCACTGCAATCTCTTTCTACTGTAGCATGCATCTCACTTTCTGAATGCAAAACTGAAAGTAAAGTTTCCCAAGAACAAGCAGGAACTGAAGACAGCTGAGATAATGGTCTGACTGAGATCACCAGGGAAGAAACATCTTGTGATGTTCATGCGTTCCAGTAATCTGGAAATACAAAGGGTTTGCAACCAAGTATTAAAAATGCGTATGTGTGTGTGTGTGTGTGTATACATGCACACACACCCACACATACATGTATTGTATATATATATATATATATATATATATATATATATATATATATATATATATGTGTGTGTGTGTGTGTGTGTGTGTGTGTGTGTGTGTGTGTGTGTGTCATTTAAAAGTTAGAGTTTTATTATGTATGTTATATTTATTATGTAATTGCACATAGAAATATTGGAATGCTGCGGCCCCCTCAGCACCCCACTTCCCCAACAGGAGTTTTCCTGCTCTGCGGTTAAGTGCCATGCCAAATGTGTTCTGTGAATGAGTTGAGACATCTAGTGGCCGCCCTGGTTGTAACTGAGCGGGAAATGTTCAATATAGCTCACGCTGGCGCAATAGACGCGTACCGCGCATGCGCGGATCTAAACGCAGAGTTCCAGCAGGATGAGTGGGTTAAACGTAAATGTGTGTGTGTAACTGAGCTCGGTGGTGTTACCACTTGCTCAGGGTTGCTGGTCTGTGTGTGTAGTGTAAGTGGCATCTTCGTCCTTGAGATTTGCCACTGTGAATTTACCGACCGCGTGTGGACTTCCAAGGAAAGTCCCCTGAACTCCAGCCACTCCGCCAAACAGGCTTTTCATTTGTCCCAGAAAAAGAAACGGGTCTAGGTCAGAGCTCTCTCCAGCATAGACCGAAACTGCTCCTAAAGAAACTGTTTCTTCTCATTTATTTCCGCCGTTTTTGCTTTTGATCTTATTCCCCAGGAGCGTGGGCAGGGCTGTGAGTGTGTTCAGTAAAGTAAACTAATATAGGTGCTCGCGTCTCCCCCAGGGAAGGAATGGCGAAACACAAGCAGATTATTCAGACAGCAGTATAACAAAGAATAAAACAGCCAGAGCAGATGCTATGTAAGCAATGATATAATCTCTCTTACTGGCTGTGGGGTTGAAACTCCGGTCACATGCAGATTTTCTGCAGATGTTTTGTTGTGGGGTTCTTAAAGGGAAATTCCGCCAAATATTCAAAATGTCTGTATAATTAGGTGGTTGAGAGAAACAAAGTCATTCAGTGGCTTGATGTGAGGAATTTACCCTGCTGAAAAAAACCTGTTCAAAACACAACAAACGACCAGCATGTCAGCAAGTCCACCAGCACTAACCAGCATGGACCAGCAGGGGGTGGGGGGTTAGTTGGCAACGTAAACTGGCACAGTTAGCAAAGTTGGAACAGTTTCCTCTTACTGCTATATATACCAGGCATGCCATGAAACCCTTAGGATAATCTATCCTAAAGGGGAATTCCAATGAATTCCCAAAATATCAATGCCCAGTTCAGGAGTTGAGATGTAATCCAAGTCATTTTGATTGGCCTACTGTGAGTTGGGCTACGGTAAAGGTTTCTTTACAGAGGGGGTAAAGAAGGTGCAAGCATATGCAGTGTATGTACTATTGAACACCTCAGGTGATCCTGCCCATGTCTCCTGAGCTTTTTATGTAATGCTAATAATGGTAAAACATAAAGCAGGATTGCTCAGTTGACCAGATATCTTAAGCCTGAATATAAGAACTGTCCAATCAGAATGTCCCTCAGCTATTTTCCTATTGGACAGGCTTTACTTTGGACTTTGGATATCTGGCTAACTGAGAAATCCTGTTTTGTGGAATACTCCTCTGAATATTTCTATATAAAAAAAATAAATAAAAAAATATTTTGGAATCTTCTCACCTTAGAATACACTTCACATATCCCTCCACCACAAATAAATTAAAATATGTTAGTTAAAATATGTTTTAGACAAACACCAAACAAATGTATGACAGTGTATCAGACATAAGGCAGCATGCATCTATACTTAGGGACTGCCGGTATGACAGTATAAATTGTTATTGTGATAAAATATGTTCACTTCAACACAGCTTGCTTTTTTGTCCATACCCTAGACATCATCAGTACTTGTAGACACTGCTTCATAATAAAAAGAGCAAAATGGATGTAGTGTAAAAATCCTGTACAAATACTGAATATAAATAATGATATTCACATTCTGATAATATTTTTTATGTACAGGCTCTTTGTTTAGTTCCAACAAACATTGTGTCAGTTGTCTGATAAAATACACCCATCATCAAAAAATAGTACCCAAAAGGAAGTGTGGGATTGCAATGTTAATCTATTCCATGCAGCTTGAATATTCTCACACAGTTCCTGCAGAGTGTGTGGTAGGGGTGGAGGTGGACTAACACCAGTCCTTTTAGACATGACTACAAACCGGATACATGACAACAAACCATTCATCTTGGCACTGACCACGGTACCTCCACTTAAGGATTTGTTGGTCGTCTCCATCAAGACAAAAGTGAGACACGTCACTGAAGATGACCCGCTGCCATTCTGAGTCACTCTATGACAGCCTGGCACGACACCATTGCAGTCTTTGGCGAAGTTGTCATGGTGTTAAGGGAAATTGTTATGAAGGCCTGCATGCATCTAGTCCTCCGTCTTGCAGCCATCTGCTAGTGGTGCTGTCACTAACAGGATGACTCATGGAGGACATCACTGCTTGTTGAATGTCCACAGTTTTGGCCGTTGGATCAGTCTGGTACAGTGATAAGGCTCATCCTTGCATGGCTGATTGTGAAACTTGAATCATTCACATGTCTCACACTGTGCCAAATCCTTCCTGCCATGTTTCATACCTGCTGGTTGATTCCTTCGGAGGGTGCATCTATATGTGTGACTGTTGTTTTGATGAGTGCATATATTGTGACATGTGGTGGTAAATTGATTGAAGTATCGTGATTAGATTGAGGTTAGATTTTTGCAATATCAACCTCCTTCTGTGGTGCCTAGTTATAAATTAAAGATCTAGAAATAAAAAAATCTAGAAATAAAAAAAAAAAATCAGTGGAGTTCCCGTTAAACAGACCAAACATGCCAGAAGTGTATTTCTGTTAAGTGCACTTAAAGGGGAATTCCAACAATTTTCCGGTGCATAATTCAGCCCTTAATATGTAAACAAACTCATTTGGAGTAGTTTGATGTGAAATGGGTTGAATGGTTCAGTGTAGAGACACTTACCTACTCAGATTTCTTTACAGTGGTGGTGGTGATGGGAACCAGGGGTCCCATTTTCTACAACACAAACGCAGCCATAGCTGAAATGTAATAAGGTTAAAACCTTATTACAAAGCTGTGGCACCACAGCTTCTCAGTCACCAAGCAACATATTCATAACCATTTCTTGTAACAGCTTTCAATAAGGGTGCAATTAACACTTCCTGTGACTGCTGTACACAATTCTCAGTCCACAGTGAGAAGTCTCACTCCACAGCTCTTTAGAACAGAGCATTCAATGTCAAACCAGCCTGAATGACTTTGTTTACATCTTGACCTTTTAATTATACAGACATTTTGCAGAATTGATGGAGTTCCCCTTTAATTTGGGGAGGAGTCTACTTACAAAGTTTGTTTGGTTTCTCTGTGGATTTTTTCCCCACCATATTGTGTGTTTTTTTTAAAAACAGAGATAAACAGAGATAAAGCGTGTTAGTCATTGTTATCAGCATTTGCTGCAGTTTGAAATGTGAACAACCTTGATGTGCTTCTTGTGAATACTGTATGTAAGATGACTAACCGCACAAGCTCATTCCCCAAGGAGAGGAGTTGCAGTTAGCCTCACTGTGGCAGCTGTGAATTCCCATGTTTTGGTCTCAAAGCCACAGGTTTCTTCCTCTGAAATATGACGGTAGAGAACAAAGCACTTCAGATTATATTTGGCAGATGACTCTATGATAAGGTAACTGTATTCCCTTAGTCCGGGAAAAAGTGTTTGCAAAGCTTAAGAGTGACACACCCGCTCATTGTATCTTATTATTATTATTATTATTATTATTATTATTGTTGTTGTTGTTGTTGTTGTTGTTGTTATTTATATAGGTTTATTTTTAATTTACTCATTATAGTCCTACATCCTGCTGTGGTATTACAGCACACAGACAATGTCTACAACACCAGCATAATGTAATAAAGCAAAACCTTATGACAGAGCTATCATGCAACAATGTCTAAAGCCCTAGGCAGTGTATTCATAACCATTTCATGTAATAACTTTAGACACTTCTTTGGATGTTTGGCTTTATTCATGCCCGCTGTAAACAGTTCTCACTTTTCATGTGTGTTCAAACAATAAGACAGTTAAAGAGTTCAGTACTATTGAAGTGCCTGTATACTACATTAGTTACTAGTATTTATTCCATTTATAATGGTTGTGTGGTTTTATGCAGTTTCATTGTCATTGTCACATGATCGTTTTCCAAACCTCTCTTAACCCCTTAGAATGAAACTGGGTGTCGCTGTGCCTTTAAAGGGCCCACATCATACATTTTCTTCTACTTTATTTTCTCCCTTGAGGTCCACTTAGAATATTTGTGGGGGCTTTATGCAGCAAAAATGTTCCTAATTCATTTTTACATGACCATGTTCTTTATTTATCGGAATGGCAAAGGGTGCTTTTGTTGTGTCTTTGAAACTGATATTTTGGAACAAAGCCCTGTATGTCCGAAATGACCCTTTACAGAAGAAAGAGAAATATACTTTACCTTTAATGTGAGTCAATGTAGTCATTTTTTGGTAGTCAGGTCATTGTGGGCCATTTCCTTTGGTCCATTCATTATCAACTTTACACACAATGTAAAGGGGAACAGGCATTTTCTAATGATGCCAAAAATTTAAAAATAAAAATGGAGATGCAAGGTTTTGTTCCAACAGAAGCCCTATGGTAATACCTTTCTGATTAAAAAAGCATTCAGTGCTAACTCTGCTTATTACTTCAGCATGGATGAGCAGGGCTTTACTGCTGTAGGCTGAATATGTGCATAAATATGGTCAAATAAAAACAAATAAAAACATGTATCTCAGTTTTTGTAAATTTTTACTTCTATGTGTCATTTGAACACAGCAGCTATTTTACTAAAATTCCCTGATTATTGGACCAACGGAAATGGTCCGGAATTGCTTGGGAAAAAATTTTATTTTACTAAAATTCCCTGATTATTGGACCAACGGAAATGGTCCGGAATTGCTTGGGAAAAAAGTCAGACCCATTGACCCACTGAGATTTTGCTCTCTCCTGTAAAGTTACCATTTTGGAGATACTTGTTTTCCATTGGACAGTGACAGCATGTAAATGAGTTGGTTGCCATTATATTGCAATAGCAATGAATTCAAATCGGACTGTTATTGCAGCATAGTTTTTAAACTCTTTATGGCCCAGTTTTCAGTCATACACACACTGTAAGACTTGATTATATAGGTACCCTCTGTTATGATTGGCTGCCCTGCACACTTTAGATGCTAATTTTTGTGTGCAGCAATCCTGTTGTGTTGTGTATCTTATCAGATGTGTCTTGTTTTCAGCTTTAGTAGAAAGAAGTGCTGCAGTCCAGCTGCGGGTGTGTTTTTCTAGTACTGTTTTTCTAGTCCCATTTGGACTTTACATTTTCGACATTACAGTGCTGTGGGTTTAGCCACTACCTGTTTACTATACATCCAGTTTCCTGTGGTCATTGTGAACAGTACAGCCCAGTACAGTCACACCGCTGTGGTTCGATGTGATTACATGTACGTAGGAGTAAAATGTGGCCTACTAGAAGCAGGGTCTCTTTCACAATATAACTGGGGAAATCCTCCAATTTGTGGCCATGTCATGGTCCGATTATGGCTGTTTGCGGATATTGCCGAGTGGTTTTAACCACAAATGACCCATGTGAATGACATTGCACTGTGTGCTTACCCAAAGAAGAGTGTGGTTGAAAGAAAGCTGGGTTTGGTCGTTTTCCGCTCGCCGTTCGTGCAGAATCATCAGGGTCTGTTAGCACAGAGCAAGGAGAGTGGGCCACAGAACGAGGAAGCTGGCAGATTTCTTAGACGTTTATAAGCTGGAAGCAAGATGCGATCATAGGAAACCACATTGGGACTTCACCCTTTGCCATTTTGCAACAGAAACAGTTTGGTTTTCTTTGGTGTTGCATTACAAAGTGACGTGAGAGGATAAAGAACGGATTTGCAAAACATAAACATGATTCATTCAGCCGCTTTTCTGTGCTCTGCCAGTACAGTACTGTGAAACAAGTGAGAGAACTCGTCTTTTATTTCATTTCCTGTCAAAACAGCCATTAAGTTGTCTAAAATCATTAGACAATATCCATTAACTGACAATTACACCTCAACGATTCACATAATGGCATGTTTCAGTATGGATGTTGTCCACTCCTTTACCTATCACAGTTCTATTCTCTTCATGTGACTTGCTTTCAGTCAAATCTGCAGCCATGCTTTTCCACACTTCCGAAGTTCAGTCTTAGAAGTTGGTTGCATTTTTGGCTTCTCACAGTCCAAGTTATAAAAACACACCCAGTGATGATGTAGTCTGGATTCCACTGATGTGAGAAGACTAGCAGCTGCTTTTTTTAGATTTCTTTTTTTTCACAGGATAGACAAAAAAACCACCTGTGAATGTTTTTTGAAGCAGGAGCGGAGCTTGATTTTCTCCTCTCTCTCTTTCACAGATAAAAGCTTTCAGTACTGTTTATATGAAGGGGACAGTTTTGGTGGTCTACCAGGTCTTGGACACTGGGAGATCTATTTTCTCTGTATGCAGTTTTTATTCATTTTTTGAACCCCAGTTCTGTAAACTCCTGCTTTTTACTTTCCTTTATCTTTCCCCTTCTTTACACACTCATTCCCAAAAATATATGCAGAGAAATGACTCTGTATTCTGTAGAAGCCAGAGTAAGGTACAGTGTAAGGTAGTTTTTGAAAAAAAAAAAAAAAACATTCTTAAATTATCTCACCCCTCATTTCAGGCCTCCTTCCAAAGCCATTCCCCCAAAAACATATGAATGAGCAAAGTCTGCTTATAAACAAACCAAAAGAGATACAAAATTGTGCCATTGATGGTCCCTAAATAATGGAAGTTTGTATACAAACGCTGAGAAAGAGCATGAATTAGAAGACCTAAAATCATTGTCCTTTTTATCAGCTCCATTTACCATATCTGAGCACTTTGTAGATACAGACTGTAGTCCATCTGTTTCTCTGCCTGCTTTGTTATCCCCTTTCACCCGGTTTCTCTGTGATCAGGACCTTCACAGGTCAGGTATGTTGTGGGTGGTGGATCATTCTCAGCACTGCAGTGACACTGATGTGGTGGTGTGGTAGTGTGTGTTGTGCTGGTGTGAGTGGATCAGACAGCAGGTTTAAAACACTATGTCCACTCACTGTATACTCTATTAGACACTGACCCAACTTGTGAATGTAAAGTCAGAGACGGTAGCTCATCTTATGGATATCTTATATATATATATATATATATATCCTATTTACACATACACACACACACACACACACACACACAGACACACACACACACACACATTATTCTTGCTAAGGGCTGGCCAAAAGTATTGGCACCCCTGAAGTTTTCCAGAAAAGAAAGGATATCTCCCAGAAGCATATTTGCAATTATGCATGTTTTGTTATACACATGGTTATTTTCTTTGTGTGTATTAAAACTAAAAAAATAGAGAACAAAAAGCCTAAATTTATGTATTTTATGCAAAACTCAAAAATGAGCTGGACAAAATTATTGGCCCCCTTGATTTAATATTTGGTTGCACACCCTTTTGAAAAAATTATTGAAATCAATTGCTTCCTATAACAATCAACAAGCTACTTACACCTCTCACCTGGAATTTTGGACCACTCTTCTTTTTTACAAACCCCTCCAGGTATCTCCACAGATTGGGGCTGCTTATCCACCATCCGGACTATCCTGCTTTGGAAGCTTTCATGAATTTTTCTTCTCCGTCCACGTCCAGGGAGAGTAGCTACAGTGCCATGGGTTGTAAACTTCTTGATTATGTTGCACACCATGGACAAAGGAACATTAAGATCTCTGGAGATGGACTTGTAACCTTGAGGTTGTTGATACCTCTTTCTGTTCTCCATGCTTAGTGTGGCACACAAAGGCACACAATGCGATTGCAGATGATTGAGTCAACTCCTGGCTTCAGGTGTGATTTTTATATTGCCTAAACCTGTTAATTGCCACAGATGAGTTTGAACGAGCGTCACATGCCTGAAATAAAGTTATTTACCCACAATTTTGAAAAGGTGCCAATAATTTTGTAAGTTTTGTCTGAAATCATGTCAAATTTGCCTTTTTGACTTTACTGAGGATGTTCCAAATTACCACAGAAAACTGGGTGTACAGTAAACAGGTAGTGGCCCACAGCACTACAGTGTGAAGTCCACATAGGACAGGACTAAAAACAGGATCCTATGTGTTTGTGTGTGTGTGTGTATATATATATATATATATATATATATATATATATATATATATATATATATATATATATACACTTCAGTGGAGGCCTATATATATATATATATATATATATATATATATATATATATATATATATATATATATATATATATATAGCAACAATAATGTAATGTAAATGTACTACAAATGTAAAGTTCATGTAAATATACTGTATGTTTGATCTTCTGACATTTGCAGAATCAAAGCATGGAAGAAGGAAATAAACTTTAATATGCAGATATATTTGGAAGAGGAACATCATACAAGAATGAGGAAATGATCTACTTCACAGACGTAAAGGCGATGTGTCATCCGGGTGCTGCGTTTTGGTCTTGTTGTTCTGCAAAAGTGTGAACTGACGTACAGGAGCTTATCTAGCGTACCTGCTTATTAATAGTTTAACCTTCAAAGTGTGTGGGCATGGTTTCATTTTCAGTCTGATGATATTACATCAGGAGCTTTCAGGCACTCTTAGACAAAAAGAAGCATATGATATATATGGTCTACTGTGCATGTGACTGACAGGGGAATTCGCTTACCATCCAGCCTTTCCACTAGATTCAAATAGATGGAAAGTGCACATATTGCTCGACTGTAACATCATACCTCCAAAGTGTCCCCGTCATTTAACATAACTTCAGTGGAGGGCTAAAAGCGTGAAAGCCCCTTAAATGAGACATAGGTTTTCCTGCACGGTAGAGTTTGTTTCTCGAGAAAGAAATTTATGATCATATGTGGCCAGAAACAGTTTGGGTGGGACTTTTGACGAGTCACTTTAGACAAAGTCGTGGTTATGATTTCCAGTTAGGTTTTTTTTATTTTTGTGTCTTCTCTGTCATGTCAATCTCATAAGGCCTTTCTGATTTAATAGACCATTCACTACAATCCTTCAGCTCAGTATTAAATTGTTTGTGTGGTTATATATTATACATACACATTGACTATCACATGAAAAGTTTCCATCCTCTCTTTATCCCATAGACACAAACAGGTTTCTTTGCTACTGTCCCATTAAGACTGATGCACTTCATTAGGTACGCCTCCTTGTATCCACACTCATTCTCCACTTTATCAGCTTTACTTACCATGTAGGTGCACTTGTAGTTCTACAATTCCCTGACTCTCTGCTTACTTTGTTAGTCCCCTTTCCAGCCTGTTCTTCAATGGTCAGGACCATCCATACATATCCAGCTAGCAGTGTCCTATGGTCACTGATGAAGGACTACTGGATCAACACACACGATGAATGGCAAAAGATGAGCTATCGTCTCTGACTTTCATCTACGTGATGGCCCAAGCAGTTCAGGCTGTTTTTGACCTTAGTGTAAGTGGGTGGGATTACACAGATGTGGGCTGAGTAGGCAGCTCTACAAAAATATATGTCTGTGTGTGTATTTATATATATATATATATATATATATATATTTTTTTTTTTTTTAAGCTTTGTTTCTATATGTGAACTGTGAATGGTTATGTCCTATGTCAGTCTAATGGCTGATTTAAAATAACGAGGCATTGTTTTCCATGATATGGGTCCTTTAATTTCCTACTGTAGGTGTACCCTACATTATTGCTGTTCTTACTGAATAGTAAAATCATTTCTTTGGTTCTTCACACCATTGGAAAACACTGACTGTGGTTTATATTCAGTGGATTTTTTGGGGGTGGAGTACTAAATAAAAATCTGTGTTATTGTGGCTTTGATTTCTTGAGAAGGACTTCTACTAAAGTGGCCTGAGACAGTCTGGGATTTTTGACAAGTCACTTCATATGCTACAAAACAAATGATGTGGTAACTATTACCAGCCAGTGACTAATTATGCGACGGAAACTTGCTATGATTTCTTATTGCTATTTTAAATGTCACCCCGTCAAAATCACGTCATTTCAGTGCTTTGTCATTTCTTTCAAAATTTCATTACACCAATTAAAAACAACAGCTGCACTTTCCATCTAATGTGGAATGGCAAAAACCTTGAATTTGGTGACTTTTTTCAGAGTTTCGCAACACTGTGCTGCCCTAAATCTAATCAAGCACAGCTAATTAGGTTCTCTTTTTCCCCTCAAAATCACTTATGCCGGTCTTCTGACGATTCTGATATCCTCTAAGTGTTTCTTAATTGGCCTTATTTTGGATTTTTTTTAGCTCAAAGGTGCAAACAGTTCTTCAGTGAGTCTGACATAGACTTTGTCCTAAGAACTTTCTGAAGAACTAATAAAAGGTGAAACAGGGAGAGTACTGGACAATGAGGCCTGTTCTTTAGGTCACAGATATTTTTCAAATTATCGTTCTGAAGATATATATGTTGACACGACAGTGATGTTTTAAAAATGACTAACATAATTTATTAAAATGTCATGATCTTCATCAATTCTTATAAAGCACATTCCTGCCTAACATCAGGCTGTCAGTTTGTCTCTTACTTCGGCTGGAAACAGCTTAATACTGAAAAGGCTGTTTGACTGATGGTAACATCTGTTCAAATGTCTGCTTGTACCACTGTTTATTGTTTGGTAGCCTGCTGTTATCTCCTCTTTTGATGCCCCATCATTAAGGATCCAGAGAATGAAAACTATTACAGAAGGAAAGGTTAGTGGTTGCAGTCCATTAAGACCTTGTAGATTAACTTGTAGATGATCTTGAACTATGCATAACAGCTTAGCAGCAGCTCAAAATTCTAGTTAGGGAGTATATATATATATATATAATACACCACATGGGAAAAAATACTAGAGTAAACACATGATTTGCAACACATTTAATTATATCTGATTATATAATTAAATATGTTGCAAGCAGATTTATATTTAAATTGATTTGCATAACTGTGAATTGCACATAAATGATGTTACTAGCAACTCACAATGTGCAACAGTGAAAGACAAATTTAGAGTGTAAACCCCGAGTAAGACTTATACACCTGTTATACACCAAAGAGTATGGCTAATGCACCTGGGATGGTTTGATCGTTTTTGCTGTGGTTTTGGGGTATGAAACAGCCTACATTTCCTCTCGTTTAAAAGGCAGTTCCCACAATGGATTGTGATAAAGTCCTCTAAAATGCAGCCCCTGCAGCTTAATATATGCAGCAAATTAAACACGCTAAACTACATGCTTGTCATAAACATTTTATTATTTAACCTTATATCTATTTAAATAAACATTGTGCTATGTGCCCTACATGCCAAAATTAGCCACATGCTTGTCCACATACTTTTGTATACAGAAAAAATAAACTCATGTTGCCAAACGGTGGTATGCATAAGCATACACATGAAACAGGTGTGGTCAGTGTTGTCACTGCGTGAAGCATGGTCACTCCTCTGGATACTTCCAGTTTTTTTTTACAATTTACTGTGATAAACTACTTGCAGAATATTTTAGAATGTCAGTCAAAACCTTAATAATGGTCCTGTTCATTTGGCACAACCTGGCAGCAAACACTGGCTTTCAATTTATTCATTACTCACATGACTGAAGATTTTAACCAAGACATTTTGCCTTTAATATGGAATAAATTCTACTACTACTACTACTAATAATAATAACAATACTGTTTTTATATAGCACCTTTCATACCGCTGTCAGCTCAAAGTGCTTTACATATATGTACAGACATGCATATATATATATATATATATATATATATATATATATATATATATATATATATATATATATATATATATATATATATATATATGGGATCCCGTCAGAGGTACAGTGCTAAGTGAAATAAAGGTCGTGCTAAACGTTGGTCATCTTGTCACTCAGTCCAAGATTGATTGTTCATAATGTTACCTTATACTTTGCTTTCTGGCTCATGAGTGAACTGCAGTGTGGACAGTTGGCAGCTTTTAGGCCTTAAATACTACAGTTAATTCACTTTAAAACCAAAAAGAAGTTTCATTTTATTGATTCAAATGTGCAGAATTTCCTGAAGAATGAATTAAATATGAATATTTATATATAAATATTTAAATATAAAAACATTATTTGTACAGTATTTATTTTACTGTCTGCAGTGCATTTTTGAATGATGTAGGCCTAATATACTAATCAGCTCAGTCAGTTCTCATCGTCAAAGAGCTGACTGCATGAGTAATGAGCTGGCATCAAGTTGGAAGGTGAGGTATTGTTATTCAAATTTCCCAACCTGAATTACTGATTCTGCGAGTAAGCCTGTTTATAGACTATTCAGGCCCACAGCTGCTTTTCTGTTTTCATATGGCTCAAAGGTCGTGGGCATAATCCACTGACTCACAATTTGTTGCACAGAAAAGATGGGAACTGCCAGTGTGTGGATCAGAGTTGTCATGAAGGAGTCACCCTGGCGCTGACCCCTGATTACACCGTCATGCGAGGTTTGAAAACTACTGAGGACGGCTGGACATTCTCAAGGTGACCTCTGACCTCAGGGACATGATTGGTCATCTCACGGAACGCTGACATGGATGCATCAGTAGACTCTCTCTTTCTGTCTTGGCTACTGCTCTGTGGTTCAGCCAGCCCCCCTCAATCTCTGCCCACTCTGAGCAGGCCTTTTAAAGGCTTTAACAAAACTCACAGCACTAAGCAGACAAAGCAGACAGCTCAGATGCCATCCATTTCAAGGTCGGCTTGTTTGGACGGTGGAGAAAGGCTCCGCAGGTCAACAGGCACCAACAGCAGGGGAGATGTATGGTGAGGCAGGCCGGGGGAATGTGATGCACAGTGGCAGGGAGATTAAAGAGGACCAGTAATGGCCCAAAGCCCAGACAACCAGTAAAAACAACACAACGAAAGCAAAGAAACATGGATGGGGGGGGGGGGGTGGGGGGGTGCTTGAGGTGAAGAAGGACTAAAACTACCTCTGGAGTTTGAAAGGAACACTTCTGTGAACAAAGCAAATTTACATAATTCTCCACTTAGCTGAATGTAGTGGATGAAGCAAGACATGTTTGGGGTCCTAAACTGGAGCTACAAGTCAAAAAAGTCAGTCAGGTCACCCAAAGTCAATAGTCACCCAAATCTGTTTCGGTAAATACGACCCCAAAACTATGCTCAAACCTGCATCTAGGACTTCATTCAAGTCACACAGACCATGGTGTGGCATGTGAATATGGTAACTATAAACATATTTTGTTTACATAGATTTATGTAACCTCACCAGACCAGAGCGATTTGTTTCCTGTGACTGAAACGCATCCAATATCATGTAATACCTCCATGAGAACAAATAACAGCTATGCTTTGATTTGGCATAGACTGGATAAGTTTCTGGATGCAGGCCATATCAGTGTTCAGCCACTCTTGCATTAAAGAACTGCACAGTTGGGCCAAATTTGATAGATGCCTTCCCTGGCACAATACTGAGGGGAACTTCCTATAGACTGGGATTTTAGCCACTGCTGGTAGACCCGTATGACCATACCCTTCCACACACCTACAAATTTAGCTACTTCTTTCACACTATGGTCTTTGGCACGTCCAAATACAGTCACTCTTTATTGCCAATCATGAACATCTGCTTTGGAGCCATTTCCCACACATGGAACAAGACATTCACCGCACTGTACCACCTCTTCTCATTCTATGAATGCCATCACCCACCGCAGGTATTTATTGCCCCAACATCTTTGTGCAGCGCCATCTGCAGGAGCCTGAAGTTACTACCCCATTCAACCCAGAATGTTTTTGAACGGTCAGCTAATGAATCTGCAGAGATGAGAGCACTTGCAGAGAAGGCAGAGAAGTTCACAGAGAAGAATCTCTGGGTTTAGGACACAATATGATTTGTTATGAACTTTACATATGAACAGAACATAAAGGCAGGTAATTCATTTGAGCTCTACCAAGTTTTTGGTTTTTGACAGTCTATTTCTAAATAAGTGTTTAACTGTGAAGTTTGGAACTGGAGATATTTGTTGAAAATCTCTTTATCCCTGTATGATGTGCATGCACACAAACAAGCGTCAGAGTCTCTGTGGAGTGACGAAATCCAGCACTTTTGCCCACAATTGCTGCCATACTGTGTCCTAAACCACATCCTCAAATCTGCACCACCTTAATGAAGACCCAGATGCAGTTTATCCAGTTTGAGGGAAGTTTTGGGAATGTATTTTTCAAGATTTGGGTGATTATTGCCTGCTCCTGTTGGTTAGAGATGTTAGCCTTGTAGCTTCAATGCTAACCTAAAGAGCCCAAATTTAGACACTAAACATGCCTTGGCTGATTAATTACACCCGGGGTGGAAGGAAATCTGTAAATGAGATGTTAAATGTTTCATTAATAAAGACAAATGTTTTCTGAAGTTTAAAGAAGCACCTGTGGAGGTTTTACACCAATTATGTTTTCCTTACCTCAAAGCTAAGAACCATTTAGGAACCTTCATTTTGATCACTGTTTACCAAAGCATAAGATAATCCTTTATTGATCCCACAGTGGGGAAATTTGCAATCTATCTATGTATATTAAACTTATAAACAGAATAAATGTTGCTTTTCAGCTTAGGAGTGACTCAGATCTCTAGAGTGGCTTTCTGGAAACAGTCTAAGCCTAGTCTCACACTACAAAGTAAAAAAAAAAGTAAAGAAAAAAAAGTAGCCCTAATCTGTGTACAAATCTGTTGAATGACGTCATGCTAAGTTTGCTCCAGTGTAAGCATTACAGTTCCCAAAAAACACAAGGACGGAAATAAAGCCTTTACAATTAATGCGGAGCTCCAGGGCAATGGCCTACATTACCCCCTCATTACTTTTGGCGGCAAAGCACAGCAGCCTCCCCTTGCTTTCTTTTATTCATTAGGGGCCATCTCCCCGTCGTCCTGCATACTTCCCCCTTATGTGGAGGCATCCTCTGAGGCTGGATCCTTTCCTAAATCCTTCCCCTGCTCCTCCATTCAGCCCTGTTTCCATGGTGAATAGGAGAGACTATTGTCTTCCGTCTCCACCCTGCGTGGTGCAGGACTCATCTTGGCCCTGGAGCACCATTCGGGCGTATTTGCTTGACATTTTCCCACTTTGTTCAAAAAAGGTTTGTGTTACATAAATTATATGGTGTAAAGGCATTTGGCACTGGATGAATGCTTCACGCTGAAGCCTGGCGGGTTTGTTGGTGGACAGATAAACAAAAGACACTGTAAAGCTATATTGCTGCACTGGTCAGGGTAGACTTTATGTTTATGTACGGCACGGGTAGTTTATAATTATATAAGCAAAAGTAATGAATCATGTTTGTACAAGCTAGAAGGGCCTTCAAGCTATATAAAGTATCGCTGGTACTTTGTCATAAGAAAAAATGAATAAACTGTCTAGCCATGTTACTGCTCTCTCTTTGTTCCCATAGAGGACAAGGTGGTTTGTCTAAGTAAGCTGAGTAAGCCTTATTTAAACATGTCAAACATGACAGTATACAAGTTTTAGGATGATGAAAAATAAATGAAATAGACTTTTATATATGGTGTTCCTGCCTGCTTCACGAGGTCCAAACCCAGATAATACAACATACCTCTTCACATCTGAAAAGCCCGGCCATCCTGAGAGGTAATGCCAGTTCTGCAAAATACATTGTGGCAAGCCGGTGCCATTAAGGGTTTGACTGTGCTAGGTAGGGCTAAGGCCATATCATCACATATAGTGATGAGCCGTGAACGGGTCACATCTAGAAAGAAGCATGTTCTGTTTTTGTACTGTGCTGCTATTACAGCTCTGCAGAGGCAGGAAATTGAACCTGACCCTTACCCGAGTCGACCAGGCCTGAGCTCAACCTGCTTGCGCTCAGCAACAGATGACGTATCACAGACTGTTTTGTGGTGCTTTGCTTTGTTAGCTCTCACTGATGTTGATCTTCAAAAAATGGAGCACTGTAATAAGTAAAATATGGGAGGAGCCATCCTGAAACTCCTCCTTCTTCACGTCTAACACCCTATACATTTATATCCTCACCTTCTGTTCCCATGACATTTTTTCCAGTTCCCATCACCACCCCATATCCTCCCTGTTCTGTGGTCTTATACCAGTGCTCCCCATAGTTATGAAGGCGCTGGTCCGACTCCAGTCCGTGTTGTCAGAGCTCTTCCCACTCCCTCAGTCATTGTTCTCTCACACTACCACCAAGTGCTGAAGACATGGTCCAAACCCCTGGCGTTTGCTGTGGTTGTAACTTTAAAGTAAGTAGTGGGAGGATGAACTCTGAGAGTTCTCACTCAGAATGCGTGAAAGTCATTTCCTTTGAGGTCTCTTTAAACATGGAGTCGTTGTGATATTATGTTTGTACAGTAACTTCACCCCTCGTGTTCGAGTTCTTGGCAGAGCAAAATTCTAATTATACTGGACTGACGTAAAAGTCAAACGAATTCCGATCTGGCTGTTCAGTGCCTCATATTAGATACGGATTTCTGTGCCACATATAAAAAGGCTGAGCTCAGGCTGCAGGCAACTCAGTTTTGTGATGACAGTCATCACTATTATTTATCAGATTGGATTTGATTAGAGTCACATTTTAAACCACCTCTAAAAGAGTTTTATTTTTTAAATATATTATATCAGTCTGGGTATGACAGAAATTCGATCTGATCTGGCAGTCTGAACTAGGTCAAAGTGTCCCAAATCAGAACATAAAATATCAGATTCCCTGTGTTTCTGCTGTTCACACTGTCACACAGGTAACAGCACATCTGTGACACATATGGAGAAAAAGGTCGGACTTGGGTCACTTTTTTTTCCTGCTGTGTGAACATAGCCTTTGATAAGTGGAGTAACAGGAAGTGAGCAGGCTCCCCTTAACCGGCTGTGATGTTCTTTATAACGATAAAATTTCTTTATATAGTGCCTTTTACAACAGAAGCTTTACAGAGACTCCACGACCAAGCCAAAGCCAAAGCCAAAGGTGACTTGGCAAGAATAAACTCCCTCAGAGCAAACGGAAGAAACCTTGAGAAGGACCAACAGGCAACCCATCCTCCTAGAGTTGACACTAGATAGCAAAGAAAGTCATACAAGACGAGCACACAAGTAATACAAAAACAATAAGACACGGGTATGTGCAATATTGCATAGAATAACTAATAACTGTTAGAGTGAGAGTGGGTGTGAGAAACAGAGGTGAATGTCTGAATGAAGCTCAGTCACTGTTACCAATAAAACCAGTGACCACTGTAAGTAGTTTATCACAATGAAAACCTTTAACTGCTGCTAGAAGACTACAATGACAAGAGAAGCATTCAGGGTTTAGTGAGGTAGAGGAAGAACTGTCTGATTGGTCTGTGATTAGACAGCAGCAAAGCTTCCATAGGACAACACGAAGCTCCAAAGTTCATTTTATAGAGTACTGAGAATCTAACATGAAGTGATGCAGTAGTTAACATGAGGTAATACATTCACAACGCTACAGTTTTACCATTATAGCTTCAGAGTGAGCTGGTGGAGCTAAACTGCTGCTAAACATGTGGATGTATGCAAAGGTGACTTGTGACATCACAAAAACGACTCATTCAAAAGGACTGGTAGCCTGGTTAGGATGGGTGACATTCTGGAGCTTTAACACTGCTTACATACCACAGCACACACTTTTACCCCCAACCCCACCATAAAAAAAGCTCGAGAGGAAAGTAATTCAGTTTCAGCCTTTAATAAGCCCTTATTCACAAGAACACATTAATGAGTACTCCTCAACTGATGTTGGTGAATTCATTCATGCTACACGTTGTAAAAGCTCCCACCAGCTGCGCTTTGTTCTAATGGGTCAGACTTTTGTTGGCCTGGCCTACATTCACTGTCTGAACCACTCCACGCTGAGGTGAAGAGTCGAGAACGGTGTTTTCGTAGAGAATGGAAACAAGCCAGGGCATATAGTCTGTACACCTACACAGCGTCTCAGCCGCTAAAGACGGAGGGACGAGGTACGAAAGGTAGAGAAAGGGGAGAGAGAAAGAAAGAGAGAGTGTGTGTGTGAGAGAGAGAGAAGTTCCATACCGTGTCCCCCCGCCTACTCGCTGAGCTCAGCACTCTGTACAGTAGTCTGTCCTCCTCGACTCCCCCTCCTCTCAGCCTGAATAAAGGCGGGCCGGCCGCAGCGCGCTGGCTCACAATAACCGAACCAATGCGTCCGCAGGCCGGACCGTCACTGGAGCGCTCTACCGACAGTTCCGGTCACTGGAGCCCGATGATGGCCGTGACGAAGCCCGGCCATGGCCGCCCCACCTGCGCCCCGCAGCGCGCATGCTTTCGTCCTGCCCAAGCAAAGGAGATTTCGGTGCTGGGGGCGTTCGCCGTGATAATCTGATTTCTCCTTCTTCCTTTTTTCGGTCGGGTTCGTGTGTGTGCGTATGTGTGAGAGAGAGATGTGTGTGCGTGCGTGTGTGTGATGTGAATGTGGCTTAAGCTCTCTTTTGTTCGGGAGAGCGCGGACGCGACGTAGTCTCTGCGTATACGAGCTACCTGGTCTTCTTCTGTTTCCCTCGATGCTGCTATGACGTCCTGGCTGCGTAAGAAGTGCAGTATAACCCTCCGGAGCGTGCTGGTCATCCTCACTGCGTCAGCCGTTGCGTCCTGTCATTTGGGTGAGTGTGACCAGAGGGCTGCACTGGTGAAGCTAATGCTTGCTTCATAGAGATGTTAGATACGGGTGGTCCATTCGTGTGATGCTTACGAAGGGTCATATATGGGGGCTGAATTGGTTGTCCAACTTATAGCCAATGACAGAACAGCAGGCATGTGCTGCTTACTGGACAGTGTGTGATTGATGATGCGATCTGGGGCTTTGATGTGCACCCTCTCCACCCCCAAAATAGAGAGGGAATGGTACCACTGTTTCTTTCCCAAGCTGATATTGATACCCAGGTGCAGCTATCTGAGAGCACCCTGGGACCAGTACAATGGTGTTTACTGTTATTGTGATAAATGACATCACAGAATGAGCAGTGTTCTGAAGAGTGTACGTACTAACACTGACTAACACCACTGTGTATTACATACAGAGTGCAGCTAGGCCAGTTAATTTGGCAGTGCATTGTGAGCGATGTTCAGTTAAGTCAGTTATTGATAGTGATTGTTGTATCGCAGTTTCCTTAAAATCTTTTAATGGATCCCTCATATATACGCTGGTCCAATAACTTTTAGCTTCACAGACAGTCCTGACATCCCTCTTATTCATAATACATCAATCGTTGCTGTTCAAAGAAAACACGTCTCCATTTTTGTCAAGTTTTAACTTTATGCATCATTTGAACACAGCCACTGCTGTTTACACTGTGTAGAAATTGCACGATGGCTTACATTAAAACTTAGGTTAGCTTTTGCCCTCTCCTGTGTTTTTCCAGGTTTCACAATATTTTATTTTTTAATGGTAGACGCTGGTGGTCAGAGCACTGTACCTTAACTGGTTTAAGACTGGGGAACAAGCAAATCATTATTTTCACTCACTGAATGAAAGTTTCACATAGGAGACTAGGGGTGGCTTGGTCCCATGCAGATCCATGATATCGATGCAGCAATCTTGAGTCTCTGCCGATACTGATACCAATCCGTCTCCTTTCCTCTCTTAAACAACTAAGATGATAATAACACATTTGACTGGACTTTTCTAACCCAACCATCTAAATAGCATGCTGATCAAGCTGTGAAACAAATAGATAGGAAGAGAGATATAGACTACAGCATGACTCGTTTATGTAATACTGCTGGTCCTTTTCACACATACAGAAATTTAGCAAAATTTCAAAGTCAAAATGAAATTAAAGGGCATTTTGTGTCCACGTTTAGTTAAGCATTTTACATGATAGCTTAGCTTAATAAATAATGCAGGATTATACCTTTTGTTTCCTTCCGTGACGCTTCCGTTACCTGATGTATTGATTGGTATCACATCGACACACCTCTATAGAAGTAATTATTACCTCTATAGACCTAATTATTGTTTTGCAACCTAGTTACATCATCTCTAATACCGATACTGAGACCTTAGACATCAGCTGATTCCGATACCAACTGATATTGGCCACAACTTAACCTACTAAGCTTTACAATGATCTTATTTAAGATTAAAGCATTTCCAAATAGAAATTACTGTTTATACACTGAATTTAACTTATACATGGCCTGTATTTTTACATGGCCTGTATTTTTAGCCTGTGTGTTAAACATGTACAACAAATTATGCACCAACTTCCCAGAAAACAATTTTATATATAGCTTGTGTAACTTGTAGAGGAAATGATTTGATTTGGCTGGTGGTGTTTTGCATATGACTGTAAGAAACATGACATCACACAATGTGAGTAAGTGCTATCTCAGTAAAAGCTTTGATAGAGGTTCATTCGTCCCTCTGGTACCTGCCTAATACCCATTAATGCCAGCACTCCACCTCTACCTCCTGTTCGTGCTTATTGCTTCCCATTACACCTGTAACGATCTGACGCTTTAGGCTTCAGCATAACAGGTGCAAGTGTTAACAACTGCTTTCATTCTTCTTCACTGAATTGTGTGCTTTGACCTTCTAAAACCCAGCGTGCTGGGCGGTTTCTCAGGAGGGGGCCGTGTGTAATGTTTTTTGGAAACCCCGGCAGCTGGAGAAGGGTTCAGAAAGAAAAAGTGACGCTTGCTCTTTATTCATGTGTAAATTGTGTCTCTGTTTTTTTCCTTACACCACAGTGGAGAAGCGTTGTGCGTCACCCTTCGTCTCGACGTGCGGAGAATGCCTGAGCCGTGGACCGGAATGTGCCTGGTGCTTTCAGAAGGTAGTGTGAAGGATTTGCCATCAATTGTTGTTGAATTGTGTCTTGGTGCACGTTGCTCCTGATTATCAAACAGGCTTGGTGTGTATAGTCTGATTTGCAGTGACCCTGAGGAGTCCTGCTACCCCCATCCCCCCTCTTCCCTCCAGCATTATGCCTGTTGGTCTCCTAGTCTCCTGGTCTCCTACATCCACAGGGCCCCTTTAAGCTCCAGCACCCTCTTAAACAAGCTGCTTAGAGCTGGAGTGGCTGTGGGAACCTATAAAACCTCAGGCTGAGAAATCTACAAACAGAGGCTGCAAAGTCAGGTGCTTTCCCAGCCCACACACAGACCATGACTGCCCTCTTATCTCAGGCTGGGAGATGGGGCTTCACGCTTTGACAGATATTTTGACCTCCTGAGAAGGCCCATGACGAAAGACATACCTCACTCAGTTCAGAAAGCCAGCTGGGGTTTAAGTGGTGTGTTTTAGCACTTATTTTTAGCAACCTCTCTACTCCTACACACATCCACTGAATCGATTAAACGAGTGAGCTCGGCTGCTTCTTTGATAGAAGGTTTTTGGCAGGATGTATCATCGTCTGTATATCTGTGTTTTCAATAATCATATGTCTTTAAAGTCTGTGCCCATTGCTTACATCACTCAGATGATTGTGATGCAAGGCCTTTGTCCCCCTCTTTTATCCGCATTACCAGATGATCCCTGATGGTTTAAGCATTTGCTGTTTCTATGGCAACATTTAATAAGACATGTATAATTAATATACAATCTAAATAGACCAAGCAAACTGCAGTGTATGTCCAAAAGTTTATAGAACCCTGATCATTTCTTGGGCATTAATAGGTCATTTATTCCTCCTGTGCTGCAGTAACAACCTCTCGTCTTCCAGGAGAGGCTTTACACTAGATGTTGGAACATTGCTGTGAGGATTTAAACAAGCATTAGTGAGGTTAGGTACTGATGATGACGATTGGGTTTGCAGATGTCACTCTGGCTCATTCCAAAAACAGCAAATGGAGCTCCATCACTTAAGATAACCCAGTTTTACTGCTCCACAGACCAGTGCTGGGGGGTTTGGACTTCCTAGCTCTTTCCAGAGAGTCCCATTCTATTGGAAAAACCTTTCTGTGGAGATAATACGAGCCGTGTCTTCAGAATCTGTCAGCAATAGGTGCATCTTAAAGTTGTGGAATGTATAAGAAATGGTGTCTTCAAACTTTTGGACATGCATATGGAGTCCTGCTGCTTATATCTCTTTTAAATACAAATAATATGTGGCCACAGCTTACTTAGGCATGAGAAATGTACCCCTGGCCACAGCTAGGTAAAGGGCCATGACTTAGTAATGTGTAGGAATTCCCACATTTCCACATTTTAGTGAGTTGATGCAATAACTCCTCTATCTCATTCTTCAAGCTTACTAAGTTGTGGCCATGAGTACTATCTTGTTCCCACACCTTACTACCATAGGACAATATTATAACTTACAGAGTTGTAACCATGACTTAGCTGTCTCATCCTCACATCTTACTAAGTTATGGTCACAGCTGTCTCATTCCTACACCTTACTTGCGCCACAACTTAATCAAATCATAGCAATAACCTAACGATTTAGTTCCCACACCCTACTCTGTCATGCCCACGGTTTAACTGTCTAATTCACACACCTTACTCAGTTGTGGCCACAACTGTCTCATTCCAACACCTTATCAAGTGATGGTCTCAACTCAACCAAATCATGGGCCATAACGTAAAGATTTCATTCCCTCACCCTGCTCTGTCATCATCACAACTTAGTGGCTGCAACGTAACCATGGCCATAACTTAATCCATTCCCATCCAGCATTGCCACATAGTAAAATATTTACATGCCTTAGTCACCAGCAGTGATCCATACATTCTGATTCTTTCCATAGTTAAAGTGTTAACCATTGACCCATGGAGATGCTGGCAAAACACTGCTTACTATTTACAGATGTCCACCATTTTGAGGTCATCTGTGGTCAGTTCTCTGAAGAAATATCTTGCTATGTAGTTGTTGGCAAAAGACAGAATGTCCTGTCCCTAACTTACTGTGCTGTGTGCCAGCTTGGTTCTGTTCAGGTGATGATTGACTGTTTAGCAGTTTAGCAGTGGTTTGGCACACCCATCACTCTTGTCTGGCAAGTTTTGGGTTGCTGGATTCATAAACGTACACAGACACATACACATAACAGACCATGATCTCACAGCTTAAAGGATAGGGTCATGACATGAGACATACAACACTAAGAAACACGAGCATGGTTGCTCAACCTTTCTCCCAGAAATCTTCTAGCTTACAGAGCTTATTTTCAGACCAGGACTAAAACCTGATCCAGTTACTCAAGACCTTCAGCAGCTTCTAAGTATTAGAACCAAGTGTGCTGAAACTAAACAAGCCAAGTATGCAGACACCTGCTCATTGACAGTTTCTTTTAAAGGCATTAATAGGCCCATCTTATATAGAAGTATTATACCCTACACTCTTTACACTAGACACTGGACCATTGCTGTGAAAATTTGATTGAGCATTAGTAAGGTCATGATTACTCCAACTCGTTGCAAAGGTGGATTCAGTGGAGCTCCTTAGCTCCAGAGCACAACAGTGTTGGGCTTTATGACTCTCAAGCTGATGCCTTTGGCATGTCTAGCAGCACCAGAGAATCCTGTTCTATTGGCAATGCTTTCTATAGAGATATGCGTTGTCCAATTAAATGCCTGTGTTAACATTAAAAGCTCCTCACCATTCAGTTTAAAACAACGACAGGTGGTGTCCAAATACTTTTGGACATATTACACACTGTTTATAATAGTGAAGATATCTAATTGACCCTTTAACTCTTGCTTGCCCTAATAGAGGTTTCTGGATGGAGCACATGTAAGCGAAAGATGTGATTCTGCTGCTCAGTTGCTGCTAAAAGGCTGCGGGGAGGAGTTCATAGAGAACCCCAGAGTGAAGGTGGAGGTGAACGCCACGTTGAGCAGCTCACAGGTGGCCCCTAGAGACATCTCTATTCAACTCCGGCCAGGTAAGGAAGAGAAAGCCCACCACTGCAAGATACAGGCTACAGTTTATCTCACACTCCTGACATAGTCCTCTTCTTGCGTTCATGCTGCACTTCACATTATGTACTATGTGAATAGAATGATGGACAAACCTGGGAAAACAGCACAGAATGAAGTTCAAAGGTTGCTGTAGCCAACATGAAAAATGTAACCATCACTGTTGTTGAACCGTCTGTTATAAACATGCCTACTCACATCCTACGGTGGTGTCATGGTAGTTTCCAGTTTAAAGACAATTTTGATGGTGGGAGGAAAAACTACATACACTCTGGGGGTAGATCTTTAAGGGCATGCTCTTTTGTTTTTCTCTTTTGTATTAGCTGGTGAATTTAGAAGGAAGTCAGATGACATTACTGCTAAGAGGTGGATATCATACTGCAGCTGTATGCATGACCTCAGTTTGGCTTCTTTTGTCCTTTTTCTTTGAAATAAAGATAGAATTGCTGTTAGAATTACAGCCTTGTTTGGTGGGCCAGTGAGGAGTTTCAGTACCCTGGCAGAATTTAAAAACCAATAGATCTGAGATTAGCATTCAGGTTTCAGGATTGGTTGACACCACAGAAATTCCCATGGGAATAGTGTATACTGAGTATTATAGTAAGAACACCTTGATGAATTAAAACATTCTTCCACATATCAGTATACCCATTTAGGACTTTGGGAAGCTTTGTCACTACAGCATCTACATAGTCAAGTCACATTATTATGACCACTTCATGACAGCAACACATAGCTCATGAAGGAATTCACGTTTTTGAGGCATTCTCCGGGTCCACTCATTCATGGAGAAGGTACATACAAACAATTTGGGTATGAATCCGTTCTTGCAGATCACGTACACCCATACAGGCTGATTATGGATCGTTCCCCACGGGGTGCATCCTACACACCAGTAGCTGTGGGAGGCACTTCATTCAGCATGGCTCCAGATAACCGTGACAACCTACCAGGACCTTATTAGGTTACTTCCAGCCCGTCTAGCTACTGTCCATGCTGCACATGGCAGTGACTCTGGATATTAACTGGTGGTTATAATAAAGTGACTTGATTATGTAATTGTATTACAGCTGAATTTGCCTTCATCTGTATCCAAACTTAGACTCTTATAGTTTCCTGTGATAAGTGGCTGGTAATGATGTCATTTCCTGTCTCAGGCAGTGAGGCCAGCTTCATTGTGGAAGTGAAGCAGTTGGAGCGCTATCCTGTGGACCTGTACTACCTAGTGGATGTCTCGGCCTCCATGCAGGACAACCTGGACCGCCTCAAGACTATTGGAGTGACCCTTTCCCACCGCATGCGGGAGTTTTCCAGCGACTTTCGAGTGGGGTTCGGGTCTTTCGTGGACAAGCCAGTCTCACCCTACATTGATGTGCACCCTTCGAAAATCGTTAACCCATGCAGGTGAGTCATTGTATGCCATTGTGTGAAATCCTTTTAAAATGGGTCATTCTGAAAAAAGCAAAAGTATTTTCAATAATAAATAAATGATTTGCTTGGTTCATTCATCAAAGCTGACTGATACTGAACAGGCACATCATATTAGGGCCCATGCGTCTCCATGGTCACAATTTCCTGTATTAGCTGCAACTATATAACTTTTTAAAAATGCTAAATGATATTGGAATCATTTCGGTATCATCAAACGTTTGCCTAAAATAAAACAATGAGCATCTGATGGATGTTTAGAGTTGTACAATATTTCCAGTTGATATTTTCTGGTGTGTTTCTGGAATGTTTATGCAACGCTGAGCTACTGTGCTAAAATATCTGCAATTTGTTCATTCCCTGCATTTGAAATCATAAAGAAATAAATACTGTGTATAAATACAGTGTGAATTCTGGATTCTACAATGGTTTATCAGCAGGCGCTGGGAGATATTTATGTCTATAGGAATGCCACAAGCCTCAGAATTTGCTGTAATGACTGTGTTAAAATAACACCAGTTCGTTAAGATGACTTGATGAGAATTAAAACCTAATTTGTCGAATGGAACAAATGCAACTTGCAATTATTTACTTTGTTCAAGTAACATTTCCTGTGAAAACAGAGCGTCGCTTATCTTTATCTAAGTTTTTCGTGTGCAGGTGCAGGTTGAGCCAAGGTTTATGCCTTTTGAACTTAAACTTGCAGTGTGTCCTCTTGTTCCCATGCAAATGGACTTAATTTCATTTCATAAATAGAATTATTTGTTACAGTGTTTTGTGAATTCTTGGCTCTTGTTTTCATCTGTTAATGTACATAGAAAAGTCATGTGCATTCAGTGCTGGATTCTGACAAATGTGACGTGCTATTAACGCTCCAAGACATATAACTTCCTGAAATCCCAGCCTGGTTACATCTGTAACTACATGGAAAACAATGCCAACTGGTTGAGTTATCCTGAGGAATGGAAGCCTGGATCTGCCAGTAACTCATGGGCACTTAGTAACCATTTTAAATTAAGCTGTTATCTTTAACATTTCAGGCCCAGTGGTTCACAAAGTATACAACTCCTATACCTGAGTGGAATCTTGGTAAATTATTACTTAAAGAGTAGACTTGCAAAGAGAAACATGCAGACTCTGTTTTCATTGCGGTGGTGTTGATTGAAACCAGAGATCACTATGTGTACAACATCATCATGGCTATTTTATTTACTCTCTGAATCCAGCATAGATTATTTTAGTTTTACATCAGTCTGGAATACATACACACTGATGTAAGACAAAAATAATATCTAATAAAATTAATGGATTAACATCAGTTTTAATATTTTGCATATTTCAAAATAACAGTGTTGCTTCTTGTGCATGCTAGTAAAGATCCAATGCCATGACTAAGGCATTAAAAAGTTCCATAATAGAGATTATTCTTAGTTGAATATTTTTAGATTATTTCATAGTTCTTTGGATTGATGCATCTGGATTTTTTAGATGGAGTAAGCTAAAATATGTGCAGTGTGCATTTAAAGGCTGCATACAAAACATTGGGATCTCTTGGAAGCCTAAAAGCTGAGCAGTTAAATTGTCATGCACACATAACCATCAAAAAAAGGAGAAGCCTTACTGTATAGCTGGGAGCTAACCTAGCTATGCTACCTTAGACCACATGTGCCTGGTGGGTGTGATTTCTAAATGGTTGCGCATCCTTCCACACTGTTTAACCTGTATCCAACACCTTTCCTCATTTGTCTTTGGCTTTGGAAGTGGGATATTCCACTTGCCCCAACTCTTTGGTATTACCAGGTTAGCCATTAAAAAGCCTTCCACAAAATATAGTTCAAAAATAATTCAGCTGAAGAATTCACTTCTAAAAACGATCTGAGTCAGAATTATTCACAGTGGTGATGATGGGAACCAGACTTCCCTTGCAGAGAATGATCACATGAATGGTTACTAATGCACTGCATGATGTGTAAATCATTATTTTGAGATAAGGTTTTGACTTAAATGTATTATTTCATCTATTAATGTGCTGCTGGACTAGCAGCAAGGTCATTTGTAGCCACAGACTATAGCCGCAGGCCAGTAGGCACCAGTAACACACCCCTACTCCACTAAAGGGTCCCATAGCCTAGTACAGAATAACACCAGCGACACATGTACACATCCTAAACTTACAGTCTTGACCATTTACATGTTTTAAGCTGCTGTGGTGCTACCCATGACGCTCTGTACTCGCCCCTCCGCATGGCCACGCCTTTCATTAAGCTACACCCAAATGAGCCAGTAGCTGGACTTCACAGCTCAGCTCAGGTGACATGTATTGGTTGACTGGCCATTAAATTAAGTGGCTGTGCCTTGCAGACATTATGACCCTGGTTCCTATCACCACCACTGTGTGACTCCAGTGTGGATCGGTTTATCTGATAAGCCATTACACATCAACCCACTCTGAATCCAGAAGTTTCAGAAAATCAGTGGAAATCTCTTTTAAATTCCCAGGCAGAGTTACAGTTTCCAAACTGTGATTGGAATTGTGGTTAGAGGTTCAGTGAAGGGTGTGCTATGAAACTGCATCATTTATTTTTGGGGGTGGATGATTTTAATACTGGGGCGATGTTTTGAATAACCCAGTTTTCCAAGTTTAGAGCCCATGTATCAAACACAAGCCCATGGGCTACATCAGGGACGAAATTATTCTGATTGTCTATCAATATTAGCCCATGTCACCTGTGAATGTACTACTATGCAGTGTGTGGCACCCAACCAATATCAACACCTAGCATTTTTTGAGGTTTAGGAATCTGTTTTTTTAAATGGCTGAGTTTAGGGTGCACTGACATATTAACATAGTGGGATATTATACTTATCTAGTGAAACTGTCATATAGTGGAGGCCCACAGATGCTCGAGAAAGCATTAGTACAGTAACATAAAGGACATTATTGTCCGACCCCTGCTTGCATCATTAATCTTAATAGACTGAAACTAAATTACATAAGAATTGGACTTTGTGAGGTAGCAGTCTGAGGGCTAATCCCTCAGACATGAGCAGCTTATATTTTAACCATGTACAATGATCTTTTTGTCAGATGTAACAAAGAGGAAACAAGGCTGAGAACCCTGCCTGATTTAAGCTCTCTGGAAAGGCCAAGTTTTTGTTAGTGAGCTTTTGTCAGCATTTTTGCGAGCGATGTCTAATACTGACTGTTGTAGTGGGTGACTAACTTGCTCCCTACTGCACATGAATAAGGCCCTTTACAAGGTTTAAAACATGGGTGATATGCGCTCTGTTTCAGTGTGCCTTAGTTGACATGCTTTCTAAATAATCACATACATTACAAGACCCCAGGAGGTCTTTTGGAGCAATGCAGAGAAATGTCACTGCTCACTTGACTAACCCTCTGAACTTGCTGAAGTAGGCCAGGGAACACCAGCACATTCCATGGTGATCTCATTCATTGTAATGTGGGAATCTGCTCCAGAAAGGCTCGTGTAATCTCTATACCCTTTACAGCCTTCTCTCCTCTCTTTGTTTATGTCTTTTTGTTCTCTATTTCTCTATCTCTCTCTTTCCCCCTCTCACGGTCTCTTTCTCACTCTCTCTATCCCTCTCTGTTTTCCTCAAATTCTTGCCTTTTTTCTCATCCTCCTTACCCTTCTCCATTATTATGTCTTTTCTCTTTCCCCCTCTATCTTCCCTTTTTTATTTTTCCTTTTCTGTACATCCTTTTTTCTTTTATTTCCCTCACTTCTTTCTTTCCATTTTTATCTTTCATCATCTCTCTTTTTTCCTCACCTTTTTCTCTCTTGCTCACTTTTTCTTCTTTTATCCATTTCTTTCTTTTCTCTCTCTCTCTTTCTCTCTCTCTCTCTCTCTCTCTCTCTCTTTCTTTCTTTCTTTCTTTCTTTCTTTCTTTCTCTCTCTCTCTTTCTTTCTTTCTTTCTTTCTTTCTTTCTTTCTTTCTTTCTCTCTCTCTCTCTCTCTCTCTCTCTCTCTCTCTCTCTCTCTCTCTCTCTCACACACTCTGTAGTGATTATGAGGTTAATTGCCGACCAGCTCACGGCTTCATCCACGTCCTGTCTATGACGGAGAACATGACGGATTTCAAGCATGTGATCCAGCAGCAGAGGATCTCTGGGAACATGGACACACCGGAGGGGGGCTTCGACGCTATGCTGCAGGCAGCTGTGTGTCAGGTAACTTCCTGTGTTTAAAGTTAAACAGGATCAAGTTGATTAGTAATGTCACACACACTGGCTTGCTGGGTTCACACTCCATGGCATGCAGCTACTTGTAAAATGAGTTTAGGCTGCAGGCTTCTACCGTTTTGGGGTATGTGGTGCACTTTAATTTCACCTTTCTATTTATCATGTAAGACGCCCCCCAGCCTGGCTCCTCGGGTTTGTGAAGATGTTCATATCAACACAAGTTCAAAAGCATTTCTGGATGCCTCAAGTGTGTGGGATTCCATTCAGAATCCTACACAGTCATGCTGTGGTTGGCTGGACTGGTGGGGTCAGTCTTCTGCCCAGTTAAACCTCTAGTCTTGGGCCAAATAGCATGATTAATGCAGATTCTTCACCGGTAATCCTTTTTAGTCTGGAACCAGAAATCCAACACAAACAGCATGTTTGCAATCTGGCCTTGTATTGTGGTTCAGCTCGGTCATGGTTTAGGCCCAGAGTCTTACTTTGGAGTCTCTCTGCTAAAAGATATTTGGCCAGATTCATAAAACTCGCAACACTACTTCATAAAATGTACAGTACGGTAAATAAAACCTATTCATAAAGCCACTGTGGCGGTGCCTAATGCACCACTGCCATTCTCATGTGGTGTTTTTTTTTAACCTGTGTCTTAGTCAGATATGAGTCATATATTTTGATAGCCAGTGCCAAAGGATGTTCTTGTTGGCTCCCAACATGGATACGAGGAACGGATGGAAACAATAAATACCATCATTCGCCGAGCTGCAAATTTTAGGGGACTATGTGCTGGCAGATAGTAGTAAATCATTTATTTTTTGTTGATATAAAAATGACTTGAAAAAACATCAGTAAGATTTAATTTGTCAGTTTTTGCAATTCATTGTAATGGCAATAACCATTTTTACTAACATGACAAAAGAAATTGCATATATATTTAACAACAATGAAAACAACAAAAAAAATCTACTGTTTTAGCTTTTATTTTGTCATCCTTGACCTCAACAATTCAGTTACATCCTCTGAAAATATATCATTTTGACTGATGATTTTTTTTAAAATTAAAAATAAATAAATTCCATTGGACTGACGAAGCCCTTAGTTAGAACTGGGCACTCGTCAGGAGGCTGTATATTCTAGATAGTAAACTAGTAAATACGGCCTTGAGTGCTTGTTTGTAGATACACCCACCCACACAGTGACAGAAAGCATGGAGGTCCTGAGAATACATATCCTGCTTTTATTTGCTGTTAAAAAGCACATAGATTTAATAGACGTTATTTTTCCACATTGACTGTGGTGTTCCTCATGCATGTAAATGAGTCACCGCATGAACCATTGTAAACCCGGGTATCATCTAGAACCCACAGTTTGCCAGCTCTTAATAGTAAAATTGTTATTTCCCAGTTTTCAACCCAATTTAAGCACACCATTAGTTTCAAACTATCGTTTTACTAGTTTTGATTGTCTTACTAAGTAACAACTAACCATTGTGTATGTTCCCTTACCTCAACATTATAATAAAAATATCATAATCTATAAACATGCTTCCATGGAAGTTCATAGGCATGTATCTAACAGAGAAGAGAATGACTCAGTGAACACATTGAACTCAATCTGTTGTCTGTTTATTCTGTAATATTCGCTTCCCGCAATCAAGTATGCAGCAATTTAAACAGTGGTTTCTGACTAACCAACACAACAGAAGTGTCAGTTTGGATGTTTCGGATCACTGAACTGGAGCTATGAGTGCCTGCTTTATAGTTTAGTGTTCTTAGCTTTCGTATGTAGCTTCAGTGTTTTTAGCTTCAGTATATTAAACTCTGAGCTCATGATGGAACCCTGACTACTGTTTAGCTAGCAAGCATCACCAGGTTAGCATTGCGCCAACCGCATGTCTATATGCTTAAATGGATTTCTCTCAGTGATATATAGAAGGTGACCCTCATTTTCAGTGTTGCTGAGCACAGCATGTACAGCTTAAGTAAAAAATCAGTTTTAAACTGGAAAACAAGATAAATGGTCAAAGAATCAAAAGAACAATTAAGATTGAATCATTAAAGGGAATGAAATAATAAAACCAATATAATAAACATAAAAGAATAATTAGGCAAACAAAAATGTAAACTAACAATAATTATAAAAAGTAAAATCATAGAAAATGTAAAAAGAAATTCTAGAAAATGCAAATAACAATATAAGAAAAATAAAATAAAATAAGTAAATAAAAAAATTAAAAGGATAATATGAATTATTTTATTGCTTAGCTTAACATAGTTTGAGGCATGACTTAGTAGGCACAAGCTAGCTAGGTTATTACTTGTTAGCTACCGTATCTTTCTGGCCCGTAGACACTAAATATGTATTTGATTATGGAGTATATATGGGCCAAATGAGGAGAATGCTGATTTGATTTTAAGCCAAATTTGTGATGACTATCTTTAGAGCACAGTCACTGCACAGGCTTTTAAACAATGCCTGGGAACTGATGTATAAGGCTACCCCCTACCTCAGAGACCACAAGTAGAAGCAGCCCCTTCATGAAACATGCTGGGGGTCTGAGTCATTTGCTGTCACTCACGCTGGCATTTTTTACTGATATCGTGAGTAAGGCCAGGAAAGCTATGCCAGCTTTATTAAACTTCACATGCAATGTGTGGGGCCTGATTCACGGCAATGAATCAAGGAGTAGAAAATTGCTAGTAGGCTGACTAGCCTCCTAGCAACCGAGTCATAATTTCTATCGGCCTTTTTGTTTTCTTCCGTAAATCATTGCAGACTGCTGCCTAATTTGTTACAGCTCTTTCAGACATGACCTTGAATGGGCAGCAGGGTAGATAAATTACTATCGTGCTTCTTCATACCGGAACAGAAAATAAAACCAAACTGCAATTAATGAAGTACTTGCAGTAGTGAGGTGGCCTGTAAATGAATAACAAAAGCCATAGTTAATACTGGACCCTTGTTGTCTTCCTTTCTCTTTCTGTTTGTTCAGTTGGGAGTGATGGCCTGGCCTGGCCACAGAGCTCGGCATGCTAGCATTTCATAGGAAATAGAAAGGCAGCAGATCGGATCGCTGCATGCCTGCCAGGGGTTCCCACGTGTTTCTAAAAGCAGCGCTTCGTTTTCAGCTTAATTATAGTGCTTGCGGTGAATGCTGTTGAGTGAGGCCATACAATCTGCGCAAAGCTGCTAGCTCTTCCGCTGATATGACTCTGGCTTTTCAGCATAAACCTTAAACCAAACCATTATTGTAAATCTAACCAAAAACCCAGTCGTTAGCCCTGACCTCAAACTTGTGTGGTCAGATATGTGTCATAGCATTTACCCAAAGGCCCGCAAGGATGTTCTCCATCTTTTCAGTACACTGAGCATAGTTTTACTGAGCATAGTTTCACTGAGCATAGTTTCACTTAGTATATTTTCACTGAGCATAGTTTTAGTGAGCGTAGTTTTGCCTTCACAAAACACATTTGTTATTGTTGTACATGTAACGGTACTGTATATTCAACGCTGAAATGATAGTTCAGCTCAAAAATCTAGATTTCATATGTACTACATGGAGACATGTTGGTGTCAGAGGTTTGTTTTCTTCAGTTTTGTGCTGAATCTATCAGGCTAATGTACAAAGTGCACATGTGAACCTTATGTAAACCGGATGTCAAAATTAATACTTAATTTGTTGGTTCTGGCACCATATGACATATTTTCATGATGTATCTTAACATCACATTTTTAGGACCTGTTTGTTCATTTTTATAGTTAGTTGTATATCATGTCAGAAAGCATGTAAGTAAAATCTCTTTGAGTTTGATTAATGTTTCCATCGCATGTTAATTTTGGTGATCCTCAAATTCTATTTTGACTACTTATTAAATAGACTGACCATAAACTCCGGAGATTAACGTTAGGGTAGGTGGGGGATATGTCTTTTTGCCAGGCTATTGCTTAGTTTTTAACTATCAGGAATCTTTTTTGCAGAAGAATATTGGCTGGCGCCCTGAAGCTAAACACCTCCTTCTGGTCATGACCGACCAGCCATCCCACCTGGCCCTGGACAGCAAACTAGCTGGCATTGTGGTCCCCAATGATGGGCGCTGCCACTTAGTGGACAATGCCTATTCCCAGTCTGCCAACATGGTAAGTCCATGATACTTTTGCTAGGACATCTTGAGTCTATGAGAATATATTGAATGATAAAGTTAAAAACTAATGTAACTGCTTATTATTAATACTTAAATTCATAATTTCTTCTTCCAAGCAATGTAGTTTGTTAACTAGGAGGCTCAGGTTGCCTAGAAAACCATAAACAATAGGAACTATGGGCTTTTATAACTGGTTTATAAAACAGATCTGACAGCTTGAGCTGTGTTCGAGCAAAAACTCGATATACACACAACTATGACTGCATCATAATGGTTCATATCTGTATGAATGTATCATTATGTTGGTTGCAAGGAGCATATGAATAGATAGATGGAACCTTTAGCACGTGTGTGAAGGAAATTAGCCATAATGGTGCCAGGCTGTACCAAACATGCCCCACAGAAGAAGATAGAAACTTCTAGAGCTAGAAGTTAGTCAACTTAGTGCTAGAGCTAAAATGATCAACTTAGTGAATAGCTAACAGGCACCTCTGTTACTGTTGATTGTGTGTTTATATATGTATATACAGTATAAACTCTTAATTACAAACACCTCTTTGAATCTATACTCACTGTTTATGTTGTCAGTGGCACCATCAGTGTTTTGCTAATACATAAAAAATAGTAGGATTTGAATTTTACATAGAGATGTGTGAGACCACCATAGTTGCTTTACTCTGCTATGTGCAGTCATATGCGCGTATATGCATAGCTGCTTCTGAATTTGAAGTATTTTACAGCAGCTTCAGAAGTGTCATAGCCAATTAGACCTCAGATCTGCTTTATAAAGCAGACACTACACTGCTGCAGCAGCTACACCAACTGTGGTTTTTGCTATTCAGACAGACCACAACTAAGCCAGTAGTGTTTTCCTGATTTTTTTTTTTTTCTTTCTTTCTTTTTTTAATGCCATTTTCATTTTTCTCCAACCCCCTGACGTGCCCCAGGAGCACCCGACTGTTGGGCAGCTTGCCGAAAAGCTTCTGGAGAACAGCATTTTCTCCATTTTTGCCGTGGATCAGATGCAATATAAGTGGTATGAGGTAATTTCTCTCAAGCCAAGATTGTGACTTTCTTTATTAGTCAGCCCTGCAAGATAGGCACTCAGAACAAGTTCACTTATTCATCCTTCTCTCTTGTGTTTATCTGCCTCTGAACAGGATTTGGTGGATTTTCTTCCAGGCACTTACCTCGGCAAGTTGCTTCCCAAAGCCTCTAATCTCACAAACTTAGTGGTGGATGCCTATAAGGTAAGCTAACTTTTCTCTTTCTGTTTCAGTTTGACTCTGTAACCTCTTTACGGGACAGAGATGCTGTGGAAGTGCTGTTTATTGGATGAGTGACGTATGAGTGCCTTCATGTGTGTCCACAGCAACATTCTCCCTGCTCCCCATGCTGGTACTTTCCTTTCGGATTCACGTGGAAGGCTCCATATGGGCATCCACATAAAGGTGCTCAATGTTTCCCTGTCTGACTCACTGATGCGGCTGAGTCGTAGCGGAAAAACACTGGCTGGGGGAGCTGAGGTGGAAAGGGGGAATTTGTGCTGCTGGCATTCAGCAAAGCAAGGCCGTAATCTCTGCGGAGGCACAAAAATCTATTGTCCTCTTTCCCGAATCTGCGAAACCCGCAGAGGCTGCCGGAACAGAGGCCTGCATTATTAAAGTGCTCAGATTGCAGTGGTGACACTCCACAATGCCCCTCTGAAATGGCTTTACAAAACAGCTATTTTTAGAACCACTGTTTTTATCTCTCTTGCTTTTTTCTTCCTCTCTTTAACTCTTACTCACGTGCTCTCTCTCTACCTTGCCTTTTATCTCATATCTTTATCGTTTTGTCTTTCTTAGAAACTCCTGTCTGATGTTGGAGTGGAGGTGGGAGTTGATGACAGCGAGGCTGACAGATTTTGGATCAACGTGGCGCCGCTCTGCCCAAACGGTTCCAGTGTGGCGAGAAACGGCAAATGCTCCAATGTCCAACCCAAACAAACAGTATGGAAAGCTCTTGTTATTAATGGGGATGTCAGGGCTGTCAGTGTTTAAGATGACTGTCTTTTGCAGTGATGACATCACGTTTACAGTATGTTTACAATATGTTAAATTTTATATCAAAAACTCACCAGAACATTTTATGATGGCTCCAGACACACATCTGTATAAGATGATCACTGATTTGTGAATGAAAAAAAAAAAAAATCATACACTCATTCATCTGACTCTTTTAAAGAAAGAGGGATGGTTTGGATATTCCTAGAGCATTTAACATTAAGACCTTCTCCACTCTCAGATACACACACTGCAAACCTCTTATACAGGGCTTATAAGGAGACAGTGTCAGTTGCATCTATGCATATGTACATGCACTTTTTACACTGTATGTGTGGGCATGTTTGTGAGTTCCAAGACAAGTTCTTGAGAGAGGTGTTGTTTGGACTGTGCTGAGCAGATTACAACAATCCCGTTTACAGGAAACGACCCGATGTGCTGGAATCACATGATATTTGTGTACTACAAGCCCTCACTGTGACAAACACAGTGCCTAATCTGAAACTAAGTATTTTGGTGCTTTCAGTGTTCAAATAGGCTGTTATAAAAGAGTTAACAACACAAATACATCTGAGACCAGTTAAGGAACCTCATTCTGAATTGCCTCTTTTGTACCTCGAGCTTTGGTCATTCAGCTGATTGAACTTTTGAGCCTTTTTCTCTTTCTTCAGTGACTCAGCCCTGTATATTACTGTTCCAGTTATTGTTTCTCTTCTCTAAGTCATCTGATTAAATTTGTGATGTAAAAGAACATGGGAAACACCAGGATAAATCCCTACAATTTATCCCATTTGAATAAGTGTATCGATATATTTACTAGGCACATTAAAGATCCCATCTCGTGGAATCAATGAATTGGAACCGGCTCTAAAGACTTACGATCAGAGCATCTCAAAATTTGACCCTGATTCAGCAGTAATGTGTTTGTGGATTCAGCATGGATGCGATAATTGGCCACAGTACTGGCCAAGCCCTCTTTTTAACATGTAGTGATGTCATTTGTTATTGTAATGACAACAGTAACTTAAGGTCCTAGTTTTCAGGGTCTCCCAGGTGGTCCACATTTTACTGAATTATCCTCACTACTTAAAAAAATAAAACCGGTTGACATAGTTTATAAACTCAATTCTTTAAATGTACTGTTTAATAAGTTGCAAAGAACGCTCGTTTAAAATCCCCTGTGTTTGTGAAGCCATGAAAAACAATTTCTCCACTTTTAATCTATACCACTTTAGCTCCACCAATCATCACCACAGTTATTAATGGTGTTTTAGCTCAACCTGCTTATTGAAAAAGCCACAAGAACAGATCTCATTTACATATGCTCAGTGAGCACTGTATCTGCACTCTATCTATCCATTTTATCAGCTCCACTTACCATATAGGAGCAACTTGCAGTTCTACAATTAGAGCCTGTAGTCCATCTGTTTCTTTGTTATCCTATCAGGACTCTCTCAGGACTACCTCAGAGCAGGTGACACTGACGTGGTGGTAGTGTGTTACCTTGTGTTGTGCCGGTGTACGTGAATCAGACACAGCAGTGCTGCTGGAGTGTTTAAATGCCTCACTGTCGCTGCTGGACTGAGAATAGCTCAATAGTCAAAATAGTCCAGCCAACAATTGGCGGTGTCCTGTGGATAGTGTTCTTTGACCACCGATGAAGGACTAGAGGATGACCAACATAAACGGTGCAGCAACAGATGAGCTATCGTCTCACCTACAAGGTGAACCCACAAGGTCGCTGTGTCACTGAGTGCTGTAGTCAGTGGACAGTGTTTGATACTGTGCCTGATACACTCGTACCAGCTCAACACCTACTAACACGCCACCATTATGCCAGCAGTGCTGAAAAAGATCCACCACCCAAATAATACCTGCTCAGTGGTGGGCCTGATCAGTGGATTGGTGCCAGTGCAGTAGTGCATTGATATGAAATTGCCAACTATAGAAAAGGGCTCTGCCAAGCTCACACATGCTGCTTTGTAACTATAAGTTGGATGGCACTGATATTGTTTTTTGATAATTCTTCAGATGATAACAGTTTGTCTAGAAGTACTACCGTATACCCTCCCAGGTTAATCTTCAATCATCTGTCATTTGTCAAGGTATACCCACCGAAAAAAGTGAATGTTGTAGATCTACAGTTTCAGACCATCTATAGCTGCCTAGTTTGTTAGCACTCCCAGGTGTTAGACAAGGTGTTATTTGGGCAGTGGATTTTCCTGAGCACAGTAGTGATGCCTTTATGGTAGTGTGTTGGGTACTGGTATTTGGGGTTTTGACACACAGAGGTTCACCAATGAAAAATATCAAGCCAAGTGTGGCTCTGTGGTCAGAAACAAACCACTGATTAGAGGATGGTTGACAGAAACTGTCCATCAGCAGATCATCTACAGCCTTTGATGCCGATCCTCTATCAGGCAGTACGACAGGCTCATAAAACCAGATCGCACAGCTGGAGCGTAAAGTGGGCTCTTTAGCTTGAATTGGTTCTTCTTGATTTACCTTTTGCTGCCCGTTTGCTTTATGTAAGACTTAAAGACAGCAAATCTGGCTAGCTAGTGTTTTTTTTCCTCCATCCAGTGACATTACAGTGACAAATACATTCAGGCTTGGCACTTTTGGTTACCCTAAGTAATCTGGTCACTCAGACATTATGGGACTCGATTGGCTATAGAAAGGATGACAAAATGTGTAATCACATATTTGTAAGTGTGCTGTTCAGTCATACCCGGTACAAAAAACCTCATAACTGAACACCAGCGACATGGATCTACAAGTTTCTGATAAAGTGACCAGTAAATATGTTTCGTTTTGTGTTAGTGTTAGAACGAATGGCTTGACATGAGTAAGGAGTACTCTGTTTGTTATGACCTGGAAAACTATCAAGCTGAACTTTGCAGTTCTCCAGAAGTGTGACTGGAAATTGCTGTTTGTATTAACTGATAGTGCTACATTTCCTTCAGAAAGACTCCACACTTATCTGCTCTGCTTTCTCGAAGGTCTACTTTAACATCACAGTGGGAATGAGGTCATGTCCGGCTGAGGGCCTGCAGAATGGAAAAGAGGTTCGGATGGTGGTGAAGCCTGTGGGATTTAACGAGTCAGTGACCGTGCATGTCCAGCAGGCCTGTGGTTGTAGCTGTGGTGGGGCAGGACCTTGCCATGAGGATCCGGAACTTTCCCCTTGCACACCTGGTAGCATTTTTTCCTGTTTTAATATGGTTATCCTAGCTAGAGTAAGGAATCACCTGTATCTACGATTTTATGCCATAGTTTAAACGCCAGTGGTCAAATGACAAATGATGTTTTGTTTATTCTCTTAGTGAAAATATATTAACACATCCTTTACAGGGAGCTTAAATATGGTATTTCTTTGGACAACGTTAGTGCACAATTTCAGTATTTGCTTAGTATCATACTGAGATTAAAAACTAGACTCACAATACAAATAGTTGCACCCAGAAAGAATCCACTGACAGGAACGAAACGTGGTGGGTAGGTTTGACATTGTGATACATGCATATGACTCAAGTTTTCAAGTGAGCCATCCTGTTAGTGCCAGCACCATTGGCAGGATGCAGGAATACATGCACACAGACTGTTACAATGACTGCCCTTAACGCCATGTCCACACGTCACCCACGACTGCAATAGTGTCATACCAGACTGTCATGGAGTGACCTTCAGTGGTGAGTCCCGCTTTTGTCTTGATGGAGATGACCAACGAAGCCGTGTGTGGAGGCACCATAAATGATTTGTTGTCGTGCGTCACACGTCTAGAAGATCTGGTGTCACTCCACCTCCACCCCTACCACAAAATCTGCAGGAACTGTGGGAGAATATTCAAGCTGCATGGGATGGATTATCACAGGACACCATCAGGAATCTCTACGACTCTATACCAAGACATATGCATACAGTGTTAGCAAACATGGAAGCCCGAAGCCACACTGAGAGACACCACTTCTGTATGTGTAGCTCAATACATATCGCCCATATCAGTCTAAATGTATCATCATTTATTGATCCTGGTAACCTTTATCTTCCATCCCAATAGCATTGCAATCCGACACTTCCTTCTGGGTGCAACTGTTCTTTTGACGATGAGTTTAAATGTAAAATTTAGCATGTGCAAAAGTTACACCACCTTGTTCTCTACATACAACTGCACCTCCGCTTTTAAGTCAGCTTTTATTTTATCATGCTGCTTTGTGGTTCTATATGACTTGCCTAATCAAAACCTTGCACACTACTTATGTCACTTACTGTATTCTAAACAGCACAGTCATATTAGAATAATGCAGCAATCAAATAACACTAATACTGACAGCCTAACCTCTATGCCCATCCATAGTTCCTGGAACCGGTTCTGAGGCGGAGCAGAGCATGATGGACAGCTGTCGAGAGAAAAGCAGTGGCCAAGTGTGTAGCAGCAGGGGAGCCTGTGTGTGTGGGACGTGTGTATGTGACCAGAGCAACCTCGGAACCATCTACGGAAAGTTCTGCGAGAAGGATGACTTCTCTTGCCCCTATGACAGGGGTATTGTGTGTGGAGGTACTAGTAATAAATAATATACGTATTATACATTATTATTAATGTTAATGTAAATATTAAATGTTAATGTTAATATAATATAAATTGTCAAACTGCTTAATCTCAAGGATTAACATAAGCAGTGATTACGGGTCCTTTCAAAGCATGAGGGACCATGGTAATAAAGTTTGAGCCACTGTTCTCCAGATGACCTTATCTTTTGGATGTATGTGTATGATAACAGGTCATGGCCAGTGTGTCTCAGGGGAGTGCTTGTGTCAGCCTGGCTGGGCAGGAGAGAACTGTGGCTGCCCGACTTCCACAGATAGCTGCTTGTCCTCAGATGGCTCTGTGTGTAGCGGCCGAGGAAAATGTGTTTGTGGCAAGTGTGTGTGTGATGACCCCCGGCATTCGGGAACATTCTGTGAGAAGTGTCCCACTTGCTCGAACTCCTGTCAGTCACACTGGTAAACAACGTTAGCTTTCTTTAACGCATTGACTCACTGGTTACTGTAAATGACTGTTATATATGTGAGTAATTTGTAAAGGAATGTTACGCTTGGTGCTCTTTACGTTCACTAGCTAACTCTCCCTCTCTCTCACTCACTTCCCCTCTCTCTTCGTTCTGTTTGCATTTAGGAGTTGTGTGGCATGCCACCTGTCAAAAGGATTTGGACCAGACGATGCACAGCAATGCAATAAAAGCTGCACTTCACTGGTGGCGTATGTCGACGACATCACTGGTAAGACAGCATAGCTCCAGTTCCAAAATCTGACTGGCCAAGATCAAATAGATCGATTGGGTCATAACATTTTACAGACCTACAATCATTCTAACACAGATTTTATTGCTAGTTTATGTGAAGCACTGTACTGCAAGCAGCTGGCGCTTGTTCTGAAGGAACCTTTTTTACAATTCCTGTTTTGCTTTGTGTTGTTCAGAGCTTATCAGAGGGAAGTACTGTTTGTACCACAGCAGAAACCAATGCTTCTTCAGATTCCACATGGAGCTGGCAACACACGGACCCCAGCTGCACATTAGCAGGCATGCCGGTGAGACTCTGAGCTTCACACACTGTCCTCTCTCCTCCCACACATACATAGTCAAGCCCACACATTCATTGGTCACTGACACTTAGCTTCTTTTCATCCTCTTTCTCCCTTCATATGCTGCCATCGTTGTTACTCCATATGGTCCAGTTATTCATCTTACAGAGGACCTTTTTTCCAATTTCGTTCATTGTGTTGTGTTGCTGTTTGGTATGTAAACAGTCTCCAAATTTATAAAGCCCAAATTACATGCCAGAGGGAGAAACTCTCTCCCACAGAGCCCATTTTTCTAAGGTGCCCGAAACGCCTCGTTGGGATTCCAGCCCTTTTCTCTATTGCAAGGTGATGTCATCTAACAATCCTTACTGCCAGACACTGGCGAGCTTGGCACGTCCTCACACAGAAGCGTTATAAGATGTCCTGCTCCAGTCCAGTTTGTGATGGTTGGTTCTACCAACTTGTTCAGGATGAAGCTCAAACTGATACGGTAGAACTTATGCCATTAAAAGCCCCCCCCACAGGAGTGTGGGGGAAGAGCTTGTAACAGGACATAACTCTGGCAGTTGTCCGATTTAAGCACATGTGGCTCTTCGGGAGGTGGAGCTTGAAGACACAGAAGCTCTAACAGAGCATTGTAGGCAGAAGATGAATACAGATGTATACAGAGGTGTATGAAAATTGTGTTTTGGGAAAATTGAAGCATGTAAATCTATTTAAAGCATGACAATCTATCTGTTCACCAATTATATCTGGTTGTGCTTTCCAGGTGTGTTATATCAGTCTAATTAGAGCATGGCATCACAGTTCAGCTGCATTTAGTCTCGCAAGCCAAACCTTTGACAGTCCAAGTGTGTGTGGGAGAACCTTCAGCTGTGTCCGACCAGCCAGTGTAAGCTGTAATCCCGTCCCTGTGGAAGTAATTGCACAATGCTACATGGGTGACCGTAAGCACTTGTTAGCTCCAGCGCAAGACTAAAGAATCAAACTTCAGAAACCAAACATGTCATGGCTGATCAGCTGCATTAGGGTTAGGAGAAAGCGAGCTGTACATTTTTAAGGGATTTCCGGTCACTTCATTAGCTGTACACTAGTCTTCTATGTCACTCATGTCCTCTCTTCACCCACAAATCCACTCATACAAATGTCACAGTGATCGCACCCCACACCCCCGGTTTGGATTTTGAAAACAGTGCAGGCCATTATGTGTATGTGTGCATCCCCGTTCCCCTCTTCCTCGCTCTCCTTGTCTTCCTCAGTGTCCTGCTCCCCGTCTCCACTGCCAGATAACCATGGCAACATGCCGAAATGTCAATACAGTACTTTAGCCTCTTTGTACTAGGACTGTTGGCTTATTGCCAAGCCTACTGGATTTCACAATCGGGAATGTGCGGAGAACAGATCCATAAAACGGCTGGATCATACCTTGCTTCAGCAATGCTGGTTGACAGCTGTATTTTAGTCCCATCCAGCCAGCTTCAGCGTCGGCAGTAAGTTCCAGGGACTTCGCTCTCCAGCTGTTGCTGATGTCTTCACTTGAAGCTAACGTAAACATCTGCTTGATTAATGTTTCTGTGAATGGATTTTTTTTTTCCAGTTCCGGCACTCATTTGGCCTTTATTAACTTCAGTGGAATACTTTTATGTTAAACAAATCAAAATGGATCACTGTAATACAGTCATCAAAAAATTAGCTGCACCCAGAACGAAGTGACAGATGGCAATGCTATTTGAAGGAAGATAAAGTAAAGACATTATGAAAAATTTAGACTGATATGGGCAATATTTATTGAGCTATACATACAGAAGTAGTGTAGCTGTAGTGCCATGGATCCATGCCGAGACATCCGAGACACCCATGCAGCTTCAATATTCTCACACACTTCCTGCAGATGTTGCGGTAGGGGTAGCGATGGAGTGACACCAGGCCTTCTGTTACACGTGACAGCAAACTGTTGATCTTGGTGCTGGCCACAGGGCCTCCACACATAGATTTGTTGGTTGTGCAATCATGGTTGTTGTGTCAGTCAGGTACAGGGATAAGGCCCGTCCTTGCGTAGGTCACATGCACAGCCGGATGTGAAACTTGAATCATTCCCATGTCTCACAATGTCAAACCTACCCACCAAGTTTCACTCCTGTAGGCTGATTCCATCTGGGTGGAACTATATGAGCAACTCTTTTTGTGATGATGAGTGGAGATAATCCCCTTGCCTAAGAAACATCAAAAGAAAATGAGTGAGAAAACAGGCATGTCTAAAACTGGAATGCTGAAATGATGAGGAGAAATGGGATTCCTTTAGATGAGTGGGATTTAGGGGGACATATTAGTAGAAACAGAATATAACGTACAAAACTGTTTTCTAGTGTAACTACTAACCTCATTTCTACATAGGAGTGGGCCATCTTCCAACGGAAGCTGCAATGTAGAGCCACAGTGTTGCTGCAGAAGCTCTGAATGGATAAACTACACACTGATTGTAGAGAGATTGAATTTGATGGTGGTATATAGAAGGATCCTTCACAAAATGTATTACTGTAGCTCATATTTATCTGTAGCTTAATTCTCCTTATCCAAAATACTACCAGCATTAAAACCACAATCTTCTTATTCACCAGCTTGTGGTATCAATTTTTCCATTCTGTTAAAGGTGGAACAGTTATTATGCATAGGTGCCAGAATGTAACTGCAGCATTTAAGGTGGTATGTTTAGGACAAGACCTAAAGAACAAGAGACAAGAACCCGGCAGGTGTTTTAAGGATTAAAGAATAATTAGGATGTTCTGCTAGCTTGAATCCGCTTTTCAGGGGAAGTGTCGATACGAAGCTGGATCTGTACTGAATTAGCATTATAGATGATGAAACATCTGGAGTTACGTTATACTGATGATATGAGCCTGCTACGTATGACGGCTTGATGGGTGAAATAAGTGGCTAGAACACTGGTGCTGGCTAAGCGGGACAGTGACTGTAGTTTCCAGGGAAGGGAGGGGTGAGTAGGTTGCCATATGCTACCGTTTCTGACTTGTGGTGGCCATATGGATAATGTTTCTCCAGAATGTTTCCCTCCTCGGTTTAGGTTTTTAGGCTTCTGAGCATTTTGTTTGTGATTGCTCGGTATGTATTTATCTATCTTGTAGCTGGCTGCTCTCGCCCTGTTTAACCTTCAGCTCTTCCGAGCATGACAGTCTTTAGCGTAAACTGGTTCTTCTCAGAATATATCCATGAGCCGAGTTTGGTTTTCTGGGCTTTGAGTAAAAGATGAGACTTGATTTGTTTGAGAATCCATTTGTTTTTCTTTGCTGTCCAAGATACTCAAAGTTCAAAGGCATAAATATTTTCCTGTCTTGCTTGTTTATTGAAGAGCCACTGACCATAGCCTGGGTCCTCGTTTGTTAAAAGCTGTCCACCATTTCCACATCTTTTCCATCAGTGCTAAAGTTAGCAGTATCTCCTGTCATCATGACCTTATTCTTCTTCAAAGAGCTGAGGTCCCAGCTGTTCACTCCCCTCCCTATAAAGGCCTTTATGTCTTCCAGATTTTCTGCTGTAAGTGTTGTATCATCTGTAAGCTGAAGGATGTTGATGTTGCTTCTACAAATCCTTAAACTGTGATCATCTTCCTGCAGTCCTGCTTCTCTCTTTATACTGTATGTCCTGCTAACAGGCTGAGCAGGTATGCTGATAGTGTCTAACCTTGGCCAACGACTGTGGAATTAGTCTGTTTATCCATTTCCTGTCCTGACTGTGGCTTTTTGGTCAGTAAGGACAAGACCTGATGCACCATTAAAATTCCCACCATAGAAACAAAAAGTAAAGGATGTGTACCTGTCAAAAAGGCTTTATACAACAAAGAAGAACATTTCAGAATCATACAAAGAAGCTGCTGGCAATTGATCTTTCCAGGGTCCAGACTTCAGCACTACTGAATGTGTTTGGGATTGCTTGAGAAATGCAAGCAACTTCTAAGACTGAACTTTGGACTCGACTTTGCCAAAGGAGTTTGCCTAGACTGAACTCTAGCAAAGGAGTTAGCCATGGCTAGACACCATCACCATACCTGTTCAACCTGAAGGAAGGACATACAGTAATAGAGATAGAAGCAGGACTGGAGGAAGATGATCACGGATTCAAGATTCATAAGGAATAGCTAATCAAAATGCTAACATGCTAATAGCAGCCTGGCCTGCTAGATTTCACAGATATGTAAGCATGTATATTTGGTATATCTGCTTTAGGTCTGGCTTAGGCTGTGGTTCTCGTGTTTTCTCAGAGTGCTTGTCGAGCCAGTGGTACTTTAAGACCTTTCTCAGTGTCTTCCTCCTCACCGTGGTGCTGGGCCTGGGCATCCTGGCTGTTGTTCGTCTGCTCCTCTGGAACAAGAGCTGGTCACAGAGGGTAAAAGACAGTGAGCAGTTTGATGACAACAATAAGGTAAATCACTCTGTGTGTGTGTGTGTGTGAGTCAGTGCTATAAACAGCTAGCATGAGTTCATGTTTGCGGTTTCTTTCAACCCTATAAACTCCAGGTTTATTTTTTAGGTTATTATGGTTATTATTTTTATTGATTTATGTAGTTCTGGTGTATATTTTCAGCCTTTTTTTGCAGAGGCTCTTTTTGTTACTGTGTCTGTTAGACTGTTATATGTAAATGATTTCTGTGTTTAGTTGTCTGGGTTACAACACTATAACATTACTGTATATGGGTGTGGCTAAAGTGCTGTCTGAATAGGCAGATAATTGTAAATGTAAATTGTGTGACATCATAAATCTTCAAAACAGCCTATTTTTTAATGTATGGATTGTATGGACTGGGGACTGTATGGTATGTTGTAAAACTTTTAACAACATTTATATAACACGTCAAATGCTTTTGTTTAAAAGGAGGGAAGGGGAATTTTGTTTTCCTTGATGCAGTCTCTTTAAACCGTATTACATTAAAAGTAATATGTGAGGCAAGTAGTTACTTACTAGAGTAAAGAATGGTTCTGGCAAAGAATCCTTTTCTGTATCTGCATTCATTGGACAGTTTATCAGCTCCACTTATCAAACATGAACACTTTGTAGTTTCCACAATTACAGACTGTGCTCTAGCTGTTTCTCTGAATACCATGTTACACTTTTCCTCAGTTCTTCAGTGGTCAGGGCCCCCAAAGGACCAACACAGGCCAGCTATTATTTGGGTGACAGTGACACTGCAGTGACACTGATGTGATGGTGGTGGTGTGTTAGTGTGTGTGGTGCTGGTGTGAGTGGATCAGACACAGCAGTGCTGCTGGAGTGTTTAAACACTGTGTCCACACACGTACACATTACCACAATCTCAGCGTCACTGCAGTGCTGAGAATGATCCACCTCCTGAATTATACATGCTCTATGGTGGTCCAGTGGTGGCTGTGACCTTTAATAAATGGGATACAAGTGGGACGACAAAGTAAAGACAAACAGATGGACTACAGTCTGTACTTGTAGAGCTACAAGCGGCACATGTATGATAAGTGGAGCTGATAAAACATGTAGATACAGCAAGGTATATATAATAAAGTGACCATTTAATTAATGTAATAGAACTTTAAACTAGCTATATGTAGTTTTACAAGTATTTTAAATTCCCCAAATCCCACGTGTCTGCATTATATGTATTTTAAATTAGATAAATGAGCGGTGTTCTGATTGACTCTCCTGTATTGTGCCTCATTCAGAAAAGCACTAGCAGCTCAAACATTCTTTAGAGCTTCATTGTGAATAGATGGAGCTAACCTGCTGTTGCCTGAATAGGTAGATACCTGTAACTGAGTTGGATTCCTGTTCATTCAAAAAGGCTGTTTTTGCAGCATAGTACCTTATATATGGAGTGTATAGATTGGGGAGTGAATGGTAAATGTTAAAACAGTGTCTTCATATTATTTCAGATTCCTTTATTTTAATGAGCAAGGGAGGTCTGTTCTCCATGAGATAATTTATATAGGCTCTTTAAGTGTTCACTAGTCATTTTGGCTCTCAGTTCATAGGTAAACTGTCTGTAAAAGGTTTTCAGTTTTTATCCAAATCCTTTTTTTACGAAACATAGAAAATGCGTGTTGGTAGATTAAAGCAGGTGTTTGTGAAGGTTTTTTTTTTGGTATATGTAATTTCAAAATTTAAATAGTACTATCTATTAAATTAGCCAAATAAAACATTCATTGGAGACATTTGGAAAAGGTAGATGTCCCTAGATGTTTGACAGGCAGCGTATATGTACATGTGCTTTTTTTTTTATATCCACTGTAATTTTACTATGTGATCCACAGAGCTTGTCGTATGCGCCCACCGCCAATGAGAAGACAATAACCTACAGACGGGACCGTCTCCCCGAGCTCCCCATGGAGATGCATGTCCACGTTCCCAAGATGCCCCTCAATGACATCTGGCCATGACAGGATGAATGAGTGAAAGGAGGGCGAGCGAGAGCAATAAGTGAATTAATGCACATGTGTCTTCACAAGCACAATTCATTCGTCTGTGGTTGTGGTTTCATCTTTTGGATAGGGTGATTTTTATATGGGCTATGTTCCGTTGCGTCAGGCATTTTGGCTCTTCCCTCCTGTGGCCACTGGGGGGAGAAGGGCAATGATATTACTTACAGGGGACAGTGTGCTTGGACAGTGGATGGCAGTAAATCCATGCTCAATGGACAATAAGCATTAAAGTCCGGAGAGTCATTCATGTCTACCTGGTTTAACCTTCACTAATATGGTTCATGTGGGTTAATAGTGCGTTTGGACGGTCCTCATACATTTCTATTACAAACAAATCATAACTAGCAAGCTAGCAGATTTGTCTAAATTTGGCATGCTGTGATGGACTATGATGATGACCTGACTCATCACCTCAAAACAAAGATTTATTGTTTGTTACTGAAAAGGACTGTCTATTCAGTACAGTTAGGATTAAAGGGGAATTCCACTCAAGTCCTGCATAACTGAGTCGTTGCGATGTAAACAGAGTCAGTCTGAGCGGTTTGATGTGAAATGGTTTGTTATAGAGAAAATTATAGACTTACCACAGTGGTCGGTACAAGAACCAGGGGTGATGACATACAGCACGAAGATAGCCATTTTATATACTATCCAAAACAATGACCCCATGAGTTATTAATAGAGAAAAGTTTGAAATGGATAAATATGGAGGATATTGCATTTTTAGAGGCATTAAACACTTGCACGTCTGGTTCTACTGTGAACAATTCTGACATTCTGGCTAGTTTCTCTAGAGCAGAGCATTTCACAGGACGATTCCTCTTCATCCGTACATTCATTTACGCACAGTATGGTACAGGAAGTGTCGCTAATGTAGTTACCATTGGTACGTTTACTTTGTCAGTATACATTGAATGTGACTGCTGTTGCACTTTGCAGCTGGGAATCTCAATCAAGTTGCATGCATGTACATCCATGTGGTTTTTTTAAGGACCGTTCAAACACACCATAAGCCCTCAGTCAGGCCTGCTTGAATCAGTGCTGTGGCTGCCCCAGAACTAGCTGACCTTACTAATAGAAAACACAGCATGAGCTTGTAGCTTGACCAAAAAAAAAAAAAAACTGATCAGCCATATGCAGCCACTCCTGACTGCAGCTTTACCCTCTCCAGGTTAGGTTGGTTAAGCAAACTGAAGGTGGCCAGTTCACTCCTGCGTCCTGTTCTCCTTGGCTTCTATGTGGTAGATGAAGGTACTGTAGTTTTTATTTATGCGTGAGTGTTGGTACATGTTATTTATGTTTTATCTAGCCTCAGTTTGATGAAATGAAACACTACGTTTTTGTTTTTGTTAAAGAGCCCACACTACTCAGCCATAGCCATAAAAGACCTCAACTTGGAACCAGTGCCTGCTTGCCTGGGATTATGCTGCCATCTATTGGCCAGTATGGGCAAGACCCAGAAAAGTTCTTCAAGGGTTTTATAGCACAGTACTATGCAGAAGTCAGAAACCGCCCTTCGCTGATTTTCCTTTTCTGACAGAACAGCTATTACGCACAAGTTACGAAGTAGAATAACAGTAAACTACACTAAACTGTTTCAGCTAGTTCAGTCTTCAAAGGCGATTACACTTTCTGCTTCTCATGATCCAAGTTATCCCAAGCACATTCAGCGATGTTGAGGTCTGGACTCTGGGGGGAGGGTCAGTCCGTTGTTTTTAGAACACTGGCAGCTTCTTTATTTGTGTTGTCTATTTGATTTTCTCCATAAGAGCCTCTTGACTGCTACGCACCCTTTCAGACCCATAGTGTTGAGTTGTCTTCTGACTGTAGAAAGATGGGCAGACACTCCTGTGGATATTTCAGATCTGAAGCAAGAGTGGAGCTTGATTTTCTTGTAGATCTCAAAGATGTTATGCGGTTTATCCGACAGTTTAGGTGGTCTACCAGGTCTTGCATTGTTGCCAGGAGCGTTTTGGGTTTTTTGGGGAAAGTGGAACTTTTTGAAATTCCATTTTTTCACTTATTTTCATTTAACTTATACAAGTGGCATACCTTACATCAAATAACTACAGCAATGTCTGAATAACTTCCTGTAGTGATTGGAAATTAAGTAAATGAAGGGTGGTCTCTGACTTTTGCACTGTACTATATCTTCAGTCTTTAGAGATCCTCATCCAGCAGAGATTGCATCATTTGCCACACAAATATAAACTAAGGGCACAAAGTATAACAGGGTTGTACACACAGCAATTACATACTGCACTTTGCCCATCTTAATAATGACCATTTTACTTTGAGGCGCACTGTCAGAAACTGGAATTTTACTGTGGCGACTGCACCTGTGTTTCCCTCCGGGGATACTGTATTTTTTTGTCTTTGGGTGTAAATTTTGAGAAGCGTGTCGAATGTTTGCGAATGTGAACTGCACGCTAGCTAGCTGCACGTGTATGTCAAACTACTGAAGTCCAGCAATGGTGTTGACCCATTTACTGGGAAGAAGGCGAAGCAGGAGCTGTTTCAGAACTGAAGATATGGACTATAGAGTCTGTCATTGGCCTGCTTTGTTGTTTCAGTGGCGACTCAGAGGCCTGCTGGAGAGTCCAGTCATTCCTGTGGCTTGTAGACCATTTTTACCACTGTTTACATCAAACATTCTTACAAACACTAAAAAACGTTTATTTATTGTCTTCTGTTTGTGTTTTTGCTTTTCTCTGTTGCTGATGGTGGTAGAGGTTTCATTGCTGTCCTGTAGAATGTTACTGAGAAATCCAGCGGGACTATTTGGTACGCAATAATTATAGATAATTGTAGATATAGGTCTTAAGCACTAATTCAGCTCAATGTGGATTCACTGCTGTCTGTGATTATTGCTTTCCATTGAATAATCTACAGAACACAATGAGTGATAACCTGTGGCAGCCAAATCGTAGAACAATTGGGCATTACATTCAATAACAGCACTTTTGTTTTTCTATTGCCATTTGATGTGAAAAACGATCGTTTTCAATAAAAATCTTGACACTGTCTTACGCCTCTGTTATCTTTGACCCGCTCATGTGTGTTTACACATTATAAACAACTATACTTTGTTTAGTATACAATTTACATATACCATGCCTTGTGTATCATGAAGCATGCTGCGAAAGCAAAGCAACACATTTTTTAAAGAGCAGAAGAGTGGTGTTCTGCAATGACCAGGTCAGTCATTTGACCTCAGTCCAAACAAACGTCTCACTTTTTAAAGGCTGAGAAAAAGCAGAAACTGAAGAGAGCTCTGACAGAGATGGAGGGAGGGAGAAAACCCATCACCTTTTGATGCCGATGGGTCTTAATGTCTGTTGGTTGGAGTTTCTACAACATTTGCCCAATGTGTTAAGATCTGAATATGCAAATGTTTGTAAATGACCTCTGTTCTGTGAGAGAGAATTATAGTCCTTGTCAAAAACAGTGTGAACCAACTGACAGGAATGAAACTTGGTGTGTATGTTTGACCTTATCACTGTACCTGACTGACCCAACATCCACATTTGCAGAAATATGCAGTAGCTGTGATGACCTCCATGAGTCCTCCTCTTAGTGTCAGCACCATCGGCAAACAGCTATGTTACAACTGCCCTGAACACCACATCAACGTCGCCAAAAACTGCAGTGTTGTCTTGCCAGACTGTCATAGAGTGACTCAGAATGGCAATAGGTTCATCCTTAGTGATGAACATATATATATGGCAAGCACTTTATTAGGAACACCTAAATTCAAGCCCACTTACCACTTACTAGTTACACGTTACAGTTCTACAGTTGCAGACTGTTGTCCTTTGGACCCTACTTTACCACAGAGCAGGTGTTATGTGGGTGGTGTATCATTCTCAGGACTGCAGTGACACTGTTGTGGTGGTGGTGTTAGTGTGTGTGGTGCTGGTGTAAGTGGATCAGACATACCAGTGCTGCCTGAGTGTTTAAACACTGTGTCCTCTCACTGTCCACTCCTTTAGACTCTCCTACCTTGCTGGTCCACCTTGTAGATGTAAAGTCAGAGGCGATAGCTCATCTCCTGCTGCACAGTTGTGTAGGTTGCATTGTGTTGTTTGTATCTCTCATTTTAGTGCTGTACTTTTAGCCCACTAAGAGAAAAGCAGAGCTGATCAAACCTCCAAAAAGATCTTAAAAGTTCTGACCTCAGCTTAAAATCACTGCATTTCAGCCACTGAGTTACTATACTAGCTGTGCTGTTGCTTCACTGTGAATCTGAACTCCTTGTATGCAAACTCAGGATCTACAGCAGTTGTTACTAGATCGCTGCGCCACTAGGGGGCGGTAAATGCACATGGAAAAGAAGAGGGCGCTTCTGAAAATGCAGTTTGGCGTCCGTTCCAGCAGACACCTGTCCTCAATGACGAAACACTGGGAAAACAATCTTGACCTGCATGGGTTCCCTCTTTATTCCAAATGCGGTCATCAGCAAAGTTCTGTTTGGTGTACTGTTCATGTCTTCAGTGTTGAACTGGATCTGCGAGGCTGATGGAGAAAATGTTTTGGGTACAGATATAGTTCATGTTGGTGACCAGTACACTAACTTCTATTACCACTGGCCAACATACCAGCATCCAAAACACAGTATGTGCTGGTAATGCTGGTCTGTGTTGGTTTTTCTAGCAGGGATCTTCCACTTCTACCACTTATTAGCACCATTACCCGCGTGTAACACACCTCAGGTACCGAACATCGCTTATGCTGATCGACCAACTTTAGGGTCAGTCATCAAAGACTCTCGAAAGTGTCGTGTCTTTGAAATATACGATGACAAATTACACACTTCATGGACTCTTATTCCGGAATGTGATACGTTTACTGCCAGAGTAACCTCTGAGTCAGGAAAGCCCAGATGTATGAAGGAGCTTACTCTGGCAGTAAATGTATCACATTCCGGAATAAGAGTCCATAAAGCACCTTTCTGTGAAGCACCTTTCTGTGTATATGAATATACGAATCTTAAATGGTCTCAACACAATTCCTTGTTCTTCCTTGTTTCTTTTCTATCTGAAGTGCTTTCTGGGAAAGGGGCCGTTCCCGGGTTCTACACTGGGAAGCGCACCGGCTGTACCAAACTAGAGCTACGTACAATCAGAACACCTACCTACCTACAGCGGCCGATTTAAACAGAACTTTATTTAGTAGTTCATAAGTTCATAAGGTTACATAAGGTTTATTTTTTTATTAGAAGAAGCAAGAAAATTTGAGTTGATGGAATATTATATTTAGTTAGCAACTTTAAAACATATACCGTAAAAATTTAATTATTCATGTTCTTTATATATATATATATATATATATATATATATATATATATATATATATATATATATATATATATATGCACATGTATATATATATATATATATATATATATATATATATATATATATATTATATATATATATATATATATATATATATATATATATATATATATATATATGCACATGTATATATGTGATATACACTATTAAAAGCGCATGGTGGAATTCCTGTAGTAACAAGTAACAAAACTAGTTTTACTCAATTTAAAAATCTGGGATAATCGGTCAAAGTGTGCCGTGGAATAAAACTAGATCAGCTGTTTGCAGCCATATATATGCTATATATATATATATATATGCACATATATATATATGTATATATATATATATATATATATATATATATATATATATATATATATATATATATATACATATATTCATTTTTTCTTATAATGTGCATAAGTTTACTCTCTCTCTCTCTCTCTCTCTCTCTCTCTCTCTCTCTATATATATATATATATATATATATATATATATATATATATATATATATATATACTGATTAGATAGATAGATAGATAGATAGATAGATAGATAGATAGATAGATAGATAGATAGATAGATAGATAGATAGATAGATAGACAGACATATTCTTCCATCGGAACTAAACCTCGTATCTCCAGAATAAAACCAAACTTTTTATGTAAGTGAAGGTATTCTGGCTTTTCCCGCGTCAGTGTGTTTAATTTGTTTCGGTCCATGCACCATGAAAGTGCATAAAGGAGCAACTTTCAAAACATGGCAACAATGGAAAGCCGAAGTTTCGTTCCGACAGTAGGGATATGCAGATGAAATTCATTTGGGACATGGAGATGGACATGCTCTTCTTTTTCGCAGGAGTCAACAAATAAAGAGTTACATGTTCGTAGTCAAACCCAATCTGACTTTATTATGAGGAATTAAACCTTAAAATCAATAGTCAGTAAATGCAAACACGCATGCGCAATTAAATAAAATCAAAAGATTAAATTAAAAAAGAAAGAGAGAGAAAAAAAACAATAAACAATAAAAGATTAAGGACCTGATCGGAACGCCTCTACGCTAAAATCATAAATATAAATTCAAAGTGCGACTCTGATAGACTTCAAAGCACGAACTGATGGATAAATAAGGCGGAGAGAGCGCCAATATGTACACGAGTTCAGTCCGCTGCGCGTCTCTCACACAGGACCAGCTAATTCCAGCCACAGAGAGGATTAAAACTACAGTACAAAACCACACCGGAACGACTGGACCCTTTACAACACAGTAAGAGTGGCCTACACTTTACAGGCCCCGCGTCCCTCCGTCCCTTCAGCGCCCTTTCCCCATTCCCCCAGAGGAAAACTGGCTCACTTAGTGCTGCTCCTGCTTTGGATCAGATTCTCAGCGCGTGCTCACACAGGAAGAATAAAGTGCCTCAACAGAACTCAGTCGATTAAGACATTTCATGGTAAACTCCCATATGCAATGTAAACATGAAAACATCACCGGTATTATTGTTTATTATTTGTTTGTTTGTTTTTACTGAAGTGTCTTAGGCTGTATGGTTCAGTGGAAGTAGCCACTGCTAAGTGTCTCTAATCCTGAATACACCTGAGACGTACTGGCTGACTTTTCCCTAGTTACGTCATACACCTCGCCAGAGGAACTGACCACAGCCTTTTGCTTTAACACGGTCCCGAATGACCTCTGGACCAGCGCGCAGCCGAATCCCCAACGTTTAGTCCTGCAGCTCTGCGTGGAGGTGCTTGTTGATATGGGTGTACTTGTTGCTGTTGCCGCGCAGAGTTGGATGAACACTGGCGATGTTGCACTGTACAATTCTCATTTGCGTTCATGGGCGTTGAATTCGCTCTTAAAGTAATTAATTGACCGCTATAACATGTACAGCCGCCCGGTTACCAACAGCACTGTTATAGAGGAATCAGTGTATCACAGAAAGTGGTGGGTCACCAGTTCAGGAGTGAAACCAGCTCTGTAAGAGGGATTTATAGAACACATGTTAAGCGTAAAGGGAAATATATTGGTTACTGGAACAGTGCAGTAGGTGATCGCTCCGTTACGCTCGTGTGTAGCGTATAATGAAACGTATTCACTCGGCAATGTGTGATAACTCAGCACGTTAAGGGTTTATACAACTCCACTGTTTGTGTACATTCGCCATTTACGCGCGAATTAATTCAGCACTGTGTTAATTCAGCACTTCCAGAGTTTCCCAAACTTCTAGATCTTCTCCAAACTCTATTCTGCAGCTCTTTATTGTGGGTTAGTTCAGTATATTCTAAGCGTCACTTTAAGTGTTCATGTGCGTAATAATAACACTTCAGGAACTTATAAACACTTATTAACACGTTATAAACGAATTCAACGCATTTTTGCTGAAGTGTCAGTAGTGAATTTAGCAGTGCTCGCTGTGAAAGTGAACTTCCCGTGTTCATTCAACCCTGCGGGGATTACTTCAGTGTGGATCGTTTCCCGGCGCTCGTGTCCGTTTTCCATGTGCAATATTTCCCGTGTCCCTCTCTCTCTTTCTTTCTGTCTCTCTATGCAGTCCTGCCGATGGAGCCGTGGCCGTTCACGCCGCCCGCGTGCTCAGGGCTGCGGCACGCGGGACTGCCAGGCGCGCTCTGCTCGCTTTCGCTGTCGCTGCCGCCCTTCTTGCACCCGCCGCCCTGCGCTCCGGCCTCGGCGCCGCCCGCGCTGTGCGTCTTCACGTGCTTGCTGAGGTGATCGCTGCGCATGAAGCGCTTTCCGCACACGGGGCAGGCGAAGCGCTTCTCGCCGGTGTGTGTGCGCAGGTGCCGCTGTAGCTCGTCGGAGCGCGTGAAGCGTTTGCCGCAGAAGAGCCAGTTGCACACGAACGGCCGCTCGCCCGTGTGCCAGCGCAGGTGTGCTTTGAGGTGCGACGTCTTGCCGTAGACTTTGCCGCAGCCCGGGATGTGGCAGCTGTGCAGGCCCTTGCGGCGCAAGCTCGCGCCCGCCGGTCCCAGCCGCTCGGCCTCCTGGCAGTTAGGGCAGTCGCACGTGGCCCGGCCCGAATAGCGGCGCGCGGATGATCGCGGGGAGCCGGCGAGCGGGAGAGCAGGCGAGGCGCTCAGCGACGCTCCTGCGCCGGCGGCGACTGTCGTGTCCGTGTACGAGCCCGGAAGCACGGTCTTGAATCCGTCCATCACGTGCTGCCCGCCGGCTAGGAGGTGCGGTGGCGGCGAGGGGCCGGTGCCGAATGCCGCGTGACCCAAGGCCGTGTAGTCCGAGCCGTAGGCGCCCAGCGGCGAGTGATGCAGAGACGTCTGGAGCGCGGAGGCGGCACCGCTGGCACCTTGCACATCAATCCACGTCGCCGGACCCACATCCCACCACGCCGCTCCCGCCGCGCTTGCTCCCGCGCACGCGCCTCCAACTGCGTCTCCCATCTGCGCCGACTTGAACCAGGAGTCGTACGGGTGCGCCACGCTCATGCGCGGGTAGATTCCCTGCAGGCCGTCCACGGGAGCGTGCACTTTGGAGAGGTGGAAGGCGGGCTCCGGCGAGCTCGCGCTCGATGTCACCGACGACGTCTGGAACGCCGAGTAGTCGTTGGCGAAGGGGCTCGCCGACGCGCCGCCGCTGCTTGCGGTTAGGGAAAAGGCGCTGGACGTGGCGGGAGACCCGCTCGAGACGAACGGGGACGGCGAGGAGGATGAAGAAGAGTCCGCGCGCACCAAGCCTGCCGCGAGGCCCATTCCTCCACCGCAGCCGCCTGCAGCGCCGCTGCGTCTCCACGGGTGGAAGCCTTTGGTGAACGCGGTTCCGTCCGAGAGCGCCGGAGAGGGGCTCGCGCTCCCGATTTTGTTACAGGTGGCGGCCAGCATTGCTAGAGGAGTGGATCCAAACTTTGGCTCTTCCTGTGGGGAAGGCAGAGAGTGAAGATCAGTGGAAAGTTACTGTCAACTCTTGTCAAGCAGCTCTAAACGAAGCAGAAGAGTAGAGGCCAACTCCGCTTCTTCAAGCGTCCTCACTTCAGACTAGCATGCAGACCCTTAAACCCTCAAGCAGAGCGAAGTAAACAACTCTCACTCACCCCTAGAAGTGAAGTTGCCATCCCAGACGTGTCCGCGTTTGAGAATAGCTGTACATTTATGAGTTAACTCGCCTGTTTTTGAGCTCTGCACGCTGCACTGATGTTTGCCGCCCACCTCGCCACAGTTGTAGCTCCACTCTGGCTTTGAAGTTCCGCAGGCTCCGGCTTGGCCAATCAGGCTCGTCGGAGCTCCCTGGGGCTACGTTCTGTCGTGAGGTCATCGCCCGGGAGGTCCGTATTAGCCAATCAAATTCACCCAAGCTGTTATTCGTGAGGTCATCGCCCACAGGCTGAGGCTTAACCAATTAGATTTAAAGCAACGTCCTTCCTGTGCTGAAGCCATCATCTCTCAGGATCCTACCTGGCCAATGGTATCAGCCGAGGAGTCTATAGTGACGCCATCGAGCCCGGTGTTCAGCCAATTAGGTCCGTCGGATCTGTGTTCTCCCGTGACGCAACCGTGAAGTAGCCCAGCTACATGCTACAGGTGGGCGGGGCTGAGTGAACTCTTCATCACTTTTCTGGAGGGGATACCCCCCTATGAAGACCCCTCACAGCTGTTATAACGCACTATTAATACACGAGTAGATCAAAGCTTCCGGTGAGGCTTTGTATTGGTATCGTATCGTGACACTAACGCAGGGATTCCTAGTGGAAGTGCTTGGCTCAGTCGTCAATCCTCCGTAGAGATGCTGAAAAGCCTCTGGTGGGCTGTACTTTCACACAGCCTGGCAGTTTTCTGTCCAGTACTCATGCGGACATAAATGTTTGTAGGCAGAGTGTACACTGGGGCAGAGAAGTAAGGGCCCGTGTGTCGCGAGGGCGTGGTAGACCAGCCCAAGGGGCGGAAGTGGGTGTGCACGTGCTGAGACAAGCGCTTCACAAATAAAAAAGGAATTAACTTCATCCTCACTGCCCCTCTGCTTTCACTGCAGTGCATAGGTGCATGCGCGCTGTCCCTTCGCCATTCTTTAACACCTCTGTGTGACCTGAGTCTGTTGTACAAATCACTGCTTGTTTGTTTATACGTGCACTTATATTTAGCTTAGAAGCATTTAATTATTATTATTATTATTATTATTATTATTATTATTATTATTATTGTTGTTGTTGTCATAATAATAGTGATTATTATTATTAATATATATATATATATATATATATATATATATATATATATATATATATATATATATATATATATATATATATATATATATATATATATATATATAACACGATAATACTATATGGCATAGCACTATGATATTTATAAATATATATTATTTCATGACAACTAACTGATGCATACCTCTGTCTTTCCCCTCTCATTAGCATGCGGTGCACGCGCTCGGAGCACGTTTCATCTGAAATTCAGATTTAATAAAGTGGGAGCTTCTAATCGCGCCTAGTTTTTATTTGACACAATTTAGCGCGCGCGGTGCTGTTTGCAGGATGATGGAGGAGGAGAAGTTAAAGAGCTCTCCGTGTCCTGCCGCTGGAATCAGCGCGCGAGAAGACGTAACCGCATCTGTATCCGCTGTGTCCCCTTCTTGAGGCCTTTACAGTATTTCAGAGGATTTTGTATTGTAAGAATGTTTGAGAACCTCTGGTCCTGATTTTAATCATATAAGCTTCTAAAATGCACTGAGAATAAAACATGCCTCTGATGAACGGATTATAGTGAAAGAACCATGAGGGTAATTATCCCAGTCCTGCTCTGGGTTCAGCCGTGTACATGTACAAGACCTATAGAACAATCCAGTTACATTTATTTATTCATCCATTTATTTTTGGTTAAAATTTAACCTCCCTCACTCTCCCTTAGTCTCTCTCAGTCTCTCTCAGTTTCTCTCAGTTTCTCTGTCTCTTAGTCTCTCTCAGCCTCTCCTAGTCTCTTTCAGTCTCTCATTGTCTCTCTTAATCTCCCTCATTCTCTCTTAGTCTATCTCAATCTCTCTCAGTCTCCTTCAGTCTCTCTTGGTCGATCTCAGCTTCTCTGTATTTTGGTCTCTCTCAGCCTCTTTCAGTCTTTCTCAGTCTCTCCCAGTCTCTCTCGGTCTCCCCAAGTCACTCATAGTCTCTCCTATTCCCTCCCAGTCTCTTTCAGTCTCTCCTTGTCCACCTCAGTCTCTTTCTTTCCCTTAGTCTCTCTGTCTCTCTCAGTCTTTGCTAGTCTCTGACTTTTTTAGTCTCTCTTAGTCTCTACTAGTGTATCTCAACCTCTCTCAGTCTCTCTCAGTCTCTTCACGTCTTTCTTAGTCTCTCTCAGCGTCTCACAGTCTCTTCCAGTCTCTCCTATTCTCTCATAGTCTCTTCCTTACCATCTCAGTCTCTCCCATACTCTCTCGGTCTCTCTGTCTCTCAGTCTCTCTCATTCTCTCCCTCAGTCTCTCATTCTTTCAGACTCTCTCATTCTCTCTCTCATTCTCTCCTTCAGTCTCTCATTCTTTCAGACTCTCTCATTCTCTCAGTCTCTCGTTCTCTCTTGCTATCCCAGTCTGTGCTCTACAGGTCTGTGTGCTCCTCACAGCAGATGGTCTTCTTTTTACTCGCTCCTTTCCCACACGTATGGTGTGTGTGTCTGGATGCGTGCGTGCGTGTGTGTGTGTGTGTGTGTGTGTGTGTGTGTGTGTCTGTGTGAAATCCCGTTTCAAACCTGTTCCATTGACCTCCATAATAAGCGCATTAACGCGGACCAGCGGACACGGACAAAGCGCACCGGGCATCGCGTGCAGCTCCTCGCTCACCCGCGCACACCAGCAACAGCACAGCAACGCGCGCACCTCTGCTGCCGTGGTTTGTTGTGTTCAGGCTATTTTAATATTATTATTATTATTATAAATATCGATCTTCTTCCTGGTGCTTATTAAATTTAGTGAAACACATTTAAACACCTACTGTTACATTTTACATGCAGTTTATTTATATAGACTGACACCAAAAGAGAACGAGGCATTATAGATCACAATAATTACAGCATTTACATTTACAGGATTATTAATAATTAAAAATAAAATAAATAAAATAAATAAAATATATTAGAATAGAAAATACAGACATTTTAAATGTAATGATAATAAATTATAATAATGTGGTGATTTTCCTCACTGATTGTGAAGCAATATGATGTTTATTTATTTATTTGTTTGTTTGTTTATTTACATATGATGCTGTAGTTAATATATTAGGAAGAATGCTCTCTGAAGCAGCGCGCGCTGTTTGTGTCTCAGTATCTCTCCAGTAGTATAGTTTAGTCCAGTATAGTTTAAGGACCTCCCGAGCTCGCTGCATAAGGCACTTGTAGCTGCTCCATCCCTCGCAGCGCAATCACGCAGCCGTGCAATTAGCTGCGCGTCATAAAGAAATTAGCCGAGGCGATGTCGCGTGAAATGGTAAGAAATAGTGAACTCTGTGCAATGGCGGGGTGCGAGTACCCTCTCACACGCAGCTCCCTAAGCACCACGGCACGCACAGACAGAGATAAGCATATGCCACTCCGTCTTGAGCACGTTAATTATGTTTCTGGTGGGGTTTTTTTATTTCTGTAATTGCGGACACTGTTCTCAAGAGTGAGCGCTCAGACCCTTCAGCTGGGTTTGTTTTCACTACAGCTGAAATTCATGTTGAAGGAGACCCGTGCACACGGCTGTTGCTGCGTCCGGAGCGTTTTTAAAGGTAAACTGAAAGAAAGGCGTGATCAAAAGTAGATCTTTCACTTCATCAGTTCCACTGGCACGTTAAGCCTGATTCAGCGCTTATTACAACACAGCATTCCTGCATTACAGGCGGAACGTAATGATCCGCCTCTTAAACGTCTTCTGATTTTCTGATTTTCCATTACGTCACCATGCACATGAAAAGTAATATTAATCAATGAGATCATGTTTCACCTCCGTCTCTCTCCCTTCCCACAAAATACCACGGAGATAAAACGCTCCCTCACTGTTTCACTCATAACACGTCCAAAAACGTGTAAATTATTATTATTATTATTATTATTATTATTATTATTATTATTATTATTATTATTATTATTATTATTATTATTATTATTATTATTATTATTAACATTATTATTATTATTATTTAAGAAAATATAAATACGTTGTGGTTTCTTTTTTACAGTCAACTAAAAACTGTAATACATACTTTACATATATGTTTATTTATTCCATTGGTTATCTAAATAAAACGCACATAAATATAATTATTTATTTATAAAAAATAATAAACAAAACAACAATTAACCAGCTGGTCACGTGATGTGTTGCTGATGGTCTTGTTTACAGTCTGAGTGAGTGACAGTGGTGCACCAACTTGTTTACTTTCTCCACTCTTACTGAAGTAGCGTTGCAGTATTGCTGTCCTCATAAATAACTGACCCTCATCCTCTTACTGTAATGTATATGGCTATACTGTATGTGGTATAGTAGTGTACAGAAGTATTGAGCCATCTAAGAAGATGATATATAAAGTCAACAGGCATTTTAAAGAAAACCCTGACATTATAAACAGCATACATGAACGAGTAAACAATGAATAGTGATTTTATATGTGAGAGTTTTAGCCTAACCATTTCCAACATTCACCTGAAGGAGGTCCAGCATTTACAACCACCACCCACTAACTAGTTTTACCCAACCCCACATTAAATCAAATCAGGTTCTGCTGATGATGGACAGGAGCGTAGCTTCTCACTGTATTCCTTTCACCACCATGCCTCACCTAGAGCAAACCCATCTGGTGAGGTTTAATGGTGTTTTAGGTATATACTCCATACAGTTCTGTGGAAACGTCACTCCTTTAAGTCATAGACGTTATGTAGGAACTACTTGTTTTTATAGTTTCAGTAATAAAAGCAGAAACAGATAAAACTATTACTGCTCATATCAGTGCTTAGTGTGGTTACCCTTGGCCTGTATTATAGCTGCCGCTCCTTTCAGGAGACTGACTTTTAGTTTTCCATGCATCTGCAGACACCTGCATTTCCACACCTGCAAAGTTCAGCCTTAGACACTGGAGCATCCAAGTAATCGCAAACACATTGAGCGATGTGGAGGTCTGGACACCGGGGTGGTCAGTCCATTGTTCTGGCCGCGCCTTTATTTGGTTTCCTCAGAGATGAAGCTTTAAGTTAAGTTTATCTAATGCAGGACAGTTGTGGTGGTCTACCAGGTTGTTCAGGTGGTTGTTAGGGGTCTTGTTTTCTGTGTAGCGTTTGATCATTTGAAAGCAGTTTTGGAAACATGTATTCAGTTTTAGAGCTGTTGTTGATGGCTGGGTCAGACTTCTTTCTTGACATGGTAGATTTTGGTATGTGTGTGTGTTCTTAGACAGAAACAGGTTGGGCAGCATGTGTAAGCTAGTGTACGATTGTGCGTGTGTGTGTGCAGGAGACGGAGTGACAGCTTCCTGTAATTATCCTCTTGAGAGGCCTTGTTTCTGGTCCCGGGGACATAATGGTGGAAGTTATTCGCTGTCTATCATCGTCGGGGAGAGAGGGAACGGTGCGTAAGGAAGTGGGGGAATGAGATGAGGGATAAAAACAAAGTGTCAGCTGCACAGTGCAGGGAGTATGCAATGCCATGAATATATCATATTCAGGAGGGCTACCTGTCTCACCTGAAATATGATGAGCAGGTACAGTATTTAACACACTGTCTACTCCACAGGTGCTGCTCCTGACATTTAGTATGAAGCACGCTGACACATATTGTGTTCCTATTTGTTGCATGGCTTTTACTAACAGTACGGAGCTCTCAGGGCCTTCTGTGCCTGTAGTCAGTCATCATTTCATTGTGATGCATTTGTTTATAAAGCAAATTCAAGATCTTATATAATCTGTTGTGTAATGCCAGATGCAGCCATGTGAGCTCTGCCATTGGTTAGGCCCACAGGAGCTGAACTTAAGGCCTTATACATTCATTAATTATGAAGTGACAAAGAATAAACTCCTTTGATTTATAAAGTGTGGGGCCATTTTCCTGAGGAATTGGTGGACTTCTAGCTATAGTATAACTAGGTTTTGGTCAGATGCTAGAAATGGAAAACTATCTCAGGATACTTTAGTAAAACGCTGCATGTGTTAATGTCTGCAAACAAAAAGTCTTAAACACAAGCTTTAGTTGTCCTTGAGAAATTCATGTGAATCATTGTTAGCTTAACACTAACACTAACATACTTCTAGAAGCCATATTTATGTCGCAAATGATACCAACTTATATGTATCTCACAACGACCCTAAACAGCATGGTTGATAATCAGTTATATAAGACTCAAGAGCATACAAGATTCAAGATTCCTGCCCAACGGTTGTACATTTCTAGATTTTTTAATTACTCAGTCACTGAGTAAAAAAAATTGCAGTGGTGGTAATGGGAACCAGGAATCACAGTGTAAATGCTATTACAGGTAATTGGTAAAATTGGTAACAGGTAAATGGATATTACAGCTATTATATCTTTATATAATAAAGAGCCGATGCAAAAGGAGCTCAAGAGATGGATATGTGAGTATATACATATGTGTACTGAGGTTCTGAGGGGACTAGTAGAGTACAACCCCAAACCAGAAGAAACATGAAGAAGATATAGACAATCTAAATGATAAAAAAATAAATAGACCAATGATGCTAAAAATTACTTTAACTTGTATTTCATTACAGACAGTGAGAATACAATATTTTATATATCGTCGCTGTCCACTAAAAAACGTATCTCCACTTTTGTACATTTTTACTTTTATGCATCATTTGAACACACCAGCTGCTGTTTACATTGCATGAGAATCTCATGATGAATGGACCAACAGAAATGGCCCAAAACTGTTTGGAAAGAGGTCTGGTTCCATTGACTTCCATTAAAGGTCAGTTAGGTTTTTGGCCTCTCCTGTAAAGTTGCCATTTTGGAGATACTTGTTTTTCTTTGAACAGTGACAATATATATATATATATATATATATATATATATATATATATATATGTATGTATATATATATGTGTGTGTGTGCATGTGTGTGTGTGTGTGTGTGTGTGTATTAGATATTCTGGTGGATTTTACTTCATTTGTAAATACACATCCTTTCCTGCCGTTCAAGCCTCTTTAGGGTAACTAATTAATTAAATTAATTAATTAGGACAATTAATGAGATAAAATAAATAATTGATCATCTGATTTAAAACATGACATGTCAGCAGGTTGTAATAAACATGATTTGGTACAAAAGCAGCATCCAGGAGCAAAGATAAGATGAGGAGTCAGTGCCTAACATAAGACAAAACGACTGAAAGAATCAGAGGGAATTTCAGTGCACAAAGAGCACATGCCTAAGCTGAGTAACTGTGTTCTCCCATCCCTCAACCAGCACTGTACCAAGAACCATCATTCATCTATAAGCCATATGACCACATAGGCTCAGGGTTACTTTGGTACCTCTACATTACAAAGGTACATGTACAAAGGCTAGTTACAACTGTACTGTGTAAGGAAGCCTTCCGTTACAGTGTCCAAAGCATCATCGACTTCTGTGAGCTCAGAGGGTCCTTGGATCTTCACACAGTGGAAGCTTATCCTGTGGTCAGAGGAATCAGTATTTGGGACCAGATTGGTATCAGTATTGCTCTGTACCAAAGACAAAAGGGGCCATCTAGACTGTTATCAGAAACATGTCAAGTCAAGGTAGCGGGGTTGCATCAGTGTCCTATGCAATGATAACCTCTGTGTCTTCTGTGATGGCACCATTTATCACAAGTGTGTTCTTCTCCACTGTGAGAAGACAGCTCAACACTATGGGTTGGGTGGACCCGCAGACAGGTTACATACTGCAAAAGAATGAAAGGGTTAATTCTGTCAAGCTCTATTCCCATACAAAATAAGGTGACAGTATCATTTCATTAGCAAACGGGAAACACCGTAACCTCCTGTGGCTCGTCTGTGTCTGCCCAGAGTGAATAAACAGCCATCCGCAGGAGAGCAACAATGACTTAATTAGAGTTCAGACCCGCAGATTTCCCAGAGGACAAAGACTCTCTCTCTCACTCACTTTCACTCATTCTCTATCTCTCTCTCCCAGTCGGTCGTGTCATATATTAACCAGGCTATATTGTTTTTAATCAGACAGTGGCCGTCAGCGGCGGTGATAATTTACGCTGGATTGACAGGAGTTGGAGGTGGCTAATCCAGGCCGAATGGAGCAGAGGAGTTCCCGAGGGTCGCAGGGGTCAGCCTTCATCGGGACGTCCCACTGAGGGCGCGTGTAGCCTGGATAATGTAATTACTGCGACAGAGAGGGATCTCAGTTATGCTCATGCATATATGTACACATACACGTTTGTAGGCACATGCGACAAGGTCTCCTACATATTACTATCCCTCATCAGCCCCGTTCTCCCCACACAACGCAACCCAGAGCAGACAGAAGATTAATGGTGTATGTGACACATGCATACATCATCAAGTACAGGCCTCATGTGGCTCCCTGTACTCGCCACAAGAATGCAATGATACATGCTTGTTGACTGTATTTGATGTCTATCTAAACGAGTCAACAAGCAAATTCATTGCGTACTGGATTCATGTTTCTTTTACTGTGCCCTTATTTAGTGTGTGTTTGGCTTTTTGTTATGTGCAGTGAGGTCTAAAAATCTGGAATTACTGAAAATGAATTAGTGAAAATATTTCTATTTTGCATTCTATTCTAATTTAATCTGCAGTTGTTTATTAAAAGATAATAGAATATTTAAAATTCTTTCATGAATATCAGATTGGCTTCATATTTGGTATGTGTCACTTTTGTTCTGTTGGCAGTATGCATACAAGGTAGTAGTATAGGTTTGACGAGTAGTTCTGAGGAGTAGATCAAATCTACCTGATAATCGTCTGATTATCTGAAAGCTTTAAGAAAGGAACAGACAACTCTTCAACATGGTCAACATCTCAAATGTGTTTAAAGGAGCAGTGTGCAACCTTTAACAGTGGAGCTGCAGATTGCAAACAAATGACTCCCCACCCTCCCTTTCCAAGAAACTACGGCAGCAGTCAAGTGTTCTGACATCTCCAGTCCTGCGTTATAATAACTACTGCACCGTTCAAACTGAACTGTACCATTTAAAGTTAAATAGGAATATTTGAACTGATAAATATTCATTACCGTTCCACATTACGAGAAAAAGTGGAAAATCTGAACAGCACTCTCTGCAGCCACGCTGTGCTATACCCGTTCTGAGCTACTGTAGAAACATAGTTGGATCTAAACGGCAATCTCTGCTAGAGGATGACCTGCTCCTATGTAGAACTGAAGGCTCATTCTAAATGTAAACAGTACAGGTTTATACTAAATCATAACTGTTCATGATATATTCCATTTCTGATAATAGATCCCCTCAATCCTTCACACTGCTCCTTTAAATTAAGGTAGTAGCCTAAAATAGTGCACAAATACTCTGCTACAACATGCTGGGTTACTGAACGCTCATGTGGAAATAAAATCCCGGATTGTCAAAGTGTACATGTAATATAACAGATAGCATATCATATCATACCATTATGTGTTAGCATTGTGCTAAGATGAGATGAAATATCCCATACAGAAGACAGCAGAAAATTTTGGAATTCTTTTCTTATTTGTTAACAGAGTTTTGATATTTAGACCTAAACTAAAGGTCAGCTCTAATAGCCACAGCCTGCCACCGCTGTTAAGCTGACAGTAATTGTACTGTGTTTATAAATAAGCTCAGAAAGGAACTGTACAATTCCTGTCGGCTGCCAAAATATTCAAGTTCAGGAACCCATTCATTATAGCTCAGCTCAGCCATACACACTCAAACAAGGTACTTGTAGCAGATTCCACACAAACTGCTACAAGCCCAGTGGCTCATCTAGTTAACCTGTGTGTATCAGAGAGAAGTGATAAAGGAGTGAAAGAGAGGAGACAACCTGACCCTTCTCATTCAGAGCAAATCAGCCAGCGACCGCAGTGAATTATAGGTCAGCTTTGACAATCATAGGCCCAATCATAAGGACATCATCTCAATCAGGGGGGCTTGTATAGTTGTATAGTTGTAGACCCAACAAACGCCTGCATCCCCATCAACGAGTCTCAATTGAGTTTGGATAGTGGAGAGGGTAAATGATGTGCTTTGGTGGGGGTGCTGGAGGGGCGCTGGGGGACGGGAAACAAAAAGCGTGAATAGGAATGGGGGGTTCAGAATGTCTTGATTATCCAAGTGGATATGTGGCTATTTTTGTACAGTTGATAAAAGAAATGGTACAAATATAGACATATGTGCAAAGTTTTGTTCATACATCTTTGTAAACATGGGTGTAATTTTTGAAAACATTTGTGTTTTTTTCTTTTTATTTGCATTTTGGGAAAAGTTCATTTTTTTATAAATCTATTTTCTTATTTGTTTTTTCAGTTTAAAATGTAAACAATGCATTAAATGTATTGTCTGGTGTTTGTTTGAATTATTTAATATATATAAATAAAAAATTAAAATAATGTTTAAAACCATTTTTGGCCAAGATTTGCTTTCAGAGATGTTATTAAAAACTCTAAATACCATTTAAAAAATTAATTATTGGTAGCTGAAGGGAAGAAACATTTAATGAACAGCTAGTGATATTTGTTTGCTATTACTGATTATTTAGATGCTGTCAGCTTCATGTGTTGTCAGTAGTGTCCGTGGTGTTTTCAGTGACGCACTAAGTGGTGTTAAAATTTGGCTAAACTTAAAAACACAAATGCAGTATTTGTCCATTTGTATATACAAAGTGATTTTGTGCCTAAACTGTGGGCAGACTGCACTTCAGGAAACCTGTTAGCATGCCATTTCCATGGCCCTAAGCAGATGTTTTGTAAATGTTCAGTTTACCTTAACTAAATCAACACCTACTCCTTAACCTCTATTCTTAACACTAAATCTACACATACTCCTGAACCTAACCCAAACCTCAACATCAAACCTATACCTACTCCTAAGCCTACCCTAACCTCAATACTAAACCTACATCTACATCTTTACTCTAAACCTACACCTAGTACTCAACCTAACCCTAACCCTAACCTCAACACTTTACTCTAAACCTACACCTAGTTGTGTGTGTGTGTGTGCCTAACCTGTGTAACCCTAACCTCAACACTAACCTACAGCTACTCCTAAGCCTAATTATAATGTTGTTGAGTATTATCACAAACTTG